>OZ020492.1:15550570-15891503 GCA_963971405.1 Psococerastis gibbosa
ATATATATTATATATTATATATTATATATAATTCAATGTAACCTAACTTAACATCATATTTATTTGATATAAAAATATTTTTGTTAAAAAAATGATGAATTTAATCTAGGTAAACAGCTAACCTAACCCAATGTAACCTAATCTGGCTTATCCTAATCCAATGTAACCTACCCTAACTTGATATAAAAATTTAACCTAGCCTAATATTATAACTTAACCTGTCCTAGCCCAATGTAACTAAATCTAACATAGAAAACACGACTGCCTGGTATATTGCACACCTATTGTGAGAAACTGAGACTTAGTTGGGATTATTGAAAATTCATTTTTATAAACACGGCTGGTGGGTATATTGAACACCTATTGTGGGATTAATACATTTCTTTTAAGATGCTGAGTGCAATTATTATATCGGCGTACCTGAATTAATAGCGATGTGTCATAATCTTAATGCGAGGGGGACTGAAATGGCCACCGACCTTATGCACTCCAATATATAAAGGGTTGTCTGCATGACAAATAAAGGGACTGTCTACTCATCAGCGACTGCTTATATGAATATGTACCTTTAACTGGTATTGTACATCAACTATTGTAAATGAATGTAAACCATTTTATGATATACAAATTTTATAATACACATATTTTAAAAGAAATCAATGTCTTTTCATACAATCACTTAAAACAAGCTTTTAAGCCTAAGACTTATCTATAATACAATAATGACCATGAGCTAAACGAATGTAAACCATTTTATGATATACAAATTTTATAATACACATATTTTAAAAGAAATCAATGTCTTTACATACAATCACTTAAAACAAACTTTTAAACCTAAGACATATCTATAATGCGATAATGACCCGGGAAACGTTCGGGGATGCTTCATCCTGCATGTAGTATTGTTTCCGGAAATTGAGAAAATGTTCATACAATACAGCAACAACCTTTTTGTTGAAGTTCGCCTGTAGCGGATGGTATGGATAGCATTCTGAGCCGAGGAATAGTTGCATTTGTTGTATAGCACATTGATCGAAGGCAGTAGCGTCTTTCAAATATCATCTGCTCGTGCTGCTTGGAAGCCAATAATAGCAAACCGTGGTTTTTCACTTGAAGAAATCATTCGCACAGGGTTTCGCACATGATCAACAGTTATTCCATTGAGTTCATAGCATATTTCGGAGAATAAGTGTGCCATAGCATTAGCGCTAAGCCAGTCTTCACCTTGATAAGCAATTGTTGTCACACCTTTTTCCAGCACACCTTCAATATGCAGTCGGCTTTCACATAGTAGAGTAATAAGTATATCTTGTTGATGGATTGGTATGCGAATTTCATCATTTATCACCATACTTTTGTTCTCGAAATCATTACAAGCTAATTAAAATCGATAAAGGGTCGCATCCAAGCGCTTTGCTTAAAAGCTAAAATTTTATGTATACATTTTTAATTTTAATGCCAATTCTAAACATTGCTTCAAATTTCGATAATGTATTATATAGTTGTGTTTATCGTTTAAGTTGGGAATAAGCATTGAGATGGTGGATGTTAAAGATATATTATTTTCAGCGAGAAATTCCTTGCAATATGGTGAAATCATGTCTGAAGTTACAACACAATGTTCAGCTGCTAGTGGGTATTCATTATGTAAATCATGTAATTTTTGTGGATATTCCAAGTCCACATGTAATATGAACCCACCATCGTCCTCATTAGGTGCGAGCATTAAATTAAAATTTTTTGATTTCTTCCTCCTCCATCCAGCGAAACCCACTAATATTTTCAGACAGCTCTGAAGAGCTAGCCCTGGTGCAGTGTACATGTGACAAATTTCGAGGTTATCGTTTTCAAAACATTAGGCTCTAAAGGCTTCAAAAACATTGCAAAAGAGAAGGGTGTTGTTTAATACATTCAAGTCTTGGTATTCTTCTAAATTCTTTATATCAAAAGCATTCCACACCTTTTGAGCATGTTCATATTTTTCTTGTGAAATCCACTCTTGAGTTAATTGACTAAAAATGCAATGATTGTAGGTAAGTGTTCCTCATTAAATTGTGACTCGTGCGTTATATATTCATAGGGGAAGACACCCTTCCTCAACATCAAGTCTAATTTTTCATCCACAAAACATGTTTTCATAATTTTAAATTTATTTTTATCCGCATCAACAAGATTTTTAACTACTGAATCTAATGAGGAGGCCATAAATTGGTAAGTGTCTTAAAAGCATAACTCTCCAATACTGAAGGCTATATATTCTTCCATAGTTTTAGCTATACTGGACTTGGTGTTGGTCGCAATCTTCAGATCCCCAATCATAACACTACCCTTTTCACACATTCTCACATTTACCTATCAGTTCCATTATATAACAGCCTTCCTGAGTTCATAAAAAAAAAATCTACATCAAAAAAAAAAAATTCATTAGTAAAATTAGCTTTCATCTGTCCCAAAATCAACTAAGAAATCTTCCAGCAATAGTGCGTTAGCATAACAACCCCGGATTCAACAGAGTGATAAACCATCTTAGTATATGATCTTACTTATTTCCTTACTTAGTGATGTTACTTAGAGTCTACATAAAATTAATTATTATCGATAAAGTTTTAGCTTAGTTATTATAGTATTAAGGGGTCCCCAGCACGGGAGAAATCCTTTGGGCCACCCCTACCTCATTATATTGGTGTGCATGTATATGTATTATTGAAGGAACGAAATACATTATTCTATTCTTCTATTCTATCTCAGTTTAATACTCCATAATAATTGCAACCTTAATCCATGCACATGTCAGATAATCGCAAAAGCAAATACTATTAAATATTTAGGCGTTACCATTGATAATCATCTCAAGTGGTATGAACAAATCCTCCTAACATCAAAACGAATTAGAAGAACCTATAACAAATTAAGGATGCTAAGGTGTACACTTAACGTTGACACTCTGTAAGGTAAGTTTATCATGCTTTAGTCCAATCAATTTTCCAATATAGCATATTAGCCTCGGGTGGTGCTCACTCTTCCCATATATGCTCCCTAGAAACTGATGTAAGAATAGCCATCAGGGTAGCTATAGGGAAGCCTCGCCGCTACCCTTCAAATCTTCTTTTTCAGGAATTCAATGCCCTCCCATTGCCATTGCTATGTGCAAAACAACTTCTACTTTTTCGATTTAAAAAGGGCAAAAACCATTCTTGGGCAAGGTGATTTCGTCCATCATAACATTAATACCAGACTTGGTACCGGACGCAACCTAAAAACTTTGAAACCGAATACGGAACACTTTATGCATTCGCATATTATGTATAAGTCTATTCCATTGTACAATTCCCTACCGGACAACATAAAGGACTCCGTCAGCATAACAAGTTTCAAGACACATAAAATACCTAATTTCTTCCAACCCCAATAACATCACGTCCCTACTTAGCAACTAGACTTAATGAAAATTGGGATACATACTGTAAAGTGGATGTTCTCTCAGTGTCGATTGTCAACCAATATTTTATTATTAGCCTACATTACTTCAGTTATCTGCCTGCACAATTGTTTTTCTATTAACGTTTAAAAAATTTTTTTTTTTACTTAATTCGTACATTTTTTCTTTACTTGTATTTGCAATTGTAATGTTCACTTTTGCTTTTAAAGGCCCCCCCCCCCCCCCTACCATTTTTAATATTGTAAATGTTGTTTGTTTATTTGTTGATATTTTATTGTGGAGTCATCAGTGAGGAGAAGTTGTTCGTTTTTAGCAAGAAACCATGCTTCAGTATAGTTTTTATCATTGCCGGGTGCAACTGATGCAAAAACAAAATTCACTTAGCTTACAATGGACCCCCTGGTGTGATGGGTGTACTGAGTGCACCTGGTGATTCTCAACAGGTTTGAATCTGCACACGGTTATCTGTTTACTAAATCAATACTTCCCTTAAACCTGTGCGTTGGATAGATTTATTAATTGCCCAGCACGGGACTTGTCCTTTATACCATTTAATCACTTTAAAAAGTTTTATGTTTTCAGTTGTAATTGAATCAACCTCACCTTCCATATTATGTAAATATACAACGGGATCATGACGTATGGTTATGTTTTTATAATTGTATTATTTTACAACACCATCTAGAGCTATAGATGTTTGCATACAAAGTTCCCCTCGTTAGATAGTGCTCCTCCGCTCATAATTGTGCAATTATTATTATGATCAGTAAAATCTTCCCTCATAAACAATGTCTTTACATACAATCACTTAAAACAAACTTTTAAACCTAAGACATATCTATAATGCGATAATGACCATGCTTCAACCTAAGTGTTGGATAGATTTACGAAAACAAAAATCACTTTAGCTTACAATGGACTGTCAGCGAGGGGTAGATTTATTAATAGCTTGTTTGTGGCTAACTCAACCTATCCTTACCCAATGTAACCTAATCTAACCTATCCTAATTCAATGTAACCTAACTTAACATCATATTTATTTGTTATAAAAATATTTTTGTTAAAAAAATGATGAATTTAATCTAGGTAAACAGCTAACCTAACCCAATGTAACCTAATCTGGCCTATCCTAATCCAATGTAACCTACCCTAACTTGATATAAAAATTTAACCTAGCCTAATATTATAACTTAACCTGTCCTAGCCCAATGTAACTAAATCTAACATAGAAAACACGACTGCCTGGTATATTGCACACCCATTGTGAGAAACTGAGACTTAGTTGGGATTATTGAAAATTCATTTTTATAAACATGGCTGGTGGGTATATTGAACACCTATTGTGGGATTAATACATTTCTTTTAAGATACTGAGTGCAACGCCGAGTCCCACCCTTACCGTCTATCATTCGTGGGTAGTCCACTGTTTCAAATTAGGTAATTAATATGTGCATTATTCAATGGCGCTCACCCTCACTGGTCTATCTATCCCTGTCTCCCATTAGCTCAAGCGTGTTCGTCGATGTAAATGTAGCTGATAAAAAATTAATAAGAAAAAACTTATATTAATTTATTTTAAGGTTTTTAAATACTATGGGTGTCTATATTTAGCTTATCTTTACTCAATGTAGTGTACTAAACATTATGCATTAGCTCAAGCGTGTTCATCGATGTAAATGTAGCTGATAAAAAAAAATAATAATAATAAGAAAAAAAACTTATATTAACTTATTTTAAGGTTTTTAAATACTATGGGTGTCTATATTTAGCTTATCTTTACTCAATGTAGTGTACTTAACATTATGCATTAGCTCAAGCGTGGTCATCGATGTAAATTTAGCTGATAATAAATAATTAAGAAAAAACTTATATTAATTTATTTTACGGTCTTTAAATACTATGGGTGTCTATATTTAGCTTATGTTTACTCAATGTAGTGTACTAAACATTATGCATTAGCTCAAGCGTGTTCATCGATGTAAATATTGCTGATAAAAATTAATAAGAAAAAAACTTATATTAATTTATTTAACGGTCTTCAAATACTATGGGTGTCTATATTTAGCTTATGTTTACTTAATGTAGTGTACTTAACATTATTAATTAGCACAATCGTGTTCACCGATGTAAATTTATCTGATAATAAATAATTAAGAAAAAAACTTATATTAATTTATTTTACGGTCTTTAAATACTATGGGTGTCTATATTTAGCTTATCTTTACTCAATGTAGTGTACTTAACATTATGCATTAGCTCAAGCGTGGTCATCGATGTAAATTTAGTTGATAATAAATAATTAAGAAAAAACTTATATTAATTTATTTTACGGTCTTTAAATACTATGGGTGTCTATATTTAGCTTATGTTTACTCAATGTAGTGTACTAAACATTATGCATTAGCTCAAGCGTGTTCATCGATGTAAATATTGCTGATAAAAAAAATTTATATTAATTTATTTTAAGGTTTTTAAATACTACGGGTGTCTATAGTCTCGACGGGGGGGGGGGGGGGGGTGCGTCATAGACCACCCACCTGGTACAGAGATAGATAGACAACGGGATAAGCACGGCGGGGTACAAAGACCACCCACGAAGAAGAAAGAAGAAGAAAGAAATGTTTTAATTCAATTAACACCATTAAAAAAAAAAAAAAATAAAAAAAAATAAAAAAAATAAAAAATAAAAAAAAAATAAAAAAAAAAATAAAAAAAAAAAAAATAACTCTGTATCTCACAAATTAGTAATTATAAAAAAAAACGATCATGGTGCCATAGAAAGACCACCCACGGGTCTCGACGGGGGGGGGGATAAGCGCCAGAACCTCAGACCACCCACGAGGGGTAGCATGACGGGGGGTGGGGTAGATGGGGTAGCTCGACGGGGGGGTGGGGTAAGCGCCAGAACCTCAGACCACCCACGAGGGGTAACACACAAAAATAGATAGACCACCCGCGGGGGATAGATGGGATAGCACGACGGGGGGTGGGATAAGCGCCAGAAACCCCCTTTCTACTCTACTGATACCAAAATGGAGTAATTGGTTATAACAGGCCGCCGCTGAGGATAACAAATTTTTTTTTCATTAAAGCTTCATTTCAATTTTATTAAGTTGCCATTCAATGCTTTATTACTGCATATTTTTCATTCTGCATAGAGTGATGCAACCCACATGTATATTTTTTATTTTTAAATTGAAGGGCTTTTTTTAGACGTTAATAAGAGGGCCAGCCCCCTAGTATCGGTTTTGTACACAACACCAAATTTTACAGTAAAGCCATCAATGATGTATACGAAATTAGAGAATCAAGAAAAATCTGGTTTTGCTGGGACTCGAACCCACGATCTATGGCTTCCCGGAGCATAGTGGTAATACGTAATAAGTGATTTTAATGATTATATTATGAATTGTATAATACTAAAAATAAAGATTGATTGTCAATGATGTCATCAATTAGAAGCCATTTTCCGATACTTTTGGATATAGACTATACAAGCGTCACTAGCACCATTTACACACAGTTTTGGAAACCTTCGGATTTTACTCTTTTCAAGGTTTTAGGTTTAAGGTTTTTACACACTACAGCTATGCAGCGAAATGTAGCTGGCCACTTGGGGACACAAAGGTACATAAGGTATATCGACAAGATGGCCATCTTAAGCGTTGCTCTTTTATGAACCGGAAAATGTCTTCTCCATTGAGTCAACAAAAAATAACAAAAACTTTTAGTTGCATTTGCATCTTCTCCTCGAGTTGAGCAAGTCTCAAATCGCAGATAAGGTGTAACTGTGCTAGTGAGTTTCCCTCTGTAGATGGCAGTTCTTGCCGAAAGCGTTTTTATACTAACACAAGTGGGTTTCTTAGACAAAGTTAATTTCATAACGATTATTTGGGTTTTACTAATTCGGGTTGTTGTAACAAGTTTTTCTAAAACTCTAAGTTTTTGTTATTTTTTGTTTATTAAAATGAAATACCACGAAGTCACGAGTAATCTAATTATTTCTGTTCTCCATTGAGTATTGCGTCTATTTCGGCGTTATGATGCACTTTCCCTTGCCAAACAGTTGTTGCTGAGTCTCCGACATGCAATTAGTTCCACTGAAGATGTCGACCGCAGATGTTGACGAAACGTTTAGAAGCACGCTTTCAGAACGACAGATCAACTGTTTAATCAATTCAAATATTACTGATGCGCATAGGACGGAAATTTATTGGAGACAAACATACCCAACAACAACTAAAAAACTAGTACAGCAACTTTAGACGTACTGCTCTTTTTTTTTTTTTTAATTAATTGGGGTACAGGTGTCACCTGTGTGCACTTAAGCATATTGGGCCTATTGTGCCCCCTACAACAAAGTATCTACATCACTCCCTCGAGGCCTATTTCCCTCAGGAGAGCCAGGACCTTGAGGGGATTTAGAAATGGTAGGTCTTTTACATGTAATTGCAAGTTTCCCAAGCATTCTGCTCTTCTACGTGCGATTGCATCGCAGTGAAGGAGGATATGCTCGGGGTCCTCCGCTCCTTCGTTGCAGAATCTGCATGCTCTAGTCTCTCTGACACCTATGTTGGTCAGATGTCCATTCAAGTTGCAGTGCCCAGAGAGGAATCCTGTGATCACACGCAGATGTCTCCTGTTCATATTAATGCATACTTGGGCTCTTTTGCGCTGGTGGCTTCCCAGGAGCATTTTGGCTTGCCGAAGGCCCGGCAATGGGGTCCAGTATTCAGCCACTTTTAGGTTCTCGTTGCCTTTAACAAATCTGCGGGCGAGGGTTTCCCCGACACCGCAAAAATCTGACATGATAACAATTTCTCTCGATCTATATTCCCTGTCGAGATTCATTTGCATACATCTGTCAAGGGCACATAACTCAGCCTGGTAGACTGTAGTTGTCACCCCAAGATGTAAGGAAATATTTTGTGCTTCGCGTATTTCCTTTTTGGGGTCTCCTCTTGTACTTAATGTACTGTCGGGAGGTTTCAAATTGGTATTTTGTGTAATTAAATATTTCTTTACAATATTTGAATTTGGCGGTACTACGGCGTAATTGCGGTCAGCGCTCTGGCGGAAGAAGGGGGAATCAAACCACTCGACTTTTCTTGGTTCTTGCTGCAACTCGGAAGAATTATTTTTCATATTCAAATTGTTCAAATTAAGTCAATTATTTCATTTATATCACTATTTCCACATATCATAACGTCCCAGTACAGTGGGTGCTTATGCACGGTGTTTGGGCAAGGTGTTTGTGCCGTTGGTCTACCTACCTGCCGCAATAGGTCATCTCTAAGGACCGTCCTTTCTGTACGAGCGAGCCATAACGTTATCCGGTAGCGGTGTGTATTTTCTTATGGGCGATGAACCATCACTCTGATTTGCATAACGTTAGGCGGTAATTCCGTGACCGTACAACGTCGCTATAGGGATCCCATATTGGACAGTTCATAGCCATATGCAGCTGCGACTTTGTTCGATGAATGGACATTGAGTTTTAGACTGGAAAACTAAAAGAGCCGGTCCGAGTTTACTCGAACATGCTTTCCTATTTGATCAATTAGTAGATAGATAATATGAGTAATTTCATGCTAAATAATTTTCCTATAGTTAAATTTCGGATCCCTCGATGTCCCCATGACCGTAGCCAGATTGGGGGGGGGGGGGGTTCATCTGACATCCCTGAATGTGAGGTAACTTCATAATATTTTAAAATCCTTAAAACTCGCTCCATTGTATATAGTGTACGCTGCAAAAAACATTGGGGGGGGGGGGGGATGGGTCCGGATCAGTTCAGGATCTTGGATTTTTATTACTGGGGCGCCAACAAGGTGCATAAATGAAATGGCCTTTCTCTGTCAAGTAGTGGTAAAGAATTGGGGCAGCACTACTGGCAGGGGGGGGGGGGGGGCTAGAGTCAATGGCGTAGCCGGAATTTTTTTTGGGGGGACTGGTTTTTTCATGCAACATCAATACATAAATTTTGCCCAATTACGATAGGCTTTCGAAGGGGGCAGTGTTTCATTTGGCACTTCCCCACCCCCGATTTTTTAAAATATTACAAAAATATAGAAAAGCCGTTCTCATGGACTAATTAGGGGCATGATTTTAATTTCCCTTGCCCAGGCCGAAGGGGGGCCCGGCGGTTTCCCCCGGGGAAAGTTTCTTAAAATATAGGCCTGAAATGGTTTGTCGGCAAAAAAAATGATTTTGGAGACGATAACTTTATTAACATGGAAACAGGTGTCCATTTGGGGGGGGGGGGGTCCAGACCCAGTGACTCTCCCCCCTTGGCTACGCCACTAGCTGGAGTCCCCCCTGAGGAAATATTTAATGTGGCAGGTGCGAAAAAAAAAGGTTTTTCCTACCAGTAATTTAAATGCTTACTTGTAGCTGCAATTGTAGGTATCTCCCATCTTTACGGAGCATATCCTATCAACAACGAATATTTTTCTGTTCACGCATCAGACTTTCGAATTTAACAGGATAAATCACGCATGAATGCCCTATTTTAATATTTAATATTTCTTTACAGTGCTGGTGGATAAATAGGCTAAAGTACAAAATCTGCAAATGCTAAGTTATGCAACTGTGTTGTATCTCCAGATCCGTATGCCCAGATCCGAAAATTCGTGCCTTTCCCAATGGATTTGACTTGATAATTCACCCTTGACCCTAGATACCTAGTCTCAATGTACCTACATAAAGGCGAAGTTTTCTTTTAAAAATCAAGATTTACGGTACCTATTATTTTTCGCCTATTTATTCAAATTCTCCCTCCCTGGGGGATATCCTCTGGCTCCCCTGTTTGCAGTTACATATACTTACATAATAATTATATTAATAACTTTCTTCTATAATCTAAAGTTTTTTTCGGTGTCAAAAATTGATAACAATGATTATGTTCACGCAACAGGCTTTCGAGATGAATTTGATAAACAACGCATGGATGCCCTATTTTATTATTTAATATTTTTTAACATTGTTATTTGCTGGTGGATGAAATTAATTGGCTAAAATTATAAAAACTGCAAATGTTTAGTTATGCAATCGTGTTGTATACAGTCCAGATGTGAAGATTCATGTTATATCATTATCATAAATTAAATAATTATATCCTCCATCATGCACAACTGCATGAGATCATCAACAGGTCACTTTATCAGGGAGAACGAGTTCTAATTGAAAATATTCAAGTCAATTTAATTGTTATGCAACTTGATAAGGGTAACCAATAAACTCAAAGAAATTCAGCAAATTTGGAGCAGCCTATAACTCAAAAAAGAAAACCGCTTTGGGTATTTCGTTGACCCTTGAAAACAATTTCATGACAACTTTTCACAAAATAAATTTCAGAAATGTGGTTTGAATATCGTAAGCCGCTAATAGATACCCCTTTAATGCCGCGTATATAGTCTACGATATAATATAATTATTAACAATATAATTCATTTTCCAAAAGCATCATACACTTTATTTTACTTTTTAGTGATATTTGTAGCCTACCTACTTTTAAATTAAATATAGAATTTTTTACATTAATTTAATATTTATTATTATTATTTTAAATTGTAGCGCAAAAAATCAATAGTCATCATATTAAATTGCGGCGACCCCCCCCCCCCCCACCCTGCCCCAAATAAAAATTCGGCTGAGCCCGTCCATACAGTCCAACCGACGGTTCACTGCGGTCTCAAGCCAATCAGATGGCCGTGATTTCGCGCCAATTCTATTGCATTGAACCGACGAAAACACGCCATTATAGTAAACCTAATATATTAATTATCAATTAATTAAGTCGGTTTGCAAACTTTTTACTTAACTAGGAGGCTTCGTATGCCGCATACTTCCACCTTGAACCCAAAACAAAGCAATAATAGCGATTAATCTTGAAGAAAACTGGAATTTAAAAATTACCGGATAACGTTATGGCAGGCTGGTGCTACGCGTGTCCGCCTAGCGTTATGGCCCGCCCGTATAGGTGTATGATGCGAGTGTACTGTCCCATGTACCTTGCCGGCCAGTGATGACGATGTAGAGCTTCCACGCCCGATGGGGTGAAAGGCGGAAGGGCCATCGCCATGGAGCGTCGGCCCACATAAGAAGGTACATGTGATCAGCGTCCGATTACTCCCCCCCCCCATAGACTTTAGGGTAAATCCCGCTTCCCCTGTTAGTGACTGTCGTATGGTGCTTCGTCATGGATACTGCTGTATATTCTGTTATAGTAATACGTAATACTAAAATTCTATATAAATTATTCATTCTCCATTAGCCTATTAAACATTTTGCAACATTTTCTCAACGGCAAGGTATGCACTTATTGCTACCCTTGCTCTTTCTTTATAATAATATTTCTCGTTTATAATATTCTGTATACAGGATAACCCCGAATTTCTATTCCGGGTTATCTTGTTCTTTAACTCTGAATGACGCTCTTTCCCCTCCTTCTAGCAGCGAGCTATTCATTACGTTTTGTATGATGCGCGCCACTGAAGGGTGGTGGGCATTGTGTCTATTGTCATTGTTTATATCCTTATAGTGTATACAGTATTTACTGTTGCACTTATACTCTGTACTACGATATTATTTGTATACTTTTACTTGTACTTTTGCCATGTGTACTGTGGTGCTGCGGTGGTGGAGGTACAATACTCGATGTCAAGTCTCCTCAACTTTCGTCCATCTTCTGTTCCGAGTGTCCCCGCCAGTGCACTGCCTAAGAACATCCAGGAGGAGCTGAGATGATGCGGTGGTGGCCACTTATGCGCGGCTACTGGAGGAAGCAGCTGATAATAAGTAGCCTACTCATTTTATATCTTATATTTCTGATACTGTACTGATTACTGTATACTGTTCATTAACAGCCCCTTAATATACATTTCTTGATTTTCATATCTGTCCTGTGGAAGGAGCCTAATCATTCTTCAACTACACCAGCTCGACTGGTATTAATTCACAATAATTAAACATTTTCATATCTTAATATTTCCTTCTCTTGTCTACCGTATGTTTATTTTTCTATTTTAATTTATTTAATTTAATAGTGGTTTATCCACACGGCGCCCAACCCTGAGTTTGTTTCCCTTTGTTCTACCGATTAACTGAGCTTGTTCCTTGTTTGTTCCTTTTATTTCTACTCTAGCCCTGACCAATGACTGGGGTAGTTGAGGAATGATTTGGCGAGAGTTAGCCCTCTGTCAAAGAGACTCCAGATATTTCACCCCAGGACCAAAGACGCCAAGACCTGTTCTTGGTCTTGTACGTCCCAGCCTAGAGCCATCAGTAAACCACTTAATTGTGTGACTATTGAGAATTCCTGCTGATTCGCAGTATTCTTTCTTTGTCCCTAATATAGTTTCGAATTCCCTCTTAAAACAGTATTTTGGATGAATTCTATCGCTTGGCATAACCAAGCAGTGGTCAGACGTAGTCAGAGAGGCTGAGTCTCTCTTAATTGCCCTTCCACTCCTTTTTACCCCGCTCCTAATAATCCGTAGCCTTGCCATTTCGGCTGGCGTTTCCACTGCAATATGGAGGGGTGGGAAGTCCAGCACAATCTCCATTGCTGCAGTGGGACAGGATATCATAGCCCCTGTAATGCATACACAGGCCAGTCTTTGCACTTTAGTGAGGGTGTCTCTTATACTTTGTACTGCAGTCCTGTGGGCCCAGGTCACACTTCCATACGTAATAATGGGCCTTACAATCAATAAATACAAATCTCGGAGGGCTTTGGGGGAAGTGCCCCATTTCTTCCCCGCCATTCTCCTGCAAATCATAATAAGTTAGATCGTTTGGCTTTAACACTACGTCTTCTATATGCTTTTTGTAATTTAATTTAGTATCCAGGGTTACTCCTAAATACTTGACTTGCCGTTCCCATGCTATGGGTTTGCCCCCAATGAGGACTTGCTTCAATGATAGCTTCCTTCTATTAGTGAAGGGAACTAGACATGTTTTGGCCATATTTAGTTTGAGGCCTACTGTTTTGCACCATTCAACAATAATATCAACCATGTGCTGCAGGAGCTCGCACAGTGTACTGTCATTTTTCCCTCTGACCATGGCCACAACGTCATCAGCATGCCAATGCATTCTATGCCCCTGTCAGTAAGTATTTGTAGAATCTTTTCTACTACATTCGTCCACAATAGCGGTGATAGCACACCCCCCTGGGGGCACCCCCTGGTGGTTTTCATAACTACCCCCTGTGCCACCGCTACCCTGCTAGTTTGGGCTGCCATTACCCAGTCTATAATAGTCGGGTCAACCTCCTTGTCGTTGAGGGCATTCTCAATAGACGAGTGGGACGTATTGTCAAAGCAGCCTTCAATATCTGTAAAAACACAGAAGACTGTGTCCTTACATTCGATAGCATCGGCAATAAAATTTGTCAATTGATATAGTGCCGTTTCCGTTGACCTCCCTCTGTGGTATGCGTGTTGGGAGGGGTGGAGTGGGCTTCGTAATAATTTGTTGTTTCTAATATAGTTGTCTATAATTTTCTCCAAAGTCTTTAACAGAAAGGAGGTTAGACAAATAGGTCTATACGGTTTGGCGGCCTTCGTGTCTTTTTTCCCAGATTTGGGGATAAAAACTACGACTGCATTCCTCCAAGGCTTGGGTATGTACCCTGTGGCTAAGCTACTCCTGAATATTCTTATTAGGTGCGGTATGAGTTCATCCCTTCCTTCCTGCAGAAGGGCTGGGTAGATCCCATCGCTCCCAGCTGACTTAAAACGCGAAAATGAGCTAATTGCCCAATCTATCGATTGGCGAGTGCAAACAGCTGTCAGCCTCCAGTCATGCATGCTAGGCTTTTTTTCAGCTACATTTTCTACAGCATCATCCCCTGCTCCTTTTACGAATATACCTAATTATGAACAATCCTTTCCCCACTCAAACACATGGTTTCCACAGTTGGTTGGGCGATCCCATGACATAAATTTGTAAAATTGTAAAATACTGTATACCTCTGTAAATTATGTTACTGTGAATACATTTTAACTGATTTTGATTTGATTTGAATAGGTACGATATATAACAGGTAGCAATTAGAATGTTATTGCGACCATCACAATAAAAAGTTTAAACTAAATTATACTAACATTAAGTGTAATTTGCATTGTGATGGTCGATATTTTGGATTTTAACAGTATTACATGTTTGACGTTCCTGGAAAAAAAAATGATTTTGTCTGTCTTTAGCAGGCACTGATAACTGAACTGCAGTCTGCAAAAGACAGTAATAAAAATGACTCGGCAACTTACCGAAATAAATAAATGGGCAGGTTCTTCTCATTGGCGTAAATAGGGGATCCGTAGCCCCCCCCCCCCCAGGATTTCTGGTGACAAAGACGTTACGGAGGCTAAAGGCATAGTATCCACAATAGCGAAAGGGAAATTAATTCTTAGTATGCTTATTTTACATTAAAGACATCGTGACAAAAATCAACATATTGACCAAGTAGGCCTAGGGCCTACTTTCACAAAAAAAATATTACTCAAAATGCTTAAAACCCCAATACTTCAGACCAAATTTTTTCTCAGTGGTAGGTTATATAATCTCAACTGTACTGTACTGCTTACAAAATGCGTGAATCCTCACTAATTAGGGTCTATTTATCAATTTTTTTTCTCTGGATGGGACCCCCCGGGCCCCCTATCTCCAAGGTATAGCATGTGTATTGGTTACCTATACTTGGAAGTTGAATGCATAGGTTCCAATTTTAGGCAAAATTCCCCCGCCCCCTCCAAGAAAAATATCTAAATCCGCGTCTGGTAAGAGGAGAAGGCTTCCGGCATTAATAACAGGTTCAGTAATTTGGCCGTCATGCATATAGAGAATGATATGACTAGGCTGCTGGGTGTGTCAGAACTTGTAAAAAATTTCAGGAGACTAAAAACAATTTTTTTTTTAAGTTTTTAAAATTTCGAAAACAAAAGTTTACTTTTTAATTTTTTTGTTTTACTGATCTTAAATAGCTTAGAAAAGAATATTTAAATAATAAAAAAGTCAGTTAATTTACTAGGCAGACTTCAAAAGTGAATCAAAGTCAAGGGGTCCTAAAGCCCCCCCCCCCCCAGAAATTTTGGGAATTTACGCCAATGGTTCTTCTGGCCTGCAAATTAAACTTTTAAAAAAAGAAGCAACTCATAGCAATAGGTACAAAAAAATAAATGAGGAATAGATCCCTCCGCGGGTTGAAATGTGAAATTTCGACCATCCCAAAACTTTCTTTACACTAACGTAGGCAGGACATGTGGAGTAGCAGGGACGCATCCAGCCCATTTGGGGGGGGGGGGGGGTAGACAAGTCTATACATGCGGTAGGCGAGCAGACACCAGATACACAAGTTTAGTTGCAAACTGTCTATCAGAGCACTCAGCAGTGATTTCGGTTTTCTTACCTATAACTTTATTTCATCATCGTATTTAATATCATAATCCGTACCCGTACCTAGTGACTAACGTAATCACAGACACAAGATAAGAAGCACACAAGGAGCGGCAGAGCACAGAGAGGCCTCTCATCGTCAATAGCCGACCACAAGGGTGAGTGTTGCAATAGTGTTACAGGCGTCGCCAGGTACGGTCACCTTATTCCTATAGTAATCATTACTATAAGTTGGTCCTTCATTAAATTACACGTTTTACAGTCTATTTACGTTTTATATCAAAAATTTCCGTTTCATTTTCTGGTGTCTAGCTCGCAGCTGTTTACATGCTATGGCTCTCTCTGCTCAAGACTTGTTAGCGATTCAGAAGGCCGAGCTAGATGATTTGTCGTTGAGGCTCACAACGGTTAGGGACGCTGTTGTGAACTACTCCCGAGTCAAAGTGGCACTAATTAAAGCGAAACTGGACCTTGCTTACAATTTGCGGGGGGAACTGACGCAAATTCAAAGAGATATACGTGTCATTAATGCTTCTGTACCAGACCCTGATGACCGCCTTGACATTATCAAAAGTGTAAAGGATTTTGACTCCATGATTGAGACAATAGAAGTCAAGTATTACGAGTCATTGGATCTGTCCCGTGCAAGTCGCAACGCTGCACCGAGCACACCGATACCTGCACAGCAGCAAAGCTCTGGCATTAGGTTGCCTAATATTCAAGTTCCAGTCTTTTCAGGGAATATAAAAGAATTTAGCCGATTTATAAAATTATTTGATGCCGTTTATGACAAACATCCTAATCTTACAGGCTCTGAAAAATTCTTTTATTTACAGTCTTCCCTGTCTGGTGATGCGTTGGCCTTAGTTGGTAATTATCCGCTAAGCGATACGGGTTACGTTAGTGCCGTCCGGGCGCTAAAGGACGCTTATGATTGTCCCAGAACTCTCGCATCTACTTATGCACATGAACTTTTGAATTTCGTACCGGCCAAAAAAGCCACTACTGATACTTTAAAAAGTTTCTTAACCGTACATCAAGACTATGTCACGGCCTTGAAAGGTCTTAGTTCTGTTACGGACTTAGCCGATTTTCTGTTGCTGACCATAGCGTCAAAAAATCTTGATCCTTTAACACGTAAGCTGTTCGAACAACATGTTGCTTCGGGTAGCATTCCACAGTTTAATGACTTAATTTCTTTTGTCACTAAGCAAGTTAATACACATCAGCTCCTTGAGTCTGAAAAAAGTACATCAGCATCTTCGGTGCCTACACCTGAAGGTCACAAGTTTCAACATGTCAAGCCTTTCTCTCATGCAAGGGCTCTTCACGCTAAGCCTGCTAATTCCAAGCCGGCCAATTTTAAACAGCAATTCGTCGTCAATTGTGTTTATTGCTCCTCTGATGGGCATAAAATTTCCAGATGTTCTGCATTCTTGTCTATGGACGTGCAGCAACGTACCGACTGGGTTCTCACCTCTAAAAGGTGCCCAGCTTGCATGTCTACCTCACATTGTGACGTCACTTTATGTAAAAGTAAGCGTCAATGCTTTTTTTGTGCATCAGTCACACATAATTCTTTACTCTGTCCGCAAAGGTACGGTACTCAAACAGTAGAGAATAAGAAGCCTATTCAAAGCAACCTTACGCTCTTAACCTGTCAATCTGACAGTGCTAAGGTCCTAGGTACGATATCAGCTTTTGTTACTGATAAATCAGGCTACACTCACACTGTAACTTGTGCAATAGATACTGGTTCTACAGAAGATATAATTTCTTTAAGTTGTGCTAACAAATTGGGCTTATTTATTTCCCGTAGGAATAAGTTGTCAATTGCGGGTATTGGTAATATTCAACAACAATCTATTGGTAATGTCAATCTTAACCTGCAATCTCGAGTCAGTCCAACTGCACTCCTGCAGATTTCTGCTTATGTTGTCCAGAAAATAACGGATACTTTACCTAATGTACAGGTTCAACCAGACTTTGTTCGGTACATCAGCAACTTACCGTTAGCCGATCCGCAACCGTTCGTTGAAAAACGGATAGAGGTACTCTTGGGCGGGGAATCCACCCTTGCCATACTGCAAGGTATGCAGGTCCTACCTTTTAAGTCAAAATTCTCTGATATCAATCCACGTGCCCTGCAAACACGTTTTGGGTTGGTAATTCTAGGGAGCATTCCCACTATACCAAAGCAAACTAATAATCCTCTGTCACTTTTAGCACACACTAACTCTCTTGAACAATCAATGGAAAGGTTTTTTGAGCAGGAATGTGTTCCTGACTCTAAAAATGAGTGCCAAATACCGAATCCTGATGATGTATTCGCTGAAAACCATTTTCTACAAACACACTCTCGTGATCTAGATGGTAGGTTTATAGTTGCTTTACCTATAAAAACGCCTACAGAAACACTAGCCTGCAACCGTGCACGTGTCATGGCCAGTTTTCACTCAATGGAAAAACGTATCTTAAAGTCGCCTAAAGACTACTCTACTTATCAGTCTGCCCTACAAGATTATCTGAATAAAAATCAAATATCGTTCAGTAACCAGTCTAATAATTTTCTGTTTTCGCAAATCGTTAAATACAATAGCGCTGGAAAAGCTAAATTAGTTTTCGATGGAACTCTAAAAGCTAACAAAGATAGCTCTAACTTTAATTCAGTACTGTATAGTGGTCCAAAGTTACAAAGAGACTTAAACTATATTATACTAGCTACCCGTGTATTTCCTGTATGTTTTTCAGCAGATATTGAGACCTTTTTCAGAAATATTAAAATTACACATGAAGACTCTGAAAAAATACACATATTAGCTCGACTAGAACTCGCTTGCGGTTCTCCGCGAGCGTCGCCTGAAGGGAAAATAACAGAGTGCAAATTAAATCACTTACCTTATGGTCTGAAGTGTAGTCCATTTATTGCCCTCAGATGTACTAAACAATTAGCGATCGAAAATAATCTTTCACATCCAAATGCTTCACAAGCTATATTACAGTATGCCTACTGTGATGACTTCTTTATTGGTTCAAAGTCTATTCAGTCAGCTATTTCGCTACGACACGAACTGTCAGAGCTACTTTCTTTAGGGGCCTTCCCTCTTGGTAAGTTTGTAAGCAATTGCCCAGAGGTGTTAGAAGGTCTGCCCTCTGAACGACTGGGCAACCCAGTGCACTCCTTAGATTCTGACTCTGGTTATCTTAATACTAGTCAAGAAACAGCTGTATTAGGACTACAATGGCAAACAGTCTCAGATAATTTCTGTTTCAAAATTTATAATTTTTCTGGTGACGTCACTAGACGCACTTGCCTAAGCTATATAGCCAAGACATTTGACAGCTCGGGTTTACTTCAGCCAGTGGTCTTCTGGTTAAAAACATTTGTACAAAACTTATGGCACCATCACTCTGACTTAGGTTGGGACTGTACTCTACCTGAGCACCTTAAGTCAAAATGGCTGAACTTCACGTCTAAAATGCACCTACTGTCTAATATTCGAATTCCTCGATACATAACGTTTACCAATGCCACTCATTGGCTAGTATTATTCGCAGATGCCTCCATTCTGGGGTATTCTACCTGTGCTTATTTAGTTTCTCGTGATGAGATTACACAAAACTATCAAAGCAATATACTCTATGCCAAAAGTAAACTAAGTCCAAAACATATAAATCGAACTATACCTCAACTAGAATTAGCATCCATTGAACTTGCTTGTAGAGTTCTGAAATGGTTTGTTAGTGGTCAACTACCGTACAATATACAGTCATATTTTATTATGTCCGATTCTACCATAGCATTAGCCTACCTGAAAATTCCCCCTCATAAACTGAAAACTTATGCAGGTAATCGCGTGTCCAATATTCTGGAGTTATGCCGGGATATTACTGTTTCATTTCTTCATTGCTCTTCATCAGAAAATAGTGCTGATGCGATAACACGTGGTCTAGACCCGGAAAGCCTAATAAACAATCAACTCTGGTTCAATGGGCCAACAATTTTGCGTTCTAGTCTATTTCCGGAGAATTTAAAAATAAACGCCAATGTTTCCGATAATAGTGATTTATCAGAAATAAAGCGTGACATTCACGTACTAACGGCAACATGTAATACAGTACAACCGTTCTTCTGCTCAGTGATAGAACGATTTTCTTCCTTTTCAAAATTATGCCGCACTGTTGCGTATGTTTTACGTTTCATTGCTATCTGTCGCAAGCAGACTTCCCTCTATTCACCCAACGTAGGTGAAATTACGGCAGCAACTATTGTATTAGTAAAAGCACAGCAACAATATAGCTTTCGTGAAGACATATGCAAGTTGAAGAGAGGTCAAATTTCTAAACAGTTATTGACACTTACGCCTTTCTTAGACGCCGACGGTGTTATGAGGGTGGGGGGTCGCTTGCCTCTAACTTCTGATATTGCTTTCAATGTTGCACATCCCATTATTCTACCTAAAAAATGTCATCTGTCTACGTTGATCTGCAGATACTACCATAACTTGTCTATACATTCAGGGCCTTCATTAAGCCTAGGCCTCAGCAGGCAGAAATTCTGGATTATTTCGGGACGTTCTTTAATGCGTTCTATAATTCATTCTTGCCTAACCTGTGCGAAATACAATCCTGTGTTTCCGTCTCCTATTCAAGGCACACTCCCCAGTTCTAGGGTCACCCCTTGCCATCCTTTTAGGGATGAAGTTGGAGTCGATGCGTTCGGTTGGTATCCTATGAAAGTGTCCATACGGCGAAATTCTGCTACCGCTAAAATATGGGCTTTGATCTTTGTGTGTATGGCCACTCGTTGCTGTCACATAGAGCCAATCACTAGCATGTCTACAAAAGATTATTTAGCCGCTCTGGATCGTTTTGTGGCACGTAGAGGGTTGCCTCGGAAGATTGTTTCTGATAACGGGGGTAACTTTGTCAAAGGTGGCAAACTGTTGCAGGAATACGCCTGTTTTCTTGAAGAGAACAAAAATGAAATACTTTCTGAATTGTGCACGAGAGGTATACAGGTATCCCACATCGTACCATATGGAGCTTGGCTCGGGGGTTGGGAACCGATGTGCAAAATGGCGAAAGCTACCCTTAAAAAGTTGTTGACTAGCAATATGCTATATGAACAATACCTCACTCTGTTCATTAAGGTGGAAAGCCTTCTGAATTCTAAGCCTTACTTAGGGCCTTATAGTACTTCTGATCCGAATCCCGAAAGCTTGATCAGTCCATCCAGCTTCATATGCGGTGGACCAATGGCGTCAGCTCCGTTCATCGTAACTGAAGAGTTACGTACACCTACCGAGAGATGGGATCGGTTACGATCTATCTACTTGCGTTTCTGGCGTGTGTGGCACCAGCAAGTGTTACATTCCTTAGCACAGAGGAATAAGTGGCCACAAGCCACTAAAAACAATTTAAAAATCGGTCAGTTGGTTTGGATTCGAGATGCTGCTACGGTGCCTGGCACCTGGCCACTGGGTGTGGTCGTAAAAACGCTGCCTGACTTGATAGGAAATGTTAGGCTTGTAGAGGTGCGCTCCATTAATGGCACGGTGGTCAAGAGGGCTTCGCGAAATCTGGCGATAGTTCCCTCTGTCTAGTATATAATTGTATGGACTTGAATTTAAGATCATATTATTTTTTTAATTTTCATATATTGTTGAGAAGAATTTATTATTGCATATATATATTGTGTCATACTGTATGATCGGAGTAGTTCATAACAGTTTCTCTGTCTGGTGTGTACATCCCTTTTCGCTGGGGGAGCATAGACAAGTCTATACATGCGGTAGGCGAGCAGACACCAGATACACAAGTTTAGTTGCAAACTGTCTATCAGAGCACTCAGCAGTGATTTCGGTTTTCTTACCTATAACTTTATTTCATCATCGTATTTAATATCATAATCCGTACCCGTACCTAGTGACTAACGTAATCACAGACACAAGATAAGAAGCACACAAGGAGCGGCAGAGCACAGAGAGGCCTCTCATCGTCAATAGCCGACCACAAGGGTGAGTGTTGCAATAGTGTTACAGGCGTCGCCAGGTACGGTCACCTTATTCCTATAGTAATCATTACTAGGGGGTAGTTGGGGGTCAAAATAGGAAAAACATATATGTAGGATAGATTAAATCAGCGTGTAATAAATTAACTTGCAATAGGTTTACTAAATTTTGGAGGGGCAGCTACCCCCTGCCCCCCCCCCCCTGTATCCGTCCATGTGGAGTAGTTGTATGGACTCCAGCGTTCGCCAAATAGGTTGTTGGTTCAAATCGTACACTTGCTACATTTTCTATCCATGCTTCGGAGGGCATGTAAAGCTGGTCCCGGGCCTTCCTAGTTGCGTGTAAGAGAGGGCTTTATAGCCCTAACTCCGCTAAGTTGCGCTTAGTAATAGAACAAAAAGTCATTATTTATATATTTATTATAAAACATCAATAATTTCCGTCAATATTTGAATCTGCATGGGCCGAGTGGTGCTTGACAAGACAACGCAGAACTTGGAAGGGAAATGTACAAATAATGAATGGAAACAAAATAGATGGGCGACCTTGGTTGGAATGCGGAAACGTAGTAAGTAGTAACCACGTGTGTTCTACCACAACAAGGTTAACTACCTCATAATGTTACGATGAAACCCTGCAAATTAAAAGTTATGCAACCGTGTTACTCACTGGGCAGCGGGACTTTTTCGTTTCTACTTGGACCTTCTTGGACTTCCGACTTGGAACTACTTTGGTCATGCCGGGATTTACTATTGCATTATTTTAAACTGTAAAATTTGGATGAATATATTACTTATACTAGATGCTTATACATGCCGCATGGAAAGGCTCACACGTACTGGTTCTTATGATTAGCGTTGCACTTAGGTATCTACATTTACTGTTAATCGGACATTACTCGTATCGTAAGGATTCTGCAACGGAATCAGTACTGTAGTGGAACATACTTTCCAACTTATCAATTAGGATAAGGTACCTAGATGAAACTTCTTTTAGTACAGGCAAGAGCCTGTCTGCTACCATATTATAACTTAATTTATAATAGATAAGTTATGTATCTACATAATAGTCTCCTTAAAACAAAACAAACGTCAGTGATATGGTCACAAATGAAATAAATCCGCCGGTGGAATTCTGCTGGTGGAGGTGGACGTCCTGCTGAAAGCATCTCTACTGAAGCTGTAGTTGTATTTGTTGAAGTTTGTGATGGCATTCAAGCGTAGCGATTGTAGTTGCAACAGCAGACTCAGCAGGGTGACACGAAGTTGATGCTCCTCCTGATTTAAGAGCTACGTACGCCCATGGTAAGGGGGTGAAAGACTTTGCATGCCTCTCATAACCGAACTAGGGCTCATATCTGTCTGGGATACTTGATTAGGATACTGTCCAGTAAGGATGAGGCCTCAAAACCTCGAGCTCATTTAAACCGTTATAAGTTTATTGAAAAAGCAATTTTACATAGTTGCTATTAAATTTTTTCGGGTGTAAAATTCAAATTAGGGTATATGATCCATGCCAAGTTAATAAATTTACCAGGAGCTCTATTATGGCGATTTGGGATTACCATAATACCGGGGTTTATTTTTTAGTACCGCAGTAGTAAGGTGTCACGTGACGGTGTTAAAATATACTCGGGAAATTCAAATTAATAAATTATATGTATATATATTATTTAAGTTTACATTATTAGTATTAAGGGGGGCCCAGCACAGGAGAAATTCTTTGGGCACCCCTACTTCATTATATTCTTACTGTATGTAATAATGAAAAAACGCAATACATTTATTTATTATTTATTGTTTTATAATTTATAATTGCATCTAAGGGAGAAACTCACCAAAAATATTAGATCTAATTTATCAATTAGAATTTTCCGCGCATTTTGCACTTACTTTGTTTAAAACAATTGAATTAGCCCCGGATCCCAAATCGCCATAATAGGGCTGCAGTAGCCTAAGACCCGTGGTTTCCATAACGTTAACTGTATGATGTGTTCGATCTGTATTAGGCCGTATAGGTAATAATAATATAAAGATATATTTTCCAGTAAGCATTGTACAGTCAATATGCAGAAAAACCATTTTCCTGAAGATATCACCTATACCTAATTCTGTCTAATTAAATTACATATGAAATTTTAATTAAAATAATTAAATATATATAATATAATTTAATAGTGCTTTTTCAACTAGGTACGTAAAAAAAATATTTTTTTATCTTCTATATTGTGACAGATTGCTCGGTTTCCCCAAAGTATTTTCTTTGTGTTGAAGACCATGCGACTTGAAGATGTTAAACGGATACATTGATTAAATTGTTTGTTCGCAATTTAACCTTTAAAAAAAAAAAAAAAAAAAAGCAGTGGCCTGAAGTACGTACAGTGTGTCGAATGCTGGCTGCATTAAAATATTTTAGCAGGCGTTAGATGTAATCATTCAGCGAATTTTTAACGGATTGAAATCGAAACCCATTAATTTACCAGTAGCATATAAGTTAAAAGTTACCGCAGTTTTCCTCAATGGCGACATTAGATGATTTGATCTGCACCTGAACCGAAAGTATTCGCCAATGTTCTTTGTCCAAGAGGAAAGAAAGGTAATTTGATATTATCCATTTTCTTATTTAAACATAAATACTTTAATTATGAAAGTGGCACATAAAATGCATTTACATTGTCAAGAAAACAATACAACTTTTTTTAATGGGGCATACATCAATGCACTTTCATTATACAAGACAATTTTATTACGAGCAAATCGGAAATACCATTGTTTTAATTTCTTCTTATTGTTCTTCCAATGACAAATTCTAAACAAATTATCATAAAGAGATAAAAAATTTTATAAAAATATTTCCGGTGAGACATCAAATAGCTGAAGTTGTGATAAAAGCTACAACATAAAATATGAACTTTTATAACGTCTTCCTATACTTATTCTTATAAGTCGAGTTGGGTCAATAGTGCCTATTGCATATTCGAATTCAAAGCTGGAAGGAAGTGTACCACAATTTAAAAGCTTATAATACCGTATAAAGAAAGTCGTAGCACACTAAATTATTATTTTTTAATTTTCTTAATTCTTTAAATAATAGTTTCAATCATTTAAAATCTGAATAAGTTCACATGATGAGTATTTAAATTGAAAGTTACACCGCAGTCATCGGTGATGACTTATTAAGACTAAAGGCAGTCATTAAGTTGTGGCTAGTCGAAGGACGATGCAATTGAATAGGCAGTGTAGACTTGAATTGGTTTGTATTGCAGTGCTTCGACTCAAGTTAGAGTAATTTAACACACAGTGGTTACAATATGAGCTGTGAGACGAGAACGATACATGCTTACACTTAATATTGAATTTGATCCAGCCTGCTTCCATATAGAAAAACCAACTCTGTGTCCACAGCTAAAGGAGCTGATGAGACACAGAGGGTAGATTAAAGATATTATTGAATAAGAGAAATAAATACGTAAAAGGAAGATTGAGGAATATTGAATTATCTGAATGTGAACAGCGCCATCTACCGGGAAAAAGGTGAAGCTGGAAGCAGACTGGTTATCACACATGTGGGACTAAGTGGTCCCCACATTACCCCCCTCCTAAGACTGGAAGTCGGAGAAATGTCGTGGAACGTGGACGTGACGACCTGAGCGAGTGGTGCGAGTCGGTGGTGTCGGCACGACGTCAGTGGCAGGAAGTGGTGAGGGGACCTTCTCCTGAGGTTTATCTTGAGCAGGATGCTGATGCGGGGGGTTGATCGTAGACTGGTGAGACGGTTCGTCTGTACTGGCATTAATGTAGGCCGGCTTGACCCTGTCCATTGACACAGTAACCGCACGACCGCGGCTTGAAATCGTAACTGTTTTGTCGGTGCGACTTAACACAGGGAATGGTCCCGCATAAGGACGTTCGAGGGAAGCACGGACGTGGTCTTGTCTCACGAAAACGTGCGTGGCCTTGGCAAGGTCTTGTGGGATGAATGTTTGATGAGCCCCGTGTCTCTTGACGCGAGTGGGGCGTAGTGAGTCGAATTTCCTTCGAAGTGAGATGAGAGTGTCCGCCGGACTCTGATTTGAAGGAGGAGTTGTCAGCATCTGTCCTGGTAGTTTTAATGGTTCACCATAGACCAGATCTGTTGGAGAAGCTTGAGGATCTTTCTTAAGAGTGCCGCGCATGCCCAGTAAAACTAGCGGAAGGGCTTCCGTCCATTTGTCATTGGCATGACACATAATGGAGGCTTTGAGTGAGCGGTGCATACGCTCTACCATGCCGTTGGATGCAGGGTGGTAACTGGTAGTCCGTGCATGGTGAAATCCGCATAATCGGGCCAGGTCAGCAAACAAATGGCTCTCAAACTGTCGGCCGCGATCTGTAGTAATTGTCTCCGGGCACCCAAACCGGCTGATCCAGCTGGAAATGAGGGTTCTGGCGACGTTTTCGGCGGTGATGTTCACCATAGGAGCGGCTTCCGGCCATCGCGTGAAACGGTCAACGAGTGTTAACAAATACGTGTAGCCTTCCGACGGTGGTAATGGGCCTACAATGTCGAGGTGTATGTGCTGAAACCGTCGGTCAGGCTGAGTAAAGGTTCCAATCGCAGTGAGGGTGTGTCGATGTATCTTGGACAATTGACAGTTGACACACAGACGAGCCCAAGCGCGGCAATCCTTACGGATCGTCTAATACTTAAATATCCTAAATTCTTGCGTCTTGTGCGGTGTGCTACAACAACAGCGTCTCCGGGCCCGGATCTTCATTCCAGCTTCTTCGCCGCCACCGAACAAGGTAAGTGCACTCTACCACGCCTAGTCGCTGTCGCGTCTAATGAATGGTCAACCCGACTTGTCACTCCCCAAGGACGGATACAGGGGGGGGGGGTAGCTGCCCCCCCAAAATTTGGTAAATCTATTGTAAATTAAGTTATTACGCTCTAATTTAGTCGATCCTACATAAGTTTTTCCTATTTTGATACTCAGCTACCCCCCCCCCCCAAATGGGCTGGATCCGTCCCTGTCACTCCCCCAATAGCAATATCAGAAGGAGGTTCTGAAGTATGTTCTGTTATTTTTATTAATTCTTTAAATAGCTTTATCCGAAATTTTTGTTGTTACATAATTGAAACATGTTGTTTATATTTTGTTCTATTTGGCGTTTCAAGGCGATGTGGCTCCCCCCCCCCCCCCCCTCTTTGTTTCGAAGGTAATGCAATGAATGTGATACCTCATCTAATCATACATCGGTGTACGGACTACCTACTGGAATTCAAGGCCCTTCCAGGTCAGCGAGAGTAGTTATTAATGGTCAAACCGTCTCGTTAGATTAGATTAGTTTAGATTAGTAATGGGGTGATGCTGCTACTTGAGCTTGGCTCACTTTGACCTTAAAGATCTATTGTGAATCCCCGTACTTTTAGTCCTGGTCAGTCAGCAGGTCCCGTAAAAACCTGCACAACTGCCCAGGGGCCAACTGGCAAGCCTCCCTTGGTGATAGAAACCAAGAGGACGTTGCTAGCAGCCGTCTGTTCTTTACTGCCGGACACGAGCAGATGATATGCTCAGCAGTCTCAGCCTTTTCTTTGCAGAATCGGCAGGTGTCATTCAAGACTTTACCCATGTTCTTTAAATGGTAGTTCACGTGGCAGTGTCCTGTGAGTGCACCTGTAAGTACCTTAAGTTCAGGCTTGCTGAGGTTCAGTGCTTTGGCGGTATAGCTCTTAGAGTGAGTGAGGAATATTTTGGATTGTCTGTGGCCTGTGACAGACTTCCAGTATGCTTCCTTTCTCTTTTCTTCCCATAGGCCAATCTCTAGGGTTTGGCGGTTTCTCGGGAAGGCGCAGAAGGGTTCAGGCCCAATGAAGGGTAGCGCGCTCCCTTCTCTCGCCAAGGCGTCGGCATTTTCATTGCCTTCGATCCCGGCGTGTCCTGGAACCCACATGAGGGTGACTTTATTCGTCACTCCCAATGCGTTGAGTGCAAGCATACATTCCCACACCTGCTTGGACTCGTAGCTACTCGAGTCCAGCGCAAGAAGGGAAGCCATGCTGTCGGAGATAATGAATATCTTGCTGTGGCGGTAAGCACGTTTAATGCAGTGCGCCGCACATGCGCGTATGGCATGTATTTCGGCTTGGAAGACTGTGGGTTGGGATCCCATGGGGATGACTAAGTTGAGTCGTGGCCCATAAACCCCCGCCCCTGTACCTCCGTTTTCTATTTTTGACCCATCAGTATAAAATCTTAATGAGCCGTATGGAAAGACTACCTCTCCGTCAGTCCATTTTTTCCGGCTTTCCAATATAACCGAGAAATTCTTTGAGAATTGAAAAGTTGTCTCCATGGAGTCTGAGAACATAACCTCCGGAACCTTGCACTCATTAAGAATGCGTGTCCGGTAAGGTCGCCAGGCTTTAGTCCATGGCTTTTCTTAATGCGATAGGCCCACTTAGCCGCCTCACTCTCGATGAAAATCGGGAGTGGTGGTAGGTTCAATAGGACCTCCATGGCAGCCGTGGGGCACGAACGGGATGCTCCCGTGATCGCGAGGCAAGCCAGCCTCTGTAGTTTTGTGAGAGATTTTGCTCCCTTTTTGCTCTTATGCAGTCTAGGCCACCAAATTAGCGCCGCATAGCTAATTATAGGTCGCACAATGGACTTATATAGCCAGTCCGTTACTTTCGGCTTAAGCCCCCACGTTCTACCCACCATTCTGCTCGTAAGAAATAAGGCGTTTCGCGCCCTGCTTACAGCCTGGTCCAGATGCAGGCTCCATGTGAGCTTCCGGTCAAGGATAACACCAAGATATTTGGTGCTATCTGTGAGGGCTAAACGCACCCCGCTGAGGGTGGGAGCTTTAATATTAAGCTTCAACTTCCTCGTGAACGGGACCAGGGTGGTTTTTTTAGGATTTATATTCAGTCCTTCAGAAAGGCACCAATTATGGGCTATGGTTAAGGCCCTTTGCATTCGCTCAGAGACAAGAGCGTCATGCTAACCGTCTCGTTACTCCCCATATCAAACAACTTGACTGAATTTCTTTTAGCGCAGAGTGTCCAAAAGGTCCTGCGCATGGGCATCACACTAATGGTTAGGTTTTCAGTAGTTAGTTTCTGATTCTATTTCTATGTCTGGCTGATTTTGGTGGACAGCAATATATTATATTGGATTATAGTGACTAATATTTTGCGCTTAGCGTTTTATTTTTATTAACTACTATGGAAGACAGTGGCAGAAAAGCACAGGTAACTTATTATCTTGTTTTTTTTGGGGGTTTAATACGGTTTGTTGCTGGCAGAAAAAGTAGGTGTAGGCTACAATGCCTGATTTCAAGGTCAGAGACTCCTTGAACAATAAGGTATTAGAATCAGCTTTGTCTATCACAGCGGACAAGGAATTCAGTTAAAACAAGGTGCTATTTGCTATTAGCTATTGTGAGGAAGGAAAGGTTGTTTAATCATCACATAACTTAACTAGGCAGATTTCACAACTTGGGGAGTTTTCTGTACAGGTATATTAATTATGATGGTACCAGGCTCAGGTTTAATTCCAACCAGTGGTTCTGATCTCGCTTCAGCCTGAACGCTGAATTACCATGCCATGGCCAACGGCCTTACCATGTTGCATTCATTAGAGCAGAGCCAGTTTCAAACTGCGGCAAACTTGGTAGTGTGCTCAGCGTTGGTAGGGGAACATGATGGGACATGATAACGCGCTGAGACTATACCAGTCAGTCTGCATGCGTGTCGAGTCCTGGTGTCCGTGTGACTTTACCGTGTTCCCCAAGTGGTCGGAATCCACTATAATCAAGAGGTCCACCCTGTCAGTCAACTCCCCATTCCCCCCGGGGTGAAAGAGTCTGCCCTTAGGGTGCCTCAAGTTAACAAACGGACTCACTCCCCCCGTCGGGCTGACAGGGTTGCTTAAAGCAGGAATGCTGAAAGCAGGCGTTAGAAACAACACACTGATGGCGGTCTGCTGCACGGTGATCACCCACCATGTATGATGCCATGTGCCTCTCACCTGTGGAGACCTTGCTGTTGGTCTTTCCACAGACTGGGAGGATGCTGGGTCCACATGGGATTCCATTAGTCATTTCTTTTCAAACCCATTAGGATGGCTACTAGGTGGTGGCATGTTGGTAATTGGCGTTGTAATAATATTGAAGAAGTAGTCATGGGTATGCATACACTGAAAGAAAAATTTAGCGGCAAAGCTATCGGATCGTGTTTGCCGCCGAGGATACAGGCGTTTTGACAAGAGATCGTAGGTTGATAAAGCAATATTTGATGCAGCCGTTTTGGAAATGCTGTCGAAAAGGCAGGGTTTTTGACTACATCTGCAAGGTTGGGCGATACGACTGTAAGGAGGATGGGCAATACGACTGAACCAATGTACAGTCGTTAGTGAGATGGAGGTGACACGACCACAAATCATACAGTCATTTGGCTTGTTACATACATTTCGACCATATTTCATATAAGTTGGACTGCATTTATGTTAGTTGAATTGCCCTGGTCAGTGTGTTGGATAAGCGTTTCGTCTGTTTTTTTAGTACCTTGCCACTTTGACCAATGTACTGACGTTTTGCCTTTCTCTGTATAATAACCCTGATATTGATATCCCCGTCATATCGACAGTACTATTTTACCACCATATCAAAGTTTAAATTTAAGCGGGAGACCAGCAAACTTTGTCAACCAATTTCATATTTATTAACTTGTAAAATGTAGGTTTTAAGTCAATTGATTGTCTCAGTATATTTGGCACATTAATTTTATAAAAACCACCAATGGTTTGACACTTTATTTACGTATGCAATACCATGATAACGTTCATATAGATGCCGCTTTATAATGAATTGTTTATATGTTTTGCAGCATGAAATGATTGAAGGTATACATATTTTGTGTTGGGTAACAATAATGGGTATGGATTATTCGCCTTCTCCCCCACATCTTAAAGAAACTTCATTTTTATTGAAACATGCAAACTTCGATTAAAAATGCCATAGAAAGGGCTGTTTCTTTCTAAAAGTACAAAACCCTGATTATGCAATATGTCAGACAGCAGTATTGCTTGTGAATTATTATATATTACTGCACATTTATATATATATATAATCAGCATTCAAGCAGATTTTCGTCAGTTTTATGTGTGAAGAACCAGTAGAATCCGGGCTGATGGGTCGTGGTCGAATTGTTGCAAACTAATTGGTGTTACCATTTCGGAGGGACCTTGTTCAACAATTTGGAAACGCGGCTTCAATTTTAGCAGACGTCCTATACGGTAAGAAAATTGCATGGCTTTTAATGCTTCGGCTTTTCTCATGCCACAGACATCCCATATAGGTCTACAGTAAGTTGCAGCGTAATAATTACGGTAAAAATGCAGTTTAGCTACCCCACTGTATCGAAAGTTGAATGAAAATGCCTTTGTTGTTGTTTGGTAGCCAAAGGCTAATTTGAACAATCTCTTGGTCGTAACGCCTCGAATAAATGTCGGATTTAATATGGAAAACATGCCATTTGCAAGGGAATGCACATTTTAAGCAAGGTAGGGCCCTATATGGGGTTCATTTGTGACGTCTTCTTGTAGATGGCAGCACCAGTTGCAATGATATTAAAGCGCTGATTTTTCCATAAGCCACAATACTATTTTCAAATGATTTTTAATTACGTATTATTTTAAAGTGATATTTTTCTATACATCATGGAGAATATATATATTCAATTATATGCAGCGAAATAAGGTCCAGGCATAGTAAAAATATTATAAAAAATATTAAAAGAATTAATTAGATGCTAAAAGCTTAGCTTTCACATGCAAACGGCGGCCATTTTGAATAATATGGATATCGGTTTGTCATCAGCGAACCTAGTGACCAAAACTGTCCCTACAGAACCTCATTACACAGGTATTGTCATCCGCCATTTTGTGTCCATTTTAACTTTTAAGTCTGGTTTATAAGCGGAGCATTGGGTGTTCCCCGATTTATTTTTAGAAATTTATCGTTAGGTACTTATTTACTATTGTTAAAAAACTATTAACCAATTAGGGAAGTGCTTAATAAAAAAATACTAAAACGTGTTTTACTTCTTTTTAATCTTTTATTCTCTTACAATACTTACTATATAGGAATTATATGATGCAAAATGGCGGATAACAATACCCGAAAGAAGGGTTGTATTATTTAAATGCCTCTGGCAAAGCTAAACTACACCTTTACCCTAAATAACTACATATGCTTTGCCCTGAAGGGCCCACTGCAGGTAGGCGTTAGGCTGTTCAACAAGCTTTTTTTGGTGTGTGATTTTGAGTTTTTCAAAAATCCCTCTTTGGTCATATCCTTTCAATTTGCATTTAGGTGTACAGTCGACGCTGCGAGGGCTAATTAGGCATTACGGCACTGAGCGGTCTGTTGCCATGGGGACAACTTTACACAGTATTCAGTGAATTTTGACAGTGCCGTAATTCATATTTTTTTCTTTTATAAAAAGGTTAATCGCATACAAACAATTCAATGAATGTATCCGATTGACCTCTTCAGTCGCCTCACTAAGTTATCTAATAGGTACTTGTGTCGAGTTACGACACGTCTCCGATCGCATGGCGTGTAGAGACTCGCACAAGTACAAGCACGCTACCACCTGGCCATCGAAGTCGATTACCTCTCGTTGCGTCGGCGTCCAATGTTGAACTGCTGGTGTATTGTGCTTTATCTTATTTTTTGCTGAAGTTGGTTGAGGTGCCCTCATTCAAATCCATCTCAACCTCTTTGTGTCAATTAAAATTAAAAACGTCATAATTTGATGCAATAGCAGTGGCAGACCCGGGGTGCGTCAAGCGACCACCATATTTTATTGTAACCACCCCCCCCCCCCCCCGGGGAGAATTTTTTTCAACAGGTTGGGCGAAATTTAAAGGGAATCCACGTATTCACATGACTCAGCTGAGCTAAGATTTAGTGCAAAACAAGGGCCCGGGGGTCTCTCCCGGCAGGATTTTTTTTTTTATATATAGGAAAAAGTGGATTTCCGCGCTAGGCCGGGACATTCACTTAGCTCAGTAGCCTGTTTTTATTATTATTATTATTAGCCTCACATTACTTGCTTCAAATTATCTGCTGATAGGGTACAGGTATTATAATGAATGCATGTCTGGGACATGAATTATGCGGTGGCTGTGGTAAACAAATTAAATAGAAAATAAATAGGTTTTCAAAATGTTGACATTGAACTTCGTCCGTTCAGCGCAATTGCAAACTGAAAACAACATGGCAAACGAGAATACCCGTCCATAAAATGCCCTAATGAACATAATTAAAAAAATTAATCATAATAAACACATTGCTGTTTATGGTTTATATTTTTATAGCTATATACCAAGGATATATTTTGTTTTATTTGCAGAAAATGGTTTCGCGACAATAGAAGCCATTGGCTACCTACAAGACGAAGATATTAAGGAAATTGGGAAAAATATGGCACAACGAGCTATTCTACGAGACATCGCGAGGAGATTAAAAGTTAGTTCCCATTTTATTTCATCATGAAAATTCATAGGAAAAAGAGAGCTTCAGCACTAGGGACGCCGGGGGGGGGGGGGGGCACGATCCTTTTTGCCCCCGCAGAATAGTTTCTGGGGGGGGGGCAGCCACCCCCAGAAGCAAGAGCCCTTAGTGCGGTTTATTTATTTGTCTCCCTTAATATTTCAAACATTAAGATAAAAATTAATCACATAATTTGGCATTTGCACCGCACCATCTTTTAGAACGTTTTTCGCGCCAATTTTGTTCGTATAGCCTACTTTTCTGCATTATAGTTATTTTAAGTAACCATTTACCACTGCATTTTCTTAATACTTTCCAGAGTAGCCTACCGAATTTTTGCCCCCCCCCCCCCCAAGAATTTTAAAAACTCGGCGTCCCTGTTCAGCGCCTAATCATAGCCCCCGCTCTTGTAGCCGGGGTGACGCTAAGCCACTCCGAAACAAAGGCAACTTGAAATAAATAATCTTTGAGCAATTACGCACTTAGACATTGCGAATTATCGCGTAGCATCGAGGTTGGTGCAGGCACTTAACAGCGTTATCTAATATCGTGTGAACCGCTTCTGCTAATGTACAAGTTGCCTGCTGCATGGTTTTATTACATTTCACTGGCATGGATAATTTGCTATTGTTAGTTAAAACATCTATGTTCCGTCAACTTTCAATGTTTACCTATGATATGACTAGCAAATATTTCAAACAGAAAGGAAATTAGAGAACTTCGAAAAATATGGACGATCTTTGCCTTACTGGGCTAATGTCGATTATGTGCAGGTTGCCTCTTCAACCACAGTTAATTTAATGTCAATTAATAGTATTGTATCTCATACAATCTCATCAACTTTACAAACATTTTCATCCAATGCACCCAATTGACTTATTTCGTTCCTTACAGGCTGAAAGAGTGAAGTCAATTCAGACACCTTCTTCTGGGTTGTTGTCAAGTGAGCCACCTCATTCTGGGTTGAGGTCAAGTGAGCCACCTCTTCCTGGGTTGGCAAGTGAGCCACATCATTCTGGGTTGTTGTCAAGTGAGCCACCTGGTCCTGGGTTGTGGTCAAGCGAAGTTATTTACACTATCTCCCCTTCACAGCTGCCACCCTCTGATCTGCGTGATAGCAGTGCGTTCTCTAGCTCAATAGCGGGTGACCCCGAACTTTATACTATCTCGCCTTTACAGTTTTTAATCAGCAGGATAACCACCGCTGTCGAGGACATTTCTCCGTTACCCCCTCTTTTCCAGCCAATCGAAATAAAAAGCGAAATGGTTTCGTTATTGCAGGAAAGTGCAAATGGGCGGGAACTTTTAATTGTCCGTGATAGGATACTAGCAGATTCGGAATCATACAAATTGTGTGACATAATTGGGAGAAATGTCCTCGACGAGGTGGGGTTCGACTCCACTATCCCCAGCTCAACATTGGAGGGTTGGGCCTCTTTAATTTCCGAACTATTTCCTGGGGAAAAGAAGGAGGTTTATTTCTATATTGATCCGATAGGGAAGCGGGGGAAGGGCAGGCTAATAAACCGAATTAACAGACTTCGAAGGAATCGCTGTTTAGGGGGGAAAAGGAAAAACTCCAGCGTAGAAAAGGAGTCAGACTCAGATTCGCAATCCTCTTCAAGCTACCCGGCAACTAGTAGGACACAGCGGAGAGTGAGCTTGCGGGACACAGTATTTAGGCCTAAGGCTCGTTGTGCTGGGGAAAACTGCACCGAGACAGACCTGGATGACTATCTTGGCATAACTCAGGAAGCTGTGGCCGAAGAATGGCTTCGTACCCAGACCGAACCGTGGCGCACTGCCATGACGAACTGGAAGATGTCGTATAATCTTCGGACCAGCTGGCTTCAGGACAAGGACTGCGGCTGATTACTTCGAGAAGTATCCGGCGTTGAAACAGTCCAATGGCCATTTATTGGTAAGTGACTGTTTATTATTAATAAACTAGAGACAAATGTCTGATCAATTTTTCGTTTCTATACCTTATGTAGGATTTCAGCTGTCAATCTTTTTTAATGGCCAGCACTCCTTCATCATCCCGTAATGATATATGACCATTAACACAGGTTGGTTTTCGGGAAGCCAAATTTGAAGAGGATTTTCAGACATCGTACCCAGACCTAGTTGACAGTTTTGTTCTGAAATTCCCCATCTTGAAGTCAAGGATCCTCACGCTGCTGAAAGCCACTGCCACAATCAATAACCGTGCTAAGGGGAACCGCCTTGCTGAGTTAATCAATGTGCGAGACACTGACGTTGCAGCCCTTCTAGCCATCCCGCATCTTCTGAAGAACTTGCCGCTAGTATTGCCCACAAACCCATCACCTGCTAAAGGCTTTTACCCAAGTAGGGCCGACTTTGTAGACGGATTTATAGCACGTGTTGACTCTGCAGCTAGCATTTCTGACAACGCAAATAAAAGACGAGAATACCTTTAAAAAAATAATAGCATTCCTAAGCCCTATGTGCAGCAAATCTGTGTTATTCTCCTCAAAGTAAAGTTTGTTGGTACATTTCGCAAAAACTTATTTACGGCATAGAATACAAAGATAAGGAAAGAAGTCCATTGACACCAGCAGCGAATTATTTGGTTGACGTGTTGTCTAACCCACCCCGTTCCTAACTACCTTGATTATTCCAGTAGTAAATAGAACGCACCCAGGCCCTATAGAACATGTCTTCATTGTTGCCCTTGGGTCTAACATTGCAGTGCCCCTCATGTAATGACAATTTTTCACGTTTCGCTGACTTGTCTCGTCATATGAGACGGAATAGGCATCATGGAATGCTTGCCTGTCCAGTTGAAAATTGTTTTCGCAAATCCACTTATCTGGGTTCCTTTTTGAAACCATTGCTTTTGATGACCATTACTACGCTACTGAGGTACGTCTTCCAACCGCAGTCACTACAGTTTTTGTTCTATTGCATAATTTAATGAGCTCCTTCCCTTGTGCTATATTTCTAAGCCTGCCATACCTCCCGGTTTTCAGCTCAATCTCCCGGCTCCCGGGTGAATGTTGTCGGGAGGCCATAATCTCCCGGTTTTGGAAAATGACCCAGAAAATCTCCCTGTTTTTGACCACGAAATTGATTGATGTAACTTTAATAGAATTGTTAAAAGAAATTTTTAAAAAATTTTAAAAGTGGCGTGGACTAGGCGGGAAAGTCGTGGTTTTAACATCAACGCGCGCGGAGGCGGATTATTGCAGTGTAATGTATAATGCATCTTTATAAATGTATATGCTACAACAAACCTTCCCGTGGCTGTACACCGTTATCAGTATGGCTGCTAGTGTAGCCTGCACAAATTAAGTACGCAATTTCGCTCGGAGAATAGCTTGTACAAGGTAAGCAGAGTTTTGACCAGGTCCAGGTATCTGTTCTGCTTGCTGCAATGTGTAAGACGTCGATAATTTTTATGTAGGTACTTATCTCTGATAGTTGGCTTATGGTTAACGCCACTTAACGGGTGCCCCGAAAGGAATATTATTGCTCCCACCGTTCCAGTTAATAACTTAATATATTTCTAGGCAAATAACAAAGCAAGGACTCGTTTGATTTAAAGTTTTTAAAATTTAAAGTGATTTACTTTTTACTACCGTATTTTAGTTAGTTTAGTTTTAGAAATGGCTGAATATAAGTCTGGTTACAATCAAAAAATTAAGGAGAAGTACAAATTTATTGTTCCGAGCGATAAATCTAAAGGAAAGGATGATGTTTTTGGTACAATATGCAAATCATATTTTTCGATTGGAAACGCTGGAGCTGGAAATATAGAAGATCATATTAAAGCCAATAAGCATAAAGCTGCAGTGCAGGCTGCTGCTGGTTCTAATATAGCCCCATTTTTTGTTGACAAGACTTTCGGTAAGTTTACTTTTTTTTTTAATATTTCAATGTACTGATTGACAGATTGAGACCAGTAGGTACACCAGTAGTCAGCATTGGCCTTGCGGAGCTTGAGAAAGCTCTGAAACTCGTTATTGACTTGCAGCCGCCTTCATAATATTCATATTGCGGTTGCGATGTTTTTTTTTATGTGAAAAAATGCGAACATAGTGTACGTATTTTACGACTAAGTTCATAATCATCTACCAAGTAATTCAACGGCAAAATTTGGTAGTAAAACTCCAGACTTTTCTTTTGGCCCATCCGAAGTGGGTATGGTACCCGTAAATGGGGTCAAAGTCGATCACATGGGTAAACTTCGATCAAAGTTCACTGTCCGGATTTTTAATTTCCCGCGCAACTGGGTAAAACTTTGAAAGTTTGCCGTGGCAGCAGATCACTCGTAAATTTTGAATTTTGGAACACATGACAGATTTTTGTTTTGTTAAGGTGTTTTTGGCCTGTCTTTTCCTGCTGTAACCATACCATTGGTCATGGCTTCATGGACACGGCAAAATCAAACCACATGAGAATTTTTCTCTGAATTAGGTATCCAAATCATGGCTAAATTCAGAAGCCCGTATTCTCTAACATGATGCTTTACAGGGGCTATGGAATCCTGTCCCACTGCAGCAATGGAGATAGTACTACCCCTCCATGTTGCAGTGGAAACTTCAGCCGAAAGGGCATTATTAGGAGCGGATTAAAAAGGAGTGGAAGGGCAGTTAAGAGAGATTCAGCCTCTCTGACTACGTCTGACCACTGCCTGGATATGCCAAGCGATAGAATCCATCCAAAATACTGTTTTAGGAGGGAATTCGAAACTGTATTAGGGACAAAGAAAGAATACTGCGAATCAGCAGGAATTCTCAATAGTCACACAATCAAGTGGTTTACTGATGGCTCTAAGCTGGGACATACAAAACCAAGAACAGGCCTTGGCGTCTTTGGTCTTAGGGTTATATATCTGAAGTCTCTTGGGGATACAACTACAGTCTTGCAGATTCTGCAATGAAGGAGTGGAGGACCTCGAGCACATCCTCTTTCATTACGATACAATCGCACGAAGAAAAGCAGCATGCTCGGGAAGCTTGCAGTTACATGTAAAAGACCTACAACTTCTAAATCCCCTCAAGATCCTGGTTCTCCTGAGGGAGATAGTTCTCGAGGAAGAGATGTAGAAGTGATGTAGATACTTTGTTGTAGGGGCACAATAGGCCAAATAGGCTTAAGTGCACACAGGTAACACCTGTACCCCAATTTTAAAAAAAAAGAACAAAAAAAACAAGAAAAAGGTGTTTCTGGCGGGTTAAAGTTAGTTGCGTTATTTTAATTTAATTTAAATGTTTTCATGGTACATGTAACTATTAAAACATCATCGGATACTTTAGATACGATTTGAGAATAGGGACGAATCTGCCTTCGGTAGTGATTTTTCGTTCTTTTTTTTTTTTAATTTTTCATTGGTTCTCTGTTCCATTTAAGATTTTATGCCATAATTACTGTCAATATGTGAAGTTAACAATTTTTAAGAAGCCTAAAATTAATCGAAATTAGACAAATAGTCGGTTTAAATTCGATCACCATTCAAAATAAGATGAGTGATCGATTCTGCGCACTCACCGGGCAAAGTCGATCACATCAAAATAAAAATAAATCCGATTACTTTCCATAATGTAATGAAAATCATTGGCATAGCTTTAAGTAAAAAGTAATCATTTGTTGCACGCACGTCCCTTTTCAAAAAATAAAAAAATAAAATGGGACTTCGAAAACTTACAGAAACGCCATAATGGTGATCGACTTTCCCCGTTTACCGGTTTAGATGCGAACCTGCCAGAGAAAAGCGGTACAAATGTACCCTATTGAGTTGCTCCACACCATAGCGAATTGAATTGGGGTAAGTTGCATGCCTCATTTAAGAAAAAAATAATTAAAAAAGCCAGTAAATTTAGTGTAATATTTCTTTAAATTTCAGGTAAACCCGAAGAGAAACTTGCGGCTGCAGAGGGAACGCTTGCCTACCACTCGGTTCGTCACTGCCACAGCTATGCATCGATGGACTGCACGTCGAAACTCATAAAAAAATTGTATGACCCATAATTTAGCTGCGCCAGAACTAAGGACTGAGGCGGTGGTTAACAACGTACTGGACCCTTGGTTCAAAGATAATCTAACGAAGGATCTTGCTGGCTGCAATTTCGTCAGCTTGTCAATAGACAGCAGTGTTAAGAAACTAAAAGTAATTTTGGCGCTTAGTCTATAACATTTTTATTATTTTTTAAATCTGATGTGTCTATGGTTAGAAGACTAGAGTCTGGACTTGGACTCCATTTTGTTCTTATCTATTTTTTTGGTGTGTTCTCTTTCTTTTTGTCGAATCCACGTGCAAAATGTAATATTTAATAATGAATAATAATAATAAGAAATACCTGAAGTTGATTTATTTCTTCATGGTAGCAGAGCGTGGTTGAATCAGTGTAAAAAGTAAAACCTCATTAAAAATTAAAAATAATGTCTCATGACGATGTGAAAGACATACAGCGTTTGTGCTGTAAAGAAGACTACACAATGTGGCGTTTTCAAGTGGATGTTTTTTTTAAAGCTGCTGGGCTTTATGACATTGTACAGGGAAATGCCTTGTTGTCCAACATTGACCCCAAGGACGTGGAAAAAGTGAATGCCTGGACAAAAGCCGATGCTAGAGCACAAAATTTAATAATTACAACAATTGAAAAATCTGTCCTTGTGCACGTAATGACATGCATAAATACATGCGACATGTATAAAACCTTATCCAATTTGTTTCAAAAGGACACTGAAGAAGTAAAGTGCGCATTGCTTACAAAATTTTACAATTTTAAAATCAATCATGACAGTGATGTTATAAATGAAATAGCTGAACTGCAAAACATAGTGTTCCAATTAAAAGGCTTAAAAGAAATTATCAGCGACGACATGTTGATAACAAAAGGACTGAGGAAAAATTTAAGTATCTAGGAAGCGCTTGGGACTCCACTCCGAAGTCAGACAAGACGGTCACCAACCTATTGGCGAGAATAGCTAAAGAAATGGAGAAGATGAAGCAGAGTAAAACAGACGAAGTCGCCTATAAAACTTTCAGGGAAGTACATAGACCTAGTAATAACAATAATTATTATTCGAATTCCAAAGGGTCAGGTAGTACCAGGAAAAAGTAAAAATGCTTACTTGTTTTGGTTGCCTCAAGCCTGGGCATAAAATAAGCCAATGTCCTGATAAAAATAGGCCTAAAGATGCAGTAATATGTCGAATCTGTAAAAAGGTTAATAGCCATAAAGAAGAGGACTGTTATTTTCGAGATAAGTCAAATAAAAACTCTAAAAAGGCGCACAGTGCCAGTGTAGAAACTGACAGGAATAATGGGTTTTCGTTTATAGCTAAAGGTTGTTTTAAAGCTAGTGAAAAAGATGGTTTTATTATTGACAGTGGGAGTACAAGTCATCTCATTAATGATCTATCTTTACTGACAGATTTAAAAAATACTACTGTAACTTTTTCCGTCGCCAACGGTGAATCATTAAAATGTCGAGCAATTGGGAATCTTAAAGGTAAAACTTTCAATTTGAAAGATGTTGCGTATGCTCCCGACCTTGAATCAAATTTGATTTCTGTGAACTGCATAACCAAAAATGGTGGTGAAGTTTTGTTCACACGTAATAATGTAAAAATAATGATGAACAATCAAGTTTTGTTGGAAGGTTTAAAAACTAAAAATGGCCTTTACACAATAAACGCTTCTGAGTTTGGTAAAAATGTTGCTATGACTGTAAAAGGAAATAAAGTTGATGAGTGGCACAGGAAGTTAGCCCATTTAAGTTTAAAAAATGTAAAAATTTTGAGTGGCATCTCAAAAGGTATGACATTCTCTAAAAATGATTGGTATACGGCAAATGACACATGTGAAGTTTGTATTCGGTCTAAGCAAACCAGGGAACCATTTAATGGTGAATTAAAGAAAGCTTCCAGGAAATTAGAAATTATACATTCGGACGTTTGTGGTCCAATTAGCCCAGAAACATTTGATGGAAAGAAATATTTCATAACACTGTTAGATGACTACTCTAATTATTGTGAAGTAGTTTTATTAGCAAATAAGTCGGAAGTGCCTAACGCTGTAAAATATTTTATTACTCGCAAAGAAAACGAACATGACCTTAAAGTTAAAACTGTGAAATCTGACAATGCGTCTGAGTATCAGGTTCTTAAAACCTGGAGTAAAGAAAAGGGTATTTTTTTAGACTTTACCGCTCCGTACAGTAGCCCAATGAATGGACGGGCAGAACGGCTCAATCGTACACTCTGCGATAAGGTCAGAGCTCTCTTATTTGACTCACAAGTCAATAAAGAATTGTGGGGGGAAGCATTAAGGGTTACAGCTTTTGTGATTAATAGGAGTCCAACTGCAAATTCTGAAGTAACCCCTATTGAACTGTGGTCTGGAACCAAACCGGACTTAAATAAATTAAAAATTCTTGGAACTGAGGCATTAGCCAAAAAGTTAACATATCTTAAAAAACTAGACGAGCGGTCAGTGAAACTTATGTTTGTGGGATATGCCCCAAATGGGTACAGGCTCCATGATTCTGTGAAAAAGAAAATAATTATCTCAAGGGATGTCGTTTTCACTAGTAAAATGTTTGAACAAGGTTATGAAAATAAAATGACAGTTGGTATAGATAGTCAAGCTGATAATAACCTTGATGTTGCAGAAAATCTTGATCGAGCTGGAACCGATGAAGCTGACACTGGTGAGCCTGAACTCGAAACCTCCTTAGATGTGTCGGACGATTTCGAATCTAATGGAACACAAGCCCGTAAATTAAGACCAAGGGGTAGCTTAAGACCACCACTCAGGTTTGCAGATTATGATTTAAATTTATCTGAGATAAGTAGTGATGAAAGTAATAATAATGGATCTGTTTTGCTTACTTATAAAGAGGCAATGGCTTCGGAAGAGAGAGAGAGTTGGTCAGAAGCCATTGTGCGAGAACTTGAGTCTTTGAAAGAAAATAAAACCGGGAAAGTTGTAAATCGTGAAACTGCGAAGGGAAAGAGAATTCTCTCGTGCAAGTGGGTGTTTAAAAAGAAGGAAAATAATGTATTTAAAGCCCGACTCGTGGCTCGGGGATTTGAACAAAAATATGGAATTGATTATACTGAGACTTATAGTCCAGTTGTTAATATGACATCATTGAGAATTCTGTTTGCCCTAGCTGTCCAGAGAAATTTAAAAATAATGACTTTTGATGTAACAACTGCTTTTCTGTATGGAACCTTGGAAGATGATGAACAAATTTACATGGAATTACCCGATGGTTACAATAATAATAAAAATAAAATCTGTCGTTTACAAAAGTCTTTATATGGATTGAAGCAAGCTCCTTATAAGTGGAATAAAGTTCTAATTGAATCGTTAAGTAAAGTGGGGTTAAAGGGTTTAGTAACCGATAAATGTTTGTTTAAAAATGAAAATAATACTATTATTCTTGGTATTCATGTAGACGATGGGATATTACTGTATCAGGATGAAAAAGACTTAGAAAAGGTTCTGTCACAACTTGAAAGTGATTTCAAGATTAAAGTAAATAAAAACCCAAGAAGTTATTTGGGGATTAATTTTGTTAAAAATAAAAACGAAGTTTATTTGAATCAACAGGAGTATTCAAATGATGTACTAGCAAGATTTAACATGAATGCTTGTAAAGGAGTGGAAACTCCTATTGTAGATAAAAATGATGAAAGTGATGAGAAACTTGAAACGAAGTTTCCTTATCGTGAAGCTGTGGGCTCTTTGCTTTATCTGAGTTCTAAAACAAGGCCCGACTTAGCATATGCTGTTAATTTTGAAGGTAGAAGTCAAGAAAATCCTACACTTGATAGTGTTACAAATGTAAAACGTACTTTGAGATATTTAAAGGGAACAGTTAATTTTGGTATTAGTTATAAAAAATGTATTGAGGAAGATTGCCATAAAATTGATGTATTTTGTGATTCTGATTATGCCGGAGACAGAAAAGATTGTAAAAGTACTTCAGGCTATGTGATGTTCTATAATGGAGGGCCCATTTGCTGGTGCTCCAGAAAGCAGCCTATAGTGGCGTTGAGTTCCACAGAAGCAGAATTTATTTCGGCTGCAGAGGCCTGCAAAGAGGTTCTCTATGTAAAATCTCTGATAGAAGAACTGAATGGTATTGATGTGAAAGTAAGCTTACATATTGACAACACTAGTGCCATTTCCTTAATTAAAAAAGGGCAATTTAATAGACGAACAAAACATATAGATGTTCGTTATTACTTTTTATGCGAGAAATTTGATGAAAAAGTTTTTGATTTGAAATATGTCAGCAGTGAAGAACAAACAGCTGATGTATTCACTAAGGCTCTTCAAAAGGCGAAGTTCAAGAAACATGTTAAAAGTTTGATAACGCAGTTCAGTTAGATTAGTACTATGTTCTTTGTCATTTTGAATTAACTTTTTTTTAATAAGCTCCAAAATTAAGAGAGAGTGTTAAGAAACTAAAAGTAATTTTGGCGCTTAGTCTATAACATTTTTATTATTTTTTAAATCTGATGTGTCTATGGTTAGAAGACTAGAGTCTGGACTTGGACTCCATTTTGTTCTTATCTATTTTTTTGGTGTTCTCTTTCTTTTTGTCGAATCCACGTGCAAAATGTAATATTTAATAATGAATAATAATAATAAGAAATACATGAAGTTGATTTATCTCTTCAACCAGTAACCATATAAGGCTATAAAGTTTTGTCCAATTATTGTTCGGTATTTTTTGCCAATATCTGGCGTGCATACACAGATTTTGGAGTTCAGTTCTGTGCCTGGTGAAACATCAGACATTTTGACTGACCATGTCCTTAAAGCCATAGAGAAGCACAGCTTAAAAAATAAATTTGTATGCCTTTCAACAGATAACACCAATTCTATGTTGGGGGGCGTTCATAGGGGAGTGTGACGTGGCAGTAGTAGATAGGTCGGGGTTGCAGACTCGCGTACGATTTATTATTATTCATTATCCAACATGGCGATTGTCTTGTCTAACAATATATCTAATTATATAAAGTGATGTGTTCTTAATCATATTACATGGTGCCGAAACTAAAAAGTCATGAGCGATGACGAACAAGTAACTAAAGTTGTTAAATTGACTAATAAAGTGGTAAAAATGTCGTTACGAGCGCCTAGTGCATTTAACATAACCTCGTCGGGCGTCGCCCTAGAATGGAAGAAATGGCGGCAACAAATGGAATGGTAAGATAAGATAAGATAAGATAAGATACTGTTTATTTCAAAGGTATTCGAAGAATACATAGAAATCGTTGCGTACAATATAAATAATACAAAATAATCACTATACAAAATAATGAGGTACCGTAACATCGTAGGCTATAGAGCCTGTGTCATAAAGTTAACAAATTCATCGACCGAATAAAAAGCGTTTACCGTTAAAAGTGTTTTCAGATGTTTGCGAAAGAGTTTGGAGGATGGAACTTTTTTCAAATCATGAGGTAAAATGTTAAAGAGCTTACTGCCTACATAAATGTCCTGATTTTCAGTCAGCTTCAGGGAGTGATTTGGAAGAACCACATTGTTTCTAAACCTAGTATTGTGTTCATGAACCTGCGCAAATCTAATGAGCCTCTGAGGATTTTCATGCGTAAAACAAATACATTCAAGCATATACAGTGATGGTAGCGGCAAAATTTGAAGGTTTCTGAATATATCCCGACATGATATTGGGCGATTATTTATAAATTGGGTATTATTGCTTATAATTCGCAGTACCTTCTTTTGCAGTAGGAATATTTTTTTGCTGTAATTGTTACACCCCCAGAAAGTTACCCCATATCTAAGAAATGAGTCGAAATTACTATAATAGAGCATAAGAAGTATTTCTTTACTGACTCTATGCCTTAGAGAGCGGAACATATATACGATAGAGGAAAGCCTCTTGTGTAAAGAGTCAATGTGGTTCCTCCAAGATAACTCGCTATCTACTACAACTCCAAGAATTTTGGTGGAATTTTTATACGTAACAGGTTGGTTGCATAAAGTTAGAGGTTCCGTGTGGCCTATAGTCCTATTTGTATGAAAATTCACCGCAACTGTTTTATCAGGATTTATGATAAGGCGATTGTCTGCGAACCATTTCTCCAGTACTTTCGCAATATAATCCGCTTTTTGCTTAAAATTTGCTTCATTGCATGCACGGATAAGTGCATTTGTGTCATCAGCATAAATCACAATATCTTCAAGTAGTTTGGCTAAGTCATTTATAAAAATAATGAATAAAATTGGACCGAGGACAGATCCCTGAGGAATTCCCATTGTAACAGTTTGTGTGTCTGATTTAGATCCGTTCACCTCTGTGAACTGCTTCCTATTTGTGAGGTAGGTGAGGAACCAGCTCAATTCTTTGCCCCTGACACCAATATGCCACAGTTTGCTGAGCAAAATATCAAAATTCATACTATCAAAAGCCTTGGATAAATCAAGGAAGATCGCTGTAATTAAGTCATTGCAATCTATTGCCTGATATACTGTATCCAAAAAAGCGGATATAGCCGATTTCGTTGACCTACCGGGAACAAAGCCATGTTGAAAATTTGATAAAATTTCATTGTCATTTAAGAAAGAAAGTAGCCTTTTACGGACTACTGTTTCCAATAGTTTGGAAATTGCTGGTAAAAGACTTATGGGACGGTAATTACCTACTGAAGATTTAGAGCCTTTTTTATGAATTGGGATTACTTTCGAGATTTTGAATACATCGGGGAAAATGCCAGATGACAGTGATTCATTGTATAAATAACACACAACTGTTCCCAGACAGTGAAAAAATCGTTTAAAGATGAAATCTGGAATGCCATCGGCTCCAGATGAGGCTTTGCCAGGCCTCTCATTCACTAATTTACAAAGTTCAGAAACACTGGTTGGATAAAAAATGAGAACATTATCATTGGGGGGGGGGGGGGGGGTCTGTGAGGTTTCCCGATCCTGTCATAGTGCTTGTTAAAGCCGTAGCAATGTTGACAAAGTAATTATTGAACTCATCAGCAATTTTTTTCTTGTCCTTCAATAAGACACCTTCAGAGGATTCAATTTCAATATCGTTACTTCTGTTAGTGCCTCCTCTGCCCAGCTCGCCGTTGATGATTTGCCAAGCTTTCTTGGATTTGTTTACCGAATTCTTTAGGGTCTCGTCATTGTTCATGATTTTTGCGGCCCTAACCACTTTTTTATAAGCCTTCAGATAAGTCTTATACTGATATTTGGAATTGTTACAGTTGGATGTTTTCCATAGTGAAAATAGTCGGGCCTTATTCTCCCTCGAGATGAGTATGCCCTTTGTAATCCATTTACATTCGAACTTGGCTTTACAAGAAGCTGTTTTAAGAGGGAAACACATTTCAAAGTAATGCTTTAGGCTGTTACAAAAGTTCGAAAACTTTGCATTTACCTCACCACTTTCATAGACAGCAGACCAAGTTTCCGAAAGCAGTTTATCTTCAAAAAGCTGAAAATTCTCATCAGTATAGCTGCGAAAAGTAACTGTCTTTTGAACATGGGCTGGCGATATGTGAATAGTAGTAAGTATTATTTTATGATCGGATAACGCTGTGTCTAAAACGTGTACCTCTGCAGGTAACTTATTATTAGTATAACAATGATCGATGCATGTGGCGGACTCATTTGTAATTCGAGTAGGCGACTGCACCAAGTTGTTCAGGCCAAAAGACTTGAGAGTATCAGCCAAGAGTTTATTCGCCATGGTATCCTTTAATACGTCGACATTCATGTCACCAAGAAAGAAAATCGGTCGATTAGGATGCTTATCAGTAAGCCAATCTAAAAATAGTTCAGACTCCATTATAAATCTATTTGTAAAGGATGCGTTGGACATGTATACGGAACAAATAATTATGGGTGTAGGCATAGTTATTGCAATTGCACAGACTTCGAAGACTTGTTCTGACTGAAAGCGCGATGTGTCGATTGTGGAAAACGCCAAGTCTTTTCTAGTATAAATTGCTACGCCGCCACCTGCCTTGTTTGCGCGACAATAACTAGCTGCTAAATTATAATTTTCAATTTTACACACATGATCTGTGCATAGCCATGTTTCTGAAAGGCAGAGAATTTGGGGATAGTGTAATTTATCAAGCTCCAACTCTGTTAGCTGCACCTTGTTTACAAGACTTCTAATGTTATGCTGGTATATGACTATTTTCTCGCCAAGATTTGAAGACACAGTCCTAAAAAATCAAAATAAACCTTCGCTCCCTGATAATTTAGGTAAGCTTTGCCGAGAGAGAAATGACTGCTATTTAGGACGGAGGATGGCTCAACAAAGGTAACATTTAGAGAGTTGCACATCCATTTTATACCCGCGTTTAGTTGCTTCAGTTTATCCATATAAAATTTGCTTTGGTAGGCTTTAACAATGTCATTTACAATAACATGGGCTGCAGGATAGACTTTTTTAACAGATTCAACTAGATTCCATAGATCCCCAATGATATAGTCTAAGGGTTCATTGTTATCCAAGTCGTTATCACCCACGCACAACATTACGGTTTTAACACCCTCTTGTACATTGAATTGACTAACTTCTTGAGTTAGTTCATTAATCCTGAAACCTGGCCTATACAGAATAGATGTACTTCTTTTGAAGCGCTTTCCTAGACCCTTGAGCAATCTTCCTCCAATAATGACATCTTTCGCTGCATTCTGTCGGGGAGTAGATCCGCGTGATGACCCACGATCTTTCGGCGTATTTCGTTGGGGGTTAGCTGAAGATCCATGGCTTGCTGCGTTGTTGTTGTTTATCAAGGGTTTCGGCGTACTTTCCACCCCTGCAAGCACAGGTACTGGGCCCCTCAGCTCACTCACATCTTTTGCAATCTTCATTACCACCTCCTCCAATTTAGTTAGGCGGTCAACCTGTACTACGTCGTTCCGATTAGCCTGTGGCTCAATTTCTACTTGTAAAGAGTCTATGGATAGTTCTATTTGCACGTCGTCAGTTGTAGTGGATACCTCTTTCATCTTCCTCCTGGTCTTAAAAACACTATTCTTCTCTATTTGGGCCTTGAGAAGTGCAATTTCCTCGATGAGAGCAGCATTCAGCGCTATTAAGTTACCATTTTCTTCTTCTAGAGAGTGAATTCGCAGCGCTGTTGCAGTGTGAGAAAGCCTTCTGGGCAATTGCACGTTATCAGTGTCATCTGGTAGCAAAATGAGATTGCCCTGACTAATAGATTTTCTGTTTCTGTCCATTATATAGAAAATTATATTCTTTCCGGGCGAACAGAAGTTAGCACTCTATAGGCTATGCACTAATCAATCAGCTCCGGTAAACTCAATCAGTTGTACGTATATGGCAGGTGAGAACCAGTCAATACATGATTTGAACAGCTGCTTAGTTGTGAGTAGTTCGTGCATAAAGGGTCTATCTGCGTATAGGGATTTGAGGATTCCTCCCCTATTAGGGCAAATGAGAACACAAAAATGTAGGGAACACTTAAAACAACTTACGAACAGTTTGCTGACTACAAATAAACAACACACTATACGCTATAACTACTGAAAAATTAAACTTTCAATGAGAGAAAACGTAATCGACTGTACTTAACTTGATAAACTTGATCACCATGGTATGCAATTGCCACTGATTTAAATGCTCAGCCTGCGAGTGTGCAAGAGGCCACACTGATGACTTTAATCGGAGCAGAGGCATACGATATTTACCAAAGTTTTGAATTCATAAAAGGGGAAACAAAGGACTTGAAGAATCTGCTCGACAAATTTGGAAAATATTTCGTGCCAAAAACCAACATCATATACGAGCGGTATGTATTTAATAATTTAGTGCAAAGTAGAGAACAGAAATTCGACGACTTCTTACTAAAATTAGAGACACAAGCCAAACTGTGTGATTTCAAAAACGCTAAGGAGGACCTCATTCGCGATAAAATAGTGCACGGGATACTCTCTGATTCGTTGAGAGAAAGGTTATTATCGGAGGACACGCTTCCATTAGCAAAAGCGGTAGAAATATGCAAAGGTGTCGAACTTACGCAGACACACATGAAGAAGATGTCAGCAGAGGCCCGAGGCGAACAGATTAATATCGGCGTAGATGCCATTAAAAAACAAACAGCATTTAAACGGGGTCCCGACGAAAAATTTGACTGCAGAAATTGCGGGACCCATCACGGACCTCGCCAGTGTCCAGCGTATGGAAAACAGTGTAGGCGCTGCCAAAGGCTTAATCACTTCGGTTCATACTGCAGGAACCCAACTAGGAGAAACCCTAGACAGGATATTAATGTGGTAGAATCGGAAAAATTGATGAAATTGACGAAGCCTTGAATGTTCTAGCCTTGGAGGCTAGCCGGAAGAAGAAAAAGTGGTATGAGACTGTGATGCTGCCAAGGCAGACCACAGTCAAGTTTAAGTTGGACTCAGGTTCAGACTGCTCGATCATATCAGAAAAAATTGCTAAGCAAGCGGGCCTGACAATCAAGCCAACCATAATAGCCAACTTGACGTCGTATACGGGACATAAAGTAGACGTGGTAGGAGAAACTACTGCAAAGGTGGTATCGCGGAAGTTATCTGCCGACATACTTTTCACTGTTATCGCAAGTCAAAAGTTTCAGCCAGTTTTAAGTGGGGACAGCTGTGAAGAGTTAGGCTTCATAAAGCGCGTCTTAGAGATTAAGGGCGTAGCAGAACCCGAGCCCGACCCATATGAAGATTTGGGCTGTGTCAAGTCATATATTTACGACATAGATTTGGTTAAGGACGCACAATTCCTATAAGAAGTGCTCGTCGTATACCGCATGCGATGAGGGACAAAGTTAAAGCGGAGCTAGAGAGGATGGCGAAAAACAAAATTATTAAGCGAGTGACGCCGGCAGTGTCACCAATGGTAGTCGTGAACTCAAAAGGGAAATTAAGAGTTTGTATTGATCCAACGGACATCAATAAAAATATTAAAAGAAGACACTTTCCACTCAATACTTTAGAAGAAATCGCAGCAAGAGTGCACGGATCCGAATGGTTCTCCGTGGTGGGCTGCCTGAAAGGGTTCTGGCAGTTAAGAGTAACCGATCGAACATCAAAGTACCTTACTTTTGCAACACCATGGGGCCGGTATTCTTGCTTACGCCTTCCATTTGGTTTGGCATCAGCTCCAGAAGTGTTCCAATGTATGATGTGCGACGTGCTGTCTGGTTTGCCTGGAATCGAAGTTGCAATGGACGATGTACTAATTCACGCTCCTACACTCTCACAATTGCGTCAACGTACTGAAGACCTATTTGAGCGTCTAAAGAAATACGGGCTGAAGTTAAACAAAGCCAAATGTGAGCATGAAAAACAAAGCATTAAATTTCTAGGACATATATTAACCAAAGATGGTTTGCAGCCAGATCCTTGCAAGGTAGAGGCCATTCAACGCCTTAAAACTCCATCGAATGCAACAGAATTGGCAAGACTATTAGGATGTGCCACTTACCTAGCAAAATTTATTCCAAATATGGCAGAAGTCACAGCTCCCTTGCGGGACCTATTGAAAAAAGATACATCATGGTTTTGGGACACCCAGCACCAGAGTCATTCGCAAAACTTAAAAAACTAGTGAAAATACGCCTTTACTAAGATATTTTGACCATAGAAAGCCGGTCACTTTGTCAGTAGATTCAAGTAGCCAGGCAGTGGGCATGGTTTTACTTCAAGAAGGACAACCAATAGCATTTGCAGCAAGGGCCTTGTCCCCTAGCCAACAGAGATACAGTCAAATAGAGAAAGAAACGCTTGCCATACAATTGGCATGCAAAAAATTTCATGAGTACATTTGGGGCAATGTACACGTAGAAGTGGAATCAGACCATAAGCCTCTCGAAACTATATTAAGGAGACCGTTGTGTGAAGTGCCACCAAGGCTGCAAAGGATGCTAATGGAAATCATTCCCTATAACCTGAAAGTTAAATATGTACCAGGCCGGGAGTTACATCTGGCGGATACTTTGAGCCGTGACAGCCAAGTGGACGATGAGCCGGACGAAATCCCTATTTTCGAAACATTTCTTATAATACCGTTTTCTAACGCCCGTAGAGAACAGCTTAGAAAGTGTATTGATGAAGACGAAGAGTTGCAAACACTAAAAAAAGTGATCGCTTCGGGATGGCCCGACAAGAAAAATGATGTAACAGAGACATTAAGAAAATATTGGTCATTCAGAGCAGAGCTATCAGTCTACGATGATTTCGTGCTTAAGAATTCACGGATAGTCGTTCCTCGGATGATGCAAAAGGTGGTATTAGATAATTTGCACCTTAGTCATAAAGGGATACAGTCTACAACAGCACTGGCTCGAGATTATGTGTTCTGGTGTGGTATGGCAAATGATATTAAAAAACTTGTAGAATCGTGCACCGTATGCCAGAGGTATCGTAAGGATAAGCCAGGAGATGCAATTATTGTACAAGAAATCCCGACTAGACCATGGAGCATTGTGGGGTGCGATCTGTTTGAGTGGCGTGCCGAGCAGTATGTCATAATTGCGGACAGTTACAGTGGATTTTATGATTTTGTGAAGCTTACCTCTACGACGTCCGAAGTGGTAATCCAAGAATTAAAAAAATGGTTTGCACTGCATGGCATCCCTGATCAAGTAAGGACAGACGGGGGACCCCAGTTTTCATCTGCGCTATTTTCGGACTTTGCTAAGAAATGGAGCTTTGAACATCAAATGTCAAGTCCGCATTTTCCGAGATCAAACTCTTTAATCGAACGATACGTACAGGAAGCGAAATACTTGATGAAAAAAACAACAGGATTTGAATTTAGCCCTATTAATGGTAAGAAATATTCCTCGAGGAGAGTTGGGTTCTCCGGTGCAACGCTTATTTAACAGGCGCACCAAAACTATAATTCCAGTAATACAAGAAAGACTAAAATTCCATGATATTGTGAACGTGCAACAAGGATTAGAACATCGCAGAAAAAAAGGAAAGGGCTATGCAGACGTGGGGAAAGTTAATAACCCGGAACAGTTCCAACCAGGCGACGCAGTTTGGTCGAGGGTAGCGAAAGGACACTGGGAGCCAGCTACGATAGTGAACGCCCAGAAAACACCAAGATCTTTCAACATAACAACTGAAAGAGTGCCGAAAAAAGTGTTTCAAAGAAACTCGTGGTTTCTGCGGAAGAGGAGAGAAGAGAAGTCTGAGGCGGAAAACAGAAGTACAGAATTGGAACCACCGACCGATGATAACACCCTAGAGGTTGATCAACCCGAAGAAGCAGTAGTCACAAGGAGCGGCCGTTTGGTCAAACCGCCAGAACGCCTTAATCTGTGACTTGACGGAAAAGGAAGGATGTGACGTGGCAGTAGTAGATAGGTCGGGGTTGCAGACTCGCGTACGATTTATTATTATTCATTATCCAACATGGTGATTGTCTTGTCTAACAATATATCTAATTATATAAAGTGATGTGTTCTTAATCATATTACAGGGAGGAGAGGGTAATGTTTTTCGAAAATTGCAGTCTTCATTGAACAAACCTGTTATAGGCATAGGCTGCATGGCCCATATACACAATAGTGTGGAGTGTGCTGTTGGAATGCTACCCGTCGACGTTGAGAGTATAATTTGCAAAATATATAAATACTTTTCTATTTACACTGTCCGAGTCGAGCGCTTGAAGTCATTCTGTGAATTTGTTCAAGTAACTTTTTTTTTTAAAAAAAAGATTAATCACATACAAACAATTTAATGAATGTATCCGATTGACCTCTTCAGTCGCCTCTGTAGGTTAGTACCCGTGTTGAGGTACGACACGTCTCCGATCGCATGGAGTGTAATGACTCGCACAAGTGCAAGCACGTTACCACCTGGCCATCGAAGTCGATTAAACTCATCGTCAACTTCTTGGTTACAGTGCCACAAGATGGCTAGCCTTTCAGCCAGCTATAGAGAGTGTTTTACAAATGTATCCTGCCCTCAAGTCATTTTTCATATCTGAGGCAGCGTGTCCTATGCCGTTAAATGCATTTTTCGAAAACCCCGAGTCAGAAATATGGATGTGGTTTTTGCATAACCAGTTGGCTTTATTTGAGGAGAGCATTAGGGTAATAGAGCAACAGGCCTCAACATGTATCGAGTCCTTGGCTTGCTTTGAACTCCTAACCACTAAAATAGAGAACCGAAGGAACGAAATGTTTGTCAGTCTTGAATTTTGTTTGGCAAAAACTGTATGCCAGTCTTACTTTGCTGAATTCAACGAAAAGAAAATGTCTGCTGCCGAAAGATGGACCCAAATTTTTAAAAATAGAAATGACTTGGATGAATTAACTAAATTAATTCAATTTATAATGTGTCTCCCTGGTTCCAATGCAGGCATTGAAAGAGTTTTCTCAAAAATGAACTTTTGTTGGGATCCCGAAAAAACAAATATACTCGAAAGTACAGTTGGAAATGCCCTCGTTCTCCAATATAATTCAGAATTGTCTTCTACGGAAATGTACGCAACACTTGTCGCGAATCCACGTATTTTAAAACAGATTCACGCAAACCAAAAATATCATCAATGAAAGTTTTTTTTTCTTGTAACTTCTTGTTCTTGTTCACTGTGAAAGTTCTATGCAGTACGTAAACGTTTTGAAAGCGTTGCAGCTGATCTGCCCATCACCCCATAGCATTTGAAGTAACTTAGTAACCTGTTTCTTCAGTAGAAATAAAATGTAATATTTCTGAATTTGATTTATTTTTTTGTTTTCTTATTGCCTTTAGAGGCGCAGGCCCTCTATTTATGAACAAGGTCAAGAGCTACAGCCAAATTAAAATTAACTATCATTAATATATATAGGCCTCACCCCCCAGGATTTCTGGTGACAAAGACGTTATGGAGGCGAAAGGCATAGCATCCACAATAACGAAAGGGAAATTAATTCCTGGCATGCTTTCTTACATGAAAGACATCATGAAAAAAAATCATCACATTAACCAAGTACTTTCACAAAAAGTCTAGTCTCAACCGTGGTCGAGTTAACATAGTAGTTCGATCTCGCGTGTGAACTTGCCTTTTAAGCTATCAACTTGTGTAGAATAGTGATTTTTCTTTTCTCAACCTTACTATCTGCTAAGTATTAATTCTTATTAGTCTTAGTGTTATACCTTATACAATAATATGCGTACTAAAAAGAGGAAACGAGGAACCCCCTTATCAGGGGAAGCCCTATCAGAACCTATATCTGAGCAACAAAGCCAATATTTTAGCACGGTTTTCATATTAACCCACGCGGATGAGGGAAAAAATTTGACAACAGTTTCCCCCTTTTTAATTGAAAGGGCAATTACGGGGTCACTGACAGGGCAGCCTAAGTCTGTCCAAAAACAACGTTCCGGTCGCATATTGGTGGAGGTGGCTAAAGGTTCCCATTAAGGTCGTACCCCATAACGCCTTGAATTTAGGAAGGGGAGTCCTCAGATGCTGGGATCTTGCCCACACATCAGACAGCGACATAAATGAGGCTCTGGCCACTCAGGGAGTATACAACGTTCGCAGATTGACACCTGCCAATGAAACGAGTGCAATTAATACATAAAATAATAGACCACCGGCATACCTTTCAACATTTAGTAATACACAACTGCCTAAATATATAACGGTTCTCACTAGAGACTACAGGTTGGAACCATATTACAAACAACCCCTAAGATGCTATCGTTATAACCTTTATGGTCATCATTGGTTCATCTTGTAACCGCCCAGAGACATGCTGGTGGGGCCAAAAGTGGAACACATAACGAAAAAACATGCGTAAAAACAATTTGCTCTGCTTGTAAAAGTACTGATCACACCGTAAGGTCAACACAATGTCCTAAATATGCGCAGGAAAAAACTGTAGTCCGACTGTCAACCAGGGAAAACATACCTATACCTCAGGCTCGAAATTATGTAATATCCGCCCCAAAAGGCACCAACCCACTGAAAAGTTATGCCCAGGCCAGTAAGGGTACCGGAACTTTGTCTCAACCCGCTCAGACTATTACCAGTCTACCCCCTCTCAAAATTGGCGCTACCCCATCACAACCGGATTTGTACCACCAGAATATACCCTCAGTCACCACTCATAAGAATGGTGTATTATGCGAGGGATGCAATGATATGAAACCAGCCTTAGAAAAATTAACCAAACAGGTTTCCGAATTAACCAGCCTAGTTGGCATGTTACTTAAAACATTTCTACCCAATTTCAAATCAAACCTACCCACACCTAATACAACGATACAACTAAGTAACCAGGCAGCAGGCACATCTAACCCCCGCAGCAAAACTGTGGAACCGGAGACCAACATTTACAGTAACCAGCTATCGCTAAACTTTTCAGCTAATGAGCAAAGTAAAATAAATACTAAATCAGCACTTAAGGTGCTTAACTTTACTCGTGGAAGCGAGCCCATTCATCCAGAAAATAAAACAACTTGCCTTGTTGCTGACCAAACTGCCATGTCACCGGGCTCAGAAGCCGAGGAATATAAGTGATGACCTACCTCATTCAGTGGAATTTGAATGGCTATAACCCCAGATTAGAAGACATCCGGCTACTCCAATCACGCTACCAACCCCTAGCCTTCCTTTTAGGCAAAAAAGAAAGAAAAATGTTTAAAAGTAGGTATATACCTGACTAAATCCAACTTCAGAGGGATGACACCTACTTGCCGACCAGGGGAACATACCGGAGCTGCCGCCAATGCAGCACCAAAGTGGCGGAGGAAGAAACCAGGCATATAATTATGTACCTCGAGCAAAGTACCACTCTAAATTAACTGATACTTCCAGAAATACCCCAAAAATTAAGTTATGATCCGGATATAATAACGATTGCAGATACTGCCAGTTCAGGCAAAAAACATGTCTTTGTATAGCACATGAGAATATGAATTTAGTGATAAGCAAACTGTATCAGCATAAGGTGAATGCGCAACGTTCTACCTAGTGTCATAATTTGCAGTGAACAAATTAAGTCGTCCTCTTGCCTAGCACGAACTTGCAGCTATTGCAAAAATAAATCCATTGAAATTAGAGAGTTTGATGGCAGTCGTGAAATTGCATACAACTACTGGGGGACGAAACAAGTTCCTATTGTTTTCTCTGATTGGTAAATACCTAGGACCTTCACTGAAAGCCGAAAAAATTCAGTGGCATTACACCGAGGCTGCACATGGAAAAGGTGCTCCAGATGGAATCGGGGGCACTATAAAAAGAACGGCAGACCGCATGGTTGCACTAGCAAAGGGTGAGATAATTAACGCTACCCGTCTTCTTGAAGCTGTCCAAGAGAACACTGAGGTTATGCGCATGCGCAAAATTGAACAGAAAATGATTAATGACATGTATGAGCTGTTAATTGACATCAAGCCATTTACAGGCACACTGAAGGTGCATAATTTGTCATAGGACAAAAAAATGTCAGATGTGCTTAGTGCCCGAGCCCTTATCTGCACAGTGTGAAACTCCTGTTCAATGCAAATAAGTTTAAATATTAAACATCTAAAAGTTCAAGATGTTTACACTGATTCAGAAAATGAAGATGGCCCAGGGGGCATTCGACCCGAAGGAGTTGGGGTTGGTGATTGGATTATTGTTACAGAAAAAAAAGGCTACTATGCAGGAAAAGTTTTACAAAAGGACAATGAAGGCGTTCAAGTTACCTGCCTAGAAGAAGGCCGAAAGTTTTTGAAGTGGCCTTAAAAAAAAGACACTTCCTTTTATCATTGGTCGGAAGTAGTGGTAAAAATTAAAGATCCCACGAAATTGAAAAGAGGGTTTCTAAACGTCCCTGAGTTCAATACATGATTTTGAGAATAATTTTTTCAACGTTGCCCCTGTAGTCAAAAGGTTATTTCTTCTGCAGTTTCCTTCCGTTCATTAGTAAGGGATGACAATTAACTTGATCTACAGGGGATGTTCCCGGGTACCGGACGGCTTCGATTTAGCCATAGCAGATAGGGAATGTGCGATGTGTTCCTTTCAGGTTGGCAAGGCGAATCCGCAGGGTAAAAAATGATAAAACAACAAAAAGTTGTGACGGGGGGAGGGGACGATGTCGACGACATCGATATACTGATAAGTCCTAAAAAAAAATACCAAGTGAACCGAAAATTCAATTGTTGTTTCAGATTAGTTAAGAAAAAGTACGCCAAAAGGTTTTCCATAGAACGGTTGGAAATTCCAGAGTTCAAGACTTGGTTGGAGAGGTCTTTATACGAACACGGCCAAGCTCCGGGGTTATAGATTCAATGCAGCACCCATCATGCATAAACAAATTACCAAAATACTTTACTATTGGTCACACGACGAATTAATAATAAAAGAAGCCGTTGGATTGTTGTTACAGACAAAAAAGGCTACTATGCAGGAAAAGTTTTACAAAACGACAATGAAGGCGTTCAAGTTACCTGCCTAGTAGAAGGCCGAAAGTTTTTGAAGTGGCCTTAAAAAAAAAGACACTTCCTTTTATCATTTGTCGGAAGTAGTGGTAAAAATTAATGAACCCAAGAAATTGACCAGGAAGTTCCGGCCTAGCAGGGGCTTCCCTTCTGAAATCTTCTAGTGAATGTCCCAATCTTTAAAATCCTTCTTGCGAATCAACCTCAACGAATCTGAACTCTCTCATTTGGTTGTCCTGTTATCTGACAACGACACCTGTACCGCTCTTCTTGACTCCAACTTTAAACAACTCATAACCATGTACGAAGTTCACATGGGATCCCTTGAGGACGAACTCAGGGATAGCTATGGCGTCACAGTTAACAACTACGCGCAAGGCCATTCTTTCAGGCTTATGAGCGCTGGTAGGGTCCCTATCTACGAAGTCGAGGATGACCTTCTCAGCACCATTGGTTGCTACACCATGGTGAAGGTCAAAGAACAGCTGCGAAGCACCGAGCCTATTCAATACTTGGCCGGTAGACGCTTCATGCGCCCCATCGGCGAAATAATACCCGAAATGGACGTCGATGGAATCTCGCAGGCTGCCGCTGCCTACCCCGAACGACCGGGTGCCCAAGAGGTAACAGCTCTTGTGGATACCCTCGACTTCTATACACCCTATGATAATGCCACGCTACAATGCAAATCAGCGTGGCGCACCTATTTGGGCTTTGTCTCAACCTTCTATACAGCGCTGCGAGCGCAGGGTCGCCAGCTGTATGTGGCAGACGAACACCCTATAGAGACTGAAAAGACCATAGCCGAGGCGTTCCACGACCGTTTGCCGGTGGACGCAAACTTCTCCATTCTCCCAAAAGGAGAAACGTTTGACTCAGGCGTTTTAGACCTCTTCGCTTCCATATATCCTAACCACGTACCATAGAATGGTTGGAAGTTCCAGAGTTCAAGACTTGGTTGGGGTGGTCTTTATACGAACACGGCCAAGCTCAGGGATTATAGATTCAATGCAGCACCCATCATGCATAAACAAATTACCAAAATGCTTTGCTATTGTTCACGCGACGAATTAATAATAAAAGTGGAAAAAAGGGATGTTTCCGCCATTCACATACATGGATGTGCTCCAGGACTTGGACGGAGAGGTGTTGACGGAGGTGGTCAGCTTCCTGGAGAGTATCGGACAAAAGTGGTAGGACGTTGGGCAAGCCGTTTTAGACGGTCCCTGGGCAACCTCGTTGTCCCGTGAGCTCCCGATAGCAGTTTTTGCCAGACGGATTTGGTAATGGCTGTATACCCTTAAGCCAAAAAAAGTCTAAGCCTGACTTAAGCCTAAATTTCAATGAAATCATGCTATATAATCCATGCAATAATTCGTGATTCCCCAATTTTTTCGGTCGTATGCTTTATGCTTCTCTCCACAGTTTGCGCACTCGAGATCCTTAGTTTCACACGTTTTGCCCTCATGTTCTCCCCCACAAATATAACATCTAGGTTTTGAGGCCCTACAGGAGCCTTAATAATTCAATTGAATTCAATTAAATGATTGCATGCACACTAATTTAGTATGATAATGGTGCTAATTAAAGTCTAAGCCTGACTTAAGCCTAAATTTAAATGAAATCACGCTATATAATCCGTGCAATAATTCATGATTGCCTGCACACAAATTTAATATGATATAGATGCTCATTAAGAACCACAATATTTAATAAGTTATTTTACATTTGAAAAGTAATAACAATGACAAAATAATGTAACGTTGTTCATTATATTAAATTAGATTGAGCTTATTAGTTGCTGGTAATAGCCCATAAAAGTCTAATAATACTCCTCATTATTTCTTGTAACGACATTAATAAGTTATAACCAATTCAATGTTTTATACAACCAATTTTAAACTGTCACAGTGCTATTGGAGTGATCATTTTTAATGAGCTGGGTATAAAAGCTGGTTCGAAATCCGTGAGCAGCACACTTGAACAATCGGTTGCCTTAAGATGTTTCAATTGCGCTTGGTAGCCCTAGCTGCTTTCGTCGTTGCCGTCTATGGCCAGGACGTTACCATGCAGATTCCAGGTAAGTTCTTAACGAGCAAATTTATTAGCGGGAGAAAAAGTTAAGCTGTGATGGCTGTCAATGATTAACAAGATCATACAGGCAATTCCCCGGATATAGCCTAGATACAAAATTAAACACACTTGAGTACATAAATGTCTCCCTATTCAAAGTGGAACTGACTAGCTCTCACTCATTTTAAAAATTAAATGCCCAACAGGTTCTTGCTTTAATAACTACAGCTCATTCCCAACATTCAGGTGATGAAATTGAACACAACATTGCACAATCTCTTTTTTACAGGATGGCCGTGGTGCGATTGGCAGAATAATATCGGTTATTGTAAACCCTTCTGTAGACAAATGGAATCCAGAAGTATTACCGACTACTGCAAGCATTGCTCCATGAGACAAAATGATTTTGCCCATTCTTGGGACTACTTCATGTTACAACCGTTGCCGGGTGCACTGGACGCAGTGCGATTGGGATTACCTGTATGTGAAATTATTTGCGATATCTGGAAGGTGGTTGTTGAGTTTCAGGAACTATTTCATTGAATACAATGTGTAAAGAATGGCATTTCTTTTACATCCTTATTGTCATAGACCTCAACATAGCTTGCGGATCCCCACTTTTTTGCCAAATCAGCACACGTCATTTACTTCATTACATGCCTGAAAGTTGTCCTCCTACCAAAGTCAAGGAGGTGTGTTGAGTTTTGGCGTGAGTGACTTCTATGAAAGTTCGCCAACTTATTGAAGATAGGGCTATAAAGCCTTTTCCCACACTCAACTAGGAAAGTCCAGGCCTGCCTGCATTTAATGCCTCCAAAGCATGGCCAGAAAATGTATAATAATATGAGTTCGAGTCCCACATATTATGTGGGACTCGAACCAACAACCTTGCGGGTGGATGTCTGAGTCCCCACCACTAATCTGCATGTCCTGGCAAAAATGGTCCTGAAAATTTGAGACATGAATAATTAGGCTCACATTAACAATAACCGTTAAATGTTACATGCGTGTCAATCGTCATAGGTAAAGGAAGGAATTGACGCATGAAAAAAATAGAAAAAAATTGTTTGTCATCTCCGATGCACGACTGTAGTTCACTCCTCCAGTTTAAACGGACACATAAAAAAGCTTACTAGGCTAGGGAAAAGATCGCACTATTGTATATCAAAGCGTAACTAAACATATCAATGAAAAAGTTAATTAATTTATATATTTCCAATTCAATTCAAATTTAAACACATCATTTTCCGGATCCCAAAGACAACCAAGAATTGGGGTTATATTACTATCGCTGGAACGAACCGAAACGGGTGTAGATTCTAAGTTGAGTTCTTTGGAATGAGATGATACAAGTTTACTTAAAGTAAATTGATCTTTTTTCATATGTTTACATATTTGAATATCAGAAGCAGAGAAGAAAATATCGTCGATGTAACGAAACTTTGCTAAAATGCGGGTAGCTGCTGGAAATTTTAATTCAATTTCTTTACAAAATTGTAGAATGCATCATAGTGCTAAGAATGGTGCGGGGGATGAACCATAACAGAGGTGCATAATTTGACATTCGGCTATTTCACCGTGTTGACTGACATTGCGATCGCTATCTAATCGAGCAAATATATGCAATTTTTTGGACGGCATAAGGGTGAATAGCAATTGATCTATAAAAGTTGTCAATATCTAAGGCTAAAGCGATAGGCCCGCCTCTAGCTGAAATAATCATATGACTAAGATCTCTTTGTAGTTGCGGAGCACAAATCAAAGTATCATTTAAAGAATAGACAGGTGACGTGACAGCTGGATTAAATACAATTTTCGCTTTTTGGTTTGATTGTTTTATAACAGTGTGCTCATTAAGAATAAAATTATTCTTTAGCTTAGACGGGATGATTTCTTTTTTGATAAACAAATCTCGCTGAACAGTTTGATACAGAGAATAGTCAGACCGATTCGAAAGCCTTTTTTCTAGACTATAATAACAGGCGATGGCTTTCGCACAGTTAGTACTCAGTTTAGGAAAATCCTGTTTAAATATTAGAGCCAGTAGGTAATGAAACGTTGCCGGCATTTGCACGTTGAATCCGCGCATATGAGTTACCAGAATTTATCGACATTTGCACGTTCAGACTTGGCTGCGCAGAATGAAATTTTTCATATTTTTTTTTTAAATAATTATTTTGACTATGTTTAACATTGTCAAAACCAGGCGGCGAAGAATCAGCTGGAAGTAATTCCGAAGTGGACAGTGGTTTATTCACAAAATCGATAAATTCAGAGTAGGTAGGCATTTTTTGACTAGATTTTTCTGACATTGTTGACTCAAATAATTTTATAGTCAATGGGTCTAGTCCCCTAGAAGCAAAGTTAAAGTTACAAAATAGACTTATAGACTTATATATGCATGGCCGTGCCCAGGGGGTGGTCCATGGGGTCCGGACCCCCCCCCCCCGAAATAAATTTTTACAGGTAAACCAGTATGGTTGGAAGAACATATCCATTACTTCTTTTATAAATTACGTTAACAAAAAATCTTTGGACCCCCCCCCCCCTTCCCGAAATCAAACCATGGGCACGGCCTTGTGTATAGTATGTAAACATTTTGTGGATCCTAGTGGGCCAACAAAAGATTTTCCTGATCCAATCGGACAGTCGATTGTGATCTTGGCCGTAGCCAAGCCCCCCAAAATGAAATGGGTTGATACTAGATAGTATCGGATTTTGAGAGGAAAAATAAAAACTACTATGTAATACTCACCCAAAAATCCTGGCTACGGCCTTGATTGGGATCAATAATGTATATTAATATATCGTTGTTACTTTCCAGTGGCCATGGCCGAGCCCAGATGGGTGGTGGGGAACGGACCCCCCCCCCCCCTCCTGAAACGAATTAATCAGTTAAGACATGTAGAGTAGTGGTGCGGACTCTCACTCGAAAGGTTGTTGGTTCGAGTCCTACGCTTTCTACATTTTCTGGTCATGCTTCGTAGCACGCGGTCCCGGGCCTTTCTGGTTGAGTGTAAGAGAGGGCTTGGCAGCCCTAACTCCGCTAGGTTGGCTTAGTAATTGAACAAAGAAGCCCTTATTATTATTACTTTCCAGTGGCCATGTAATGAAGTAAATGACGAGTGCTGATTTGGCAAAAACGTGCGGATCCGCAAGCTATGTTGAGGTCTATGACAATAAGGATGTAAAAGAAATGCCATTCTTTACACATTGTATTCAATGAAATAGTTCCTGGAACTCAACCACCACGTTCCAGATAAGACATGCCATGGTATGATAGTAACAAATAGGATGTATTGGATTTATATGAAATTGTGCTACAGATAGGGCATTGGAACCAACTGTAATAATTAAGTTTGCTTTAGATGGTAGCTGGTCATTAGTGACCCCCGTGATCCGTGACCATCTTTTATGTTCCCACCCATATATTACTCCTCTGATAACAGGGTATTTCCCATATATTAAAAAGTCAGTGGATTGTAAAGTCTCATCGTTATTGATCTTCATTCCCATCTTCTGAACACTTTTACATATTTCTTCCAATATAATATTGTTGTTTTGTATTATATCTCTATAGCATTGTTGTATATCCGGGGCTGTGTTGGATGTTCTTACCAAGCATGAGTTTATAATGATCTGGTTGTCTCCTTGGGCAAGAAATTTCATGTTAGTAGATCTCAATCTATTGGCTCTTTCTAATATCAGCAATGATAGGATACTCCATCCCTTCTGGCGTAACACTTCCAAGCCCCCTTTAATCCCCAGTTGAAAAGCTTTAAGTGTAGGATCCTTATTTGTGTGATATCATTTCATAGAAGTCACTCACGCCAAAACTCAACACACCTCCTTGACTATGGTAGGAGGACAACTTACAGGCATGTGATGAAGTAAATGACCTGTGCTTATTTGGCAAAAACGTGCGGATCCGCAAGCAATGATGAGGTCTATGACAATAAGGATGTAAAAGAAATGCCATTCTTTACACATTGTATTCAATGAAAGAGTTCCCGAAACTCAACAACCACCTTCCAGACATCGCAAATAATTTCACATACAGGTAATCCCAATCGCACTGCGTCCAGTGCACCCGGCAACGGTTGTAACTTGAAGTAGTCCCAAGAATGGGCAAAATCATTTCGTCTCATGGAGCAATGCTTGCAGTAGTCGGTAATACATTTGGATTCCATTTGTCTATAGAAGGGTTTACAATAACCGATATTATTCTGCCAATCGCACCACGGCCATCCTGTAAAACAGAGATTGTGCATTGTTGTGTTCAATTTCATCACCCGAAAGTTGGGAATGAGCTGTAGTTATTAAAGCAAGAACCTGTTGGGCATTTAATTTTTACAATGAGTGAGAGCTAGTCAGTTCCATCTTGTTAATCATTGACAGCCATCACAGCTTAACTTTTTCTCCCGCATATAAATTTGCTCGTTAAGAACTAACCTGGAATCTGCATGGTAACGTCCTGGCCATAGACGGCAACGACGAAAGCAGCAAGGGCTACCAAGCGCAATTGAAACATCTTAAGGCAACCGATTGTTCAAGTGTTCTGCTCACGGATTTTGAACCCGCTTTTATACCCAGCTCACTAAAAATGATCACTCCAATAGCACTGTGACCGTTTAAAATTGGTTGTCTAAAACAATGAATTGGTTATAACTTATTAATGTCGGATTTATATGAAATTGTGCTACAGATAGGGCATTAGAACCAACTGTAGCAATTAAGTTTGCTATAGATGGTAGCTGGTCATTAGTGACCCCCGTGATCCGTGACCATCTTTTATGTTCCAACCCATATATTACTCCTCTGATAACAGGGTATTTCCCATATATTAAAAAGTCAGTGGATTGTACAGTCTCATCGTTATTGATCTTCATTCCCATCTTCTGAACACTTTTACATATTTCTTCCAATAGAATATTGCTGTTTTGTATTATATCTCTATAGCATTGTTGTATATCAGGGGCTGTGTTGGATGTTCTAACCAAGTATGAGTTTATACGATCTGGTTGTCTCCTTGGGCTAGAAATTTCATGTTAGTAGATCTCAATCAATTGCCTCTTTCTAATATCAGCAATTAGAGGATACTCCATCCCTTCTGGCGTAACTCTTCCAAGCCCCCTTTAATCCCTAGTTGAAAAGCTTTAAGTGTAGGATCCTTATTTGTGTGATATCATTTCATAGAAGTCACTCACGCCAAAACTCAACACGCCTCCTTGACTTTGGTAGGAGGACAACTTACAGGCATGTAATGAAGTAAATGACGTGTGCTGATTTGGCAAAAACGTGCGGATCCGCAAGCTATGTTGAGGTCTATGACAATAAGGATGTAATAGAAATGCCATTCTTTACACATTGTATTCAATGAAATAGTTCCTGAAACTCAGCAACCACCTTCCAGATATCGCAAATAATTTCACATACAGGTAATCCCAATCGCACTGCGTCCAGTGCACCCGGCAACGGTTGTAACTTGAAGTAGTCCCGAGAATGGGCAAAATCATTTTGTCTCATGGAGCAATGCTTGCAGTAGTCGGTAATACTTTTGGATTCCATTTGTCTATAGAAGGGTTTACAATAACCGATATTATTCTGCCAATCGCACCACGGCCATCCTGTAAAACAGAGATTGCGCAATGTTGTGTTCAATTTCATCACCCGAAAGTTGGGAATGAGCTGTAGTTATTAAAGCAAGAACCTGTTGGGCATTTAATTTTTACCATGAGTGAGAGCTAGTCAGTTCCACTTTGAATAGGGAGACATTTATGTACTCAAGTGTGTTTAATTTTGTATCTAGCCTATATCCGGGGAATTGCCTGTATGATCCTGTTAATCATTGACAGCCATCACAGCTTAACTTTTTCTCCCGCATATAAATTTGCTCGTTAAGAACTAACCTGGAATCTGCATGGTAACGTCCTGGCCATAGACGGCAACGACGAAAGCAGCTAGGGCTACCAAGCGCAATTGAAACATCTTAAGGCAACCGATTGTTCAAGTGTGCTGCTCACGGATTTCGAAACCGCTTTTATACCCAGCTCATTAAAAATGATCACTCCAATAGCACTGTGACCGTTTAAAATTGGTTGTATAAAACAATGAATTGGTTATAACTTATTAATGTCGGATTTATATGAAATTGTGCTACAGATAGGGCATTAGAACCAACTGTAGCAATTAAGTTTGCTATAGATGGTAGCTGTTCATTAGTGACCCCCGTGATCCGTGACCATCTTTTATGTTCCAACCCATATATTACTCCTCTGATAACAGGGTATTTCCCATATATTAAAAAGTCAGTGGATTGTACAGTCTCATCGTTATTGATCTTCATTCCCATCTTCTGAACACTTTTACATATTTCTTCCATTATAATATTGTTGTTTTGTATTATATCGCTATAGCATTGTTGTATATCAGGGGCTGTGTTGGATGTTCTTACCGAGTGTGAGGTTATAACAATCTGGTTGTCTCCTTGGGCTAGAAATTTCATGTTAGTAGATCTCAATCAATTGCCTCTTTCTAATATCAGCAATTAGAGGATACTCCATCCCTTCTGGCGTAACTCTTCCAAGCCCCCTTTAATCCCTAGTTGAAAAGCTTTAAGTGTAGGATCCTTATTTGTGTGATATCATTTCATAGAAGTCACTCACGCCAAAACTCAACACGCCTCCTTGACTTTGGTAGGAGGACAACTTACAGGCATGTAATGAAGTAAATGACGTGTGCTGATTTGGCAAAAACGTGCGGATCCGCAAGCTATGTTGAGGTCTATGACAATAAGGATGTAATAGAAATGCCATTCTTTACACATTGTATTCAATGAAATAGTTCCTGAAACTCAACAACCACCTTCCAGATATCGCAAATAATTTCACATACAGGTAATCCCAATCGCACTGCGTCCAGTGCACCCGGCAACGGTTGTAACTTGAAGTAGTCCCGAGAATGGGCAAAATCATTTTGTCTCATGGAGCAATGCTTGCAGTAGTCGGTAATACTTTTGGATTCCATTTGTCTATAGAAGGGTTTACAATAACCGATATTATTCTGCCAATCGCACCACGGCCATCCTGTAAAACAGAGATTGCGCAATGTTGTGTTCAATTTCATCACCCGAAAGTTGGGAATGAGCTGTAGTTATTAAAGCAAGAACCTGTTGGGCATTTAATTTTTACAATGAGTGAGAGCTAGTCAGTTCCACTTTGAATAGGGAGACATTTATGTACTCAAGTGTGTTTAATTTTGTATCTAGCCTATATCCGGGGAATTGCCTGTATGATCCTGTTAATCATTGACAGCCATCACAGCTTAACTTTTTCTCCCGCATATAAATTTGCTCGTTAAGAACTAACCTGGAATCTGCATGGTAACGTCCTGGCCATAGACGGCAACGACGAAAGCAGCTAGGGCTACCAAGCGCAATTGAAACATCTTAAGGCAACCGATTGTTCAAGTGTGCTGCTCACGGATTTCGAAACCGCTTTTATACCCAGCTCATTAAAAATGATCACTCCAATAGCACTGTGACCGTTTAAAATTGGTTGTATAAAACAATGAATTAGTTATAACTTATTAATGTCGGATTAATATGAAATTGTGCTACAGATAGGGCATTAGAACCAACTGTAGCAATAAAGTTTGCTATAGATGGTAGCTGGTCATTAGTGACCCCCGTGATCCGTGACCATCTTTTATGTTCCAACCCATATATTACTCCTCTGATAACAGGGTATTTCCCATATATTAAAAAGTCAGTGGATTGAACAGTCTCATCGTTATTGATCACCATTCCCGTCTTCTGAACACTTTTACATATTTCTTCCAATATAATATTGTTGTTTTGCATTATATCTCTATTGCATTGTTGTATATCAGGGGCTGTGTTGGATGTTCTTACCGAGTGTGAGGTTATAACAATCTGGTTGTCTCCTTGGGCAAGAAATTTCATGTTAGTAGATCTCAATCTATTGGCTCTTTCTAATATCAGCAATGATGGGATACTCCATCCCTTCTGGCGTAACTCTTCCAAGCCCCCTTTAATCCCTAGTTGAAAAGCTTTAAGTGTAGGATCCTTATTTGTGTGATATCATTTCATAGAAGTCACTCACGCCAAAACTCAACACACCTCCTTGACTTTGGTAGGAGGACACCTTACAGGCATGTAATGAAGTAAATGACGTGTGCTGATTTGGCAAAAACGTGCGGATCCGCAAGCTATGTTGAGGTCTATGACAATAAGGATGTAATAGAAATGCCATTCTTTACACATTGTATTCAATGAAATAGTTCCTGAAACTCAACAACCACCTTCCAGATATCGCAAATAATTTCACATACAGGTAATCCCAATCGCACTGCGTCCAGTGCACCCGGCAACGGTTGTAACATGAAGTAGTCCCAAGAATGGGCAAAATCATTTCGTCTCATGGAGCAATGCTTGCAGTAGTCGGTAATACTTTTGGATTCCATATGTCTATAGAAGGGTTTACAATAACCGATATTATTCTGCCAATCGCACCACGGCCATCCTGTAAAACAGAGATTGCGCAGTGTTGTGTTCAATTTCATCACCCGAAAGTTGGGAATGAGCTGTAGTTATTAAAGCAAGAACCTGTTGGGCATTTAATTTTTACAATGAGTGAGAGCTAGTCAGTTCCACTTTGAATAGGGAGACATTTATGTACTCAAGTGTGTTTAATTTTGTATCTTGCCTATATCCGGGGAATTGCCTGTATGATCTTGTTAATCATTGACAGCCATCACAGCTTAACTTTTTCTCCCGCATATAAATTTGCTCGTTAAGAACTAACCTGGAATCTGCATGGTAACGTCCTGGCCATAGACGGCAACGACGAAAGCAGCTAGGGCTACCAAGCGCAATTGAAACATCTTAAGGCAACCGATTGTTCAAGTGTGCTGCTCACGGATTTCGAAACCGCTTTTATACCCAGCTCATTAAAAATGATCACTCCAATAGCACTGTGACCGTTTAAAATTGGTTGTATAAAACAATGAATTGGTTATAACTTATTAATGTCGGATTTATATGAAATTGTGCTACAGATAGGGCATTAGAACCAACTGTAGCAATTAAGTTTGCTATAGATGGTAGCTGTTCATTAGTGACCCCCGTGATCCGTGACCATCTTTTATGTTCCAACCCATATATTACTCCTCTGATAACAGGGTATTTCCCATATATTAAAAAGTCAGTGGATTGTACAGTCTCATCGTTATTGATCTTCATTCCCATCTTCTGAACACTTTTACATATTTCTTCCATTATAATATTGTTGTTTTGTATTATATCGCTATAGCATTGTTGTATATCAGGGGCTGTGTTGGATGTTCTTACCGAGTGTGAGGTTATAACAATCTGGTTGTCTCCTTGGGCTAGAAATTTCATGTTAGTAGATCTCAATCAATTGCCTCTTTCTAATATCAGCAATTAGAGGATACTCCATCCCTTCTGGCGTAACTCTTCCAAGCCCCCTTTAATCCCTAGTTGAAAAGCTTTAAGTGTAGGATCCTTATTTGTGTGATATCATTTCATAGAAGTCACTCACGCCAAAACTCAACACGCCTCCTTGACTTTGGTAGGAGGACAACTTACAGGCATGTAATGAAGTAAATGACGTGTGCTGATTTGGCAAAAACGTGCGGATCCGCAAGCTATGTTGAGGTCTATGACAATAAGGATGTAATAGAAATGCCATTCTTTACACATTGTATTCAATGAAATAGTTCCTGAAACTCAACAACCACCTTCCAGATATCGCAAATAATTTCACATACAGGTAATCCCAATCGCACTGCGTCCAGTGCACCCGGCAACGGTTGTAACTTGAAGTAGTCCCGAGAATGGGCAAAATCATTTTGTCTCATGGAGCAATGCTTGCAGTAGTCGGTAATACTTTTGGATTCCATTTGTCTATAGAAGGGTTTACAATAACCGATATTATTCTGCCAATCGCACCACGGCCATCCTGTAAAACAGAGATTGCGCAATGTTGTGTTCAATTTCATCACCCGAAAGTTGGGAATGAGCTGTAGTTATTAAAGCAAGAACCTGTTGGGCATTTAATTTTTACAATGAGTGAGAGCTAGTCAGTTCCACTTTGAATAGGGAGACATTTATGTACTCAAGTGTGTTTAATTTTGTATCTAGCCTATATCCGGGGAATTGCCTGTATGATCTTGTTAATCATTGACAGCCATCACAGCTTAACTTTTTCTCCCGCATATAAATTTGCTCGTTAAGAACTAACCTGGAATCTGCATGGTAACGTCCTGGCCATAGACGGCAACGACGAAAGCAGCTAGGGCTACCAAGCGCAATTGAAACATCTTAAGGCAACCGATTGTTCAAGTGTGCTGCTCACGGATTTCGAAACCGCTTTTATACCCAGCTCATTAAAAATGATCACTCCAATAGCACTGTGACCGTTTAAAATTGGTTGTATAAAACAATGAATTGGTTATAACTTATTAATGTCGGATTTATATGAAATTGTGCTACAGATAGGGCATTAGAACCAACTGTAGCAATTAAGTTTGCTATAGATGGTAGCTGTTCATTAGTGACCCCCGTGATCCGTGACCATCTTTTATGTTCCAACCCATATATTACTCCTCTGATAACAGGGTATTTCCCATATATTAAAAAGTCAGTGGATTGTACAGTCTCATCGTTATTGATCTTCATTCCCATCTTCTGAACACTTTTACATATTTCTTCCATTATAATATTGTTGTTTTGTATTATATCGCTATAGCATTGTTGTATATCAGGGGCTGTGTTGGATGTTCTTACCGAGTGTGAGGTTATAACAATCTGGTTGTCTCCTTGGGCTAGAAATTTCATGTTAGTAGATCTCAATCAATTGCCTCTTTCTAATATCAGCAATTAGAGGATACTCCATCCCTTCTGGCGTAACTCTTCCAAGCCCCCTTTAATCCCTAGTTGAAAAGCTTTAAGTGTAGGATCCTTATTTGTGTGATATCATTTCATAGAAGTCACTCACGCCAAAACTCAACACGCCTCCTTGACTTTGGTAGGAGGACAACTTACAGGCATGTAATGAAGTAAATGACGTGTGCTGATTTGGCAAAAACGTGCGGATCCGCAAGCTATGTTGAGGTCTATGACAATAAGGATGTAATAGAAATGCCATTCTTTACACATTGTATTCAATGAAATAGTTCCTGAAACTCAACAACCACCTTCCAGATATCGCAAATAATTTCACATACAGGTAATCCCAATCGCACTGCGTCCAGTGCACCCGGCAACGGTTGTAACTTGAAGTAGTCCCGAGAATGGGCAAAATCATTTTGTCTCATGGAGCAATGCTTGCAGTAGTCGGTAATACTTTTGGATTCCATTTGTCTATAGAAGGGTTTACAATAACCGATATTATTCTGCCAATCGCACCACGGCCATCCTGTAAAACAGAGATTGCGCAATGTTGTGTTCAATTTCATCACCCGAAAGTTGGGAATGAGCTGTAGTTATTAAAGCAAGAACCTGTTGGGCATTTAATTTTTACAATGAGTGAGAGCTAGTCAGTTCCACTTTGAATAGGGAGACATTTATGTACTCAAGTGTGTTTAATTTTGTATCTAGCCTATATCCGGGGAATTGCCTGTATGATCTTGTTAATCATTGACAGCCATCACAGCTTAACTTTTTCTCCCGCATATAAATTTGCTCGTTAAGAACTAACCTGGAATCTGCATGGTAACGTCCTGGCCATAGACGGCAACGACGAAAGCAGCTAGGGCTACCAAGCGCAATTGAAACATCTTAAGGCAACCGATTGTTCAAGTGTGCTGCTCACGGATTTCGAAACCGCTTTTATACCCAGCTCATTAAAAATGATCACTCCAATAGCACTGTGACCGTTTAAAATTGGTTGTATAAAACAATGAATTGGTTATAACTTATTAATGTCGGATTTATATGAAATTGTGCTACAGATAGGGCATTAGAACCAACTGTAGCAATTAAGTTTGCTATAGATGGTAGCTGTTCATTAGTGACCCCCGTGATCCGTGACCATCTTTTATGTTCCAACCCATATATTACTCCTCTGATAACAGGGTATTTCCCATATATTAAAAAGTCAGTGGATTGTACAGTCTCATCGTTATTGATCTTCATTCCCATCTTCTGAACACTTTTACATATTTCTTCCATTATAATATTGTTGTTTTGTATTATATCGCTATAGCATTGTTGTATATCAGGGGCTGTGTTGGATGTTCTTACCGAGTGTGAGGTTATAACAATCTGGTTGTCTCCTTGGGCTAGAAATTTCATGTTAGTAGATCTCAATCAATTGCCTCTTTCTAATATCAGCAATTAGAGGATACTCCATCCCTTCTGGCGTAACTCTTCCAAGCCCCCTTTAATCCCTAGTTGAAAAGCTTTAAGTGTAGGATCCTTATTTGTGTGATATCATTTCATAGAAGTCACTCACGCCAAAACTCAACACGCCTCCTTGACTTTGGTAGGAGGACAACTTACAGGCATGTAATGAAGTAAATGACGTGTGCTGATTTGGCAAAAACGTGCGGATCCGCAAGCTATGTTGAGGTCTATGACAATAAGGATGTAATAGAAATGCCATTCTTTACACATTGTATTCAATGAAATAGTTCCTGAAACTCAACAACCACCTTCCAGATATCGCAAATAATTTCACATACAGGTAATCCCAATCGCACTGCGTCCAGTGCACCCGGCAACGGTTGTAACATGAAGTAGTCCCAAGAATGGGCAAAATCATTTCGTCTCATGGAGCAATGCTTGCAGTAGTCGGTAATACTTTTGGATTCCATATGTCTATAGAAGGGTTTACAATAACCGATATTATTCTGCCAATCGCACCACGGCCATCCTGTAAAACAGAGATTGCGCAATGTTGTGTTCAATTTCATCACCCGAAAGTTGGGAATGAGCTGTAGTTATTAAAGCAAGAACCTGTTGGGCATTTAATTTTTACAGTGAGTGAGAGCTAGTCAGTTCCACTTTGAATAGGGAGACATTTATGTACTCAAGTGTGTTTAATTTTGTATCTAGCCTATATCCGGGGAATTGCCTGTATGATCTTGTTAATCATTGACAGCCATCACAGCTTAACTTTTTCTCCCGCATATAAATTTGCTCGTTAAGAACTAACCTGGAATCTGCATGGTAACGTCCTGGCCATAGACGGCAACGACGAAAGCAGCTAGGGCTCCAAGCGCAATTGAAACATCTTAAGGCAACCGATTGTTCAAGTGTGCTGCTCACGGATTTCGAAACTGCTTTTATACCCAGCTCATTAAAAATGATCACTCCAATAGCACTGTGACCGTTTAAAATTGGTTGTATAAAACAATGAATTGGTTATAACTTATTAATGTCGGATTTATATGAAATTGTGCTACAGATAGGGCATTAGAACCAACTGTAGCAATTAAGTTTGCTATAGATGGTAGCTGTTCATTAGTGACCCCCGTGATCCGTGACCATCTTTTATGTTCCAACCCATATATTACTCCTCTGATAACAGGGTATTTCCCATATATTAAAAAGTCAGTGGATTGTACAGTCTCATCGTTATTGATCTTCATTCCCATCTTCTGAACACTTTTACATATTTCTTCCATTATAATATTGTTGTTTTGTATTATATCGCTATAGCATTGTTGTATATCAGGGGCTGTGTTGGATGTTCTTACCGAGTGTGAGGTTATAACAATCTGGTTGTCTCCCTGGGCAAGAAATTTCATGTTAGTAGATCTCAATCGATTGGCTCATTCTAATATCAGCAATGATAGGATACTCCATCCCTTCTGGCGTAACACTTCCAAGCCCCCTTTAATCCCTAGTTGAAAAGCTTTAAGTGTAGGATCCTTATTTGTGTGATATCATTTCATAGAAGTCACTCACGCCAAAACTCAACACACCTCCTTGACTTTGGTAGGAGGACACCTTACAGGCATGTAATGAAGTAAATGACGTGTGCTGATTTGGCAAAAAAGTGCGGATCCGCAAGCTATGTTGAGGTCTATGACAATAAGGATGTAATAGAAATGCCATTCTTTACACATTGTATTCAATGAAATAGTTCCTGAAACTCAACAACCACCTTCCATATATCTCAAATAATTTCACATACAGGTAATCCCAATCGCACTGCGTCCAGTGCACCCGGCAACGGTTGTAACTTGAAGTAGTCCCGAGAATGGGCAAAATCATTTCGTCTCATGGAGCAATGCTTGCAGTAGTCGGTAATACTTTTGGATTCCATATGTCTATAGAAGGGTTTACAATAACCGATATTATTCTGCCAATCGCACCACGGCCATCCTGTAAAACAGAGATTGCGCAATGTTGTGTTCAATTTCATCACCCGAAAGTTGGGAATGAGCTGTAGTTATTAAAGCAAGAACCTGTTGGGCATTTAATTTTTACAATGAGTGAGAGCTAGTCAGTTCCACTTTGAATAGGGAGACATTTATGTACTCAAGTGTGTTTAATTTTGTATCTAGCCTATATCCGGGGAATTGCCTGTATGATCTTGTTAATCATTGACAGCCATCACAGCTTAACTTTTTCTCCCGCATATAAATTTGCTCGTTAAGAACTAACCTGGAATCTGCATGGTAACGTCCTGGCCATAGACGGCAACGACGAAAGCAGCTAGGGCTACCAAGCGCAATTGAAACATCTTAAGGCAACCGATTGTTCAAGTGTGCTGCTCACGGATTTCGAAACCGCTTTTATACCCAGCGCATTAAAAATGATCACTCCAATAGCACTGTGACCGTTTAAAATTGGTTGTATAAACAATGAATTGGTTATAACTTATTAATGTCGGATTTATATGAAATTGTGCTACAGATAGGGCATTAGAACCAACTGTAGCAATTAAGTTTGCTATAGATGGTAGCTGGTCATTAGTGACCCCCGTGATCCGTGACCATCTTTTATGTTCCAACCCATATATTACTCCTCTGATAACAGGGTATTTCCCATATATTAAAAAGTCAGTGGATTGTACAGTCTCATCGTTATTGATCTTTATTCCCATCTTCTGAACACTTTTACATATTTCTTCCATTATAATATTGTTGTTTTGTATTATATCGCTATAGCATTGTTGTATATCAGGGGCTGTGTTGGATGTTCTTACCGAGTGTGAGGTTATAACAATCTGGTTGTCTCCTTGGGCAAGAAATTTCATGTTAGTAGATCTCAATCGATTGGCTCTTTCTAATATCAGCAATGATAGGATACTCCATCCCTTCTGGCGTAACACTTCCAAGCCCCCTTTAATCCCTAGTTGAAAAGCTTTAAGTGTAGGATCCTTATTTGTGTGATATCATTTCATAGAAGTCACTCACGCCAAAACTCAACACACCTCCTTGACTTTGGTAGGAGGACACCTTACATGCATGTAAAGAAGTAAATGACGTGTGCTGATTTGGCAAAAACGTGCGGATCCGCAAGCTATGTTGAGGTCTATGACAATAAGGATGTAATAGAAATGCCATTCTTTACACATTGTATTCAATGAAATAGTTCCTGAAACTCAACAACCACCTTCCAGATATCGCAAATAATTTCACATACAGGTAATCCCAATCGCACTGCGTCCAGTGCACCCGGCAACGGTTGTAACTTGAAGTAGTCCCGAGAATGGGCAAAATCATTTTGTCTCATGGAGCAATGCTTGCAGTAGTCGGTAATACTTTTGGATTCCATTTGTCTATAGAAGGGTTTACAATAACCGATATTATTCTGCCAATCGCACCACGGCCATCCTGTAAAACAGAGATTGCGCAATGTTGTGTTCAATTTCGTTGGGAATGAGCTGTAGTTATTAAAGCAAGAACCTGTTGGGCATTAAATTTTTACAATGAGTGAGAGCTAGTCAGTTCCACTTTGAATAGGGAGACATTTATGTACTCAAGTGTGTTTAATTTTGTATCTAGCCTATATCCGGGGAATTGCCTGTATGATCTTGTTAATCATTGACAGCCATCACAGCTTAACTTTTTCTCCCGCATATAAATTTGCTCGTTAAGAACTAACCTGGAATCTGCATGGTAACGTCCTGGCCATAGACGGCAACGACGAAAGCAGCTAGGGCTACCAAGCGCAATTGAAACATCTTAAGGCAACCGATTGTTCAAGTGTGCTGCTCACGGATTTCGAAACCGCTTTTATACCCAGCTCATAAAAAATGATCACTCCAATAGCACTGTGACCGTTTAAAATTGGTTGTATAAAACAATGAATTGGTTATAACTTATTAATGTCGGATTTATATGAAATTGTGCTACAGATAGGGCATTAGAACCAACTGTAGCAATTAAGTTTGCTATAGATGGTAGCTGGTCATTAGTGACCCCCGTGATCCGTGACCATCTTTTATGTTCCAACCCATATATTACTCCTCTGATAACAGGGTATTTCCCATATATTAAAAAGTCAGTGGATTGTACAGTCTCATCGTTATTGATCTTCATTCCCATCTTCTGAACACTTTTACATATTTCTTCCATTATAATATTGTTGTTTTGTATTATATCGCTATAGCATTGTTGTATATCAGGGGCTGTGTTGGATGTTCTAACCAAGTATGAGTTTATCCGATCTGGTTGTCTCCTTGGGCTAGAAATTTCATGTTAGTAGATCCCAATCTATTGCCTCTTTCTAATATCAGCAATTAGAGGATACTCCATCCCTTCTGGCGTAACACTTCCAAGCCCCCTTTAATCCCTAGTTGAAAAGCTTTAAGTGTAGGATCCTTATTTGTGTGATATCATTTCATAGAAGTCACTCACGCCAAAACTCAACACACCTCCTTGACTTTGGTAGGAGGACAACTTACAGGCATGTAATGAAGTAAATGACGTGTGCTGATTTGGCAAAAACGTGCGGATCCGCAAGCTATGTTGAGGTCTATGAAAATAAGGATGTAAAAGAAATGCCATTCTTTACACATTGTATTCAATGAAATAATTCCTGAAACTCAACAACCACCTTCCAGACATCGCAAATAATTTCACATACAGGTAATCCCAATCGCACTGCGTCCAGTGCACCCGGCAACGGTTGTAACATGAAGTAGTCCCAAGAATGGGCAAAATCATTTCGTCTCATGGAGCAACGCTTGCAGTAGTCGGTAATACTTTTGGATTCCATATGTCTATAGAAGGGTTTACAATAACCGATATTATTCTGCCAAACGCACCACGGCCATCCTGTAAAACAGAGATTGCGCAATGTTGTGTTCAATTTCATCACCCGAATGTTGGGAATGAGCTGTAGTTATTAAAGCAAGAAACTGTTGGGCATTTAATTTTTACAATGAGTGAGAGCTAGTCAGTTCCACTTTGAATAGGGAGACATTTATGTACTCAAGTGTGTTTAATTTTGTATCTAGCCTATATCCGGGGAATTGCCTGTATGATCTTGTTAATCATTGACAGCCATCACAGCTTAACTTTTTCTCCCGCATATAAATTTGCTCGTTAAGAACTAACCTGGAATCTGCATGGTAACGTCCTGGCCATAGACGGCAACGACGAAAGCAGCTAGGGCTACCAAGCGCAATTGAAACATCTTAAGGCAACCGATTGTTCAAGTGTGCTGCTCACGGATTTCGAAACCGCTTTTATACCCAGCTCATTAAAAATGATCACTCCAATAGCACTGTGACCGTTTAAAATTGGTTGTATAAAACAATGAATTGGTTATAACTTATTAATGTCGGATTTATATGAAATTGTGCTACAGATAGGGCATTAGAACCAACTGTAGCAATTAAGTTTGCTATAGATGGTAGCTGTTCATTAGTGACCCCCGTGATCCGTGACCATCTTTTATGTTCCAACCCATATATTACTCCTCTGATAACAGGGTATTTCCCATATATTAAAAAGTCAGTGGATTGTACAGTCTCATCGTTATTGATCTTCATTCCCATCTTCTGAACACTTTTACATATTTCTTCCATTATAATATTGTTGTTTTGTATTATATCGCTATAGCATTGTTGTATATCAGGGGCTGTGTTGGATGTTCTTACCGAGTGTGAGGTTATAACAATCTGGTTGTCTCCTTGGACAAGAAATTTCATGTTAGTAGATCTCAATCGATTGGCTCATTCTAATATCAGCAATGATAGGATACTCCATCCCTTCTGGCGTAACACTTCCAAGCCCCCTTTAATCCCTAGTTGAAAAGCTTTAAGTGTAGGATCCTTATTTGTGTGATATCATTTCATAGAAGTCACTCACGCCAAAACTCAACACACCTCCTTGACTTTGGTAGGAGGACACCTTACAGGCATGTAATGAAGTAAATGACGTGTGCTGATTTGGCAAAAAAGTGCGGATCCGCAAGCTATGTTGAGGTCTATGAGAATAAGGATGTAATAGAAATGCCATTCTTTACACATTGTATTCAATGAAATAGTTCCTGAAACTCAACAACCACCTTCCAGATATCGCAAATAATTTCACATACAGGTAATCCCAATCGCACTGCGTCCAGTGCACCCGGCAACGGTTGTAACTTGAAGTAGTCCCGAGAATGGGCAAAATCATTTTGTCTCATGGAGCAATGCTTGCAGTAGTCGGTAATACTTTTGGATTCCATTTGTCTATAGAAGGGTTTACAATAACCGATATTATTCTGCCAATCGCACCACGGCCATCCTGTAAAACAGAGATTGTGCAATGTTGTGTTCAATTTCATCACCCGAATGTTGGGAATGAGCTGTAGTTATTAAAGCAAGAACCTGTTGGGCATTTAATTTTTACAATGAGTGAGAGCTAGTCAGTTCCACTTTGAATAGGGAGACATTTATGTACTCAAGTGTGTTTAATTTTGTATCTAGCCTATATCCGGGGAATTGCCTGTATGATCTTGTTAATCATTGACAGCCATCACAGCTTAACTTTTTCTCCCGCATATAAATTTGCTCGTTAAGAACTAACCTGGAATCTGCATGGTAACGTCCTGGCCATAGACGGCAACGACGAAAGCAGCTAGGGCTACCAAGCGCAATTGAAACATCTTAAGGCAACCGATTGTTCAAGTGTTCTGCTCACGGATTTTGAACCCGCTTTTATACCCAGCTCATTAAAAATGATCACTCCAATAGCACTGTGAACGTTTAAAATTGGTTGTATAAAACAATGAATTGGTTATAACTTATTAATGTCGGATTTATATGAAATTGTGCTACAGATAGGGCATTAGAACCAACTGTAGCAATTAAGTTTGCTATAGATGGTAGCTGGTCATTAGTGACCCCCGTGATCCGTGACCATCTTTTATGTTCCAACCCATATATTACTCCTCTGATAACAGGGTATTTCCCATATATTAAAAAGTCAGTGGATTGTACAGTCTCATCGTTATTGATCTTCATTCCCATCTTCTGAACACTTTTACATATTTCTTCCAATATAATATTGTTGTTTTGCATTATATCTCTATAGCATTGTTGTATATCAGGGGCTGTGTTGGATGTTCTAACCAAGTATGAGTTTATCCGATCTGGTTGTCTCCTTGGGCTAGAAATTTCATGTTAGTAGATCCCAATCTATTGCCTCTTTCTAATATCAGCAATTAGAGGATACTCCATCCCTTCTGGCGTAACACTTCCAAGCCCCCTTTAATCCCTAGTTGAAAAGCTTTAAGTGTAGGATCCTTATTTGTGTGATATCATTTCATAGAAGTCACTCACGCCAAAACTCAACACACCTCCTTGACTTTGGTAGGAGGACAACTTACAGGCATGTAATGAAGTAAATGACGTGTGCTGATTTGGCAAAAACGTGCGGATCCGCAAGCTATGTTGAGGTCTATGAAAATAAGGATGTAAAAGAAATGCCATTCTTTACACATTGTATTCAATGAAATAGTTCCTGAAACTCAACAACCACCTTCCAGACATCGCAAATAATTTCACATAAAGGTAATCCCAATCGCACTGCGTCCAGTGCACCCGGCAACGGTTGTAACATGAAGTAGTCCCAAGAATGGGCAAAATCATTTCGTCTCATGGAGCAACGCTTGCAGTAGTCGGTAATACTTTTGGATTCCATATGTCTATAGAAGGGTTTACAATAACCGATATTATTCTGCCAAACGCACCACGGCCATCCTGTAAAACAGAGATTGCGCAATGTTGTGTTCAATTTCATCACCCGAAAGTTGGGAATGAGCTGTAGTTATTAAAGCAAGAACCTGTTGGGCATTTAATTTTTACAATGAGTGAGAGCTAGTCAGTTCCACTTTGAATAGGGAGACATTTATGTACTCAAGTGTGTTTAATTTTGTATCTAGCCTATATCCGGGGAATTGCCTGTATGATCTTGTTAATCATTGACAGCCATCACAGCTTAACTTTTTCTCCCGCATATAAATTTGCTCGTTAAGAACTAACCTGGAATCTGCATGGTAACGTCCTGGCCATAGACGGCAACGACGAAAGCAGCTAGGGCTACCAAGCGCAATTGAAACATCTTAAGGCAACCGATTGTTCAAGTGTTCTGCTCACGGATTTTGAACCCGCTTTTATACCCAGCTCATTAAAAATGATCACTCCAATAGCACTGTGAACGTTTAAAATTGGTTGTATAAAACAATGAATTGGTTATAACTTATTAATGTCGGATTTATATGAAATTGTGCTACAGATAGGGCATTAGAACCAACTGTAGCAATTAAGTTTGCTATAGATGGTAGCTGGTCATTAGTGACCCCCGTGATCCGTGACCATCTTTTATGTTCCAACCCATATATTACTCCTCTGATAACAGGGTATTTCCCATATATTAAAAAGTCAGTGGATTGTACAGTCTCATCGTTATTGATCTTCATTCCCATCTTCTGAACACTTTTACATATTTCTTCCAATATAATATTGTTGTTTTGCATTATATCTCTATAGCATTGTTGTATATCAGGGGCTGTGTTGGATGTTCTAACCAAGTATGAGTTTATCCGATCTGGTTGTCTCCTTGGGCTAGAAATTTCATGTTAGTAGATCCCAATCTATTGCCTCTTTCTAATATCAGCAATTAGAGGATACTCCATCCCTTCTGGCGTAACACTTCCAAGCCCCCTTTAATCCCTAGTTGAAAAGCTTTAAGTGTAGGATCCTTATTTGTGTGATATCATTTCATAGAAGTCACTCACGCCAAAACTCAACACACCTCCTTGACTTTGGTAGGAGGACAACTTACAGGCATGTAATGAAGTAAATGACGTGTGCTGATTTGGCAAAAACGTGCGGATCCGCAAGCTATGTTGAGGTCTATGAAAATAAGGATGTAAAAGAAATGCCATTCTTTACACATTGTATTCAATGAAATAGTTCCTGAAACTCAACAACCTCCTTCCAGACATCGCAAATAATTTCACATAAAGGTAATCCCAATCGCACTGCGTCCAGTGCACCCGGCAACGGTTGTAACATGAAGTAGTCCCAAGAATGGGCAAAATCATTTCGTCTCATGGAGCAACGCTTGCAGTAGTCGGTAATACTTTTGGATTCCATATGTCTATAGAAGGGTTTACAATAACCGATATTATTCTGCCAAACGCACCACGGCCATCCTGTAAAACAGAGATTGCGCAATGTTGTGTTCAATTTCATCACCCGAAAGTTGGGAATGAGCTGTAGTTATTAAAGCAAGAACCTGTTGGGCATTTAATTTTTACAATGAGTGAGAGCTAGTCAGTTCCACTTTGAATAGGGAGACATTTATGTACTCAAGTGTGTTTAATTTTGTATCTAGCCTATATCCGGGGAATTACCTGTATGATCTTGTTAATCATTGACAGCCATCACAGCTTAACTTTTTCTCCCGCATATAAATTTGCTCGTTAAGAACTAACCTGGAATCTGCATGGTAACGTCCTGGCCATAGACGGCAACGACGAAAGCAGCTAGGGCTACCAAGCGCAATTGAAACATCTTAAGGCAACCGATTGTTCAAGTGTTCTGCTCACGGATTTTGAACCCGCTTTTATACCCAGCTCATTAAAAATGATCACTCCAATAGCACTGTGAACGTTTAAAATTGGTTGTATAAAAGAATGAATTGGTTATAACTTATTAATGTCGGATTTATATGAAATTGTGCTACAGATAGGGCATTAGAACCAACTGTAGCAATTAAGTTTGCTATAGATGGTAGCTGGTCATTAGTGACCCCCGTGATCCGTGACCATCTTTTATGTTCCAACCCATATATTACTCCTCTGATAACAGGGTATTTCCCATATATTAAAAAGTCAGTGGATTGTACAGTCTCATCGTTATTGATCTTCATTCCCATCTTCTGAACACTTTTACATATTTCTTCCAATATAATATTGTTGTTTTGCATTATATCTCTATAGCATTGTTGTATATCAGGGGCTGTGTTGGATGTTCTAACCAAGTATGAGTTTATCCGATCTGGTTGTCTCCTTGGGCTAGAAATTTCATGTTAGTAGATCCCAATCTATTGCCTCTTTCTAATATCAGCAATTAGAGGATACTCCATCCCTTCTGGCGTAACACTTCCAAGCCCCCTTTAATCCCTAGTTGAAAAGCTTTAAGTGTAGGATCCTTATTTGTGTGATATCATTTCATAGAAGTCACTCACGCCAAAACTCAACACACCTCCTTGACTTTGGTAGGAGGACAACTTACAGGCATGTAATGAAGTAAATGACGTGTGCTGATTTGGCAAAAACGTGCGGATCCGCAAGCTATGTTGAGGTCTATGAAAATAAGGATGTAAAAGAAATGCCATTCTTTACACATTGTATTCAATGAAATAGTTCCTGAAACTCAACAACCACCTTCCAGACTTCGCAAATAATTTCACATACAGGTAATCCCAATCGCACTGCATCCAGTGCACCCGGCAACGGTTGTAACATGAAGTAGTCCCAAGAATGGGCAAAATCATTTCGTCTCATGGAGCAACGCTTGCAGTAGTCGGTAATACTTTTGGATTCCATATGTCTATAGAAGGGTTTACAATAACCGATATTATTCTGCCAAACGCACCACGGCCATCCTGTAAAACAGAGATTGCGCAATGTTGTGTTCAATTTCATCACCCGAAAGTTGGGAATGAGCTGTAGTTATTAAAGCAAGAACCTGTTGGGCATTTTATTTTTACAATGAGTGAGAGCTAGTCAGTTCCACTTTGAATAGGGAGACATTTATGTACTCAAGTGTGTTTAATTTTGTATCTAGCCTATATCCGGGGAATTGCCTGTATGATCTTGTTAATCATTGACAGGCATCACAGCTTAACTTTTTCTCCCGCATATAAATTTGCTCGTTAAGAACTAACCTGGAAACTGCATGGTAACGTCCTGGCCATAGACGGCAACGACGAAAGCAGCTAGGGCTACCAAGCGCAATTGAAACATCTTAAGGCAACCGATTGTTCAAGTGTTCTGCTCACGGATTTTGAACCCGCTTTTATACCCAGCTCATTAAAAATGATCACTCCAATAGCACTGTGACCGTTTAAAATTGGTTGTATAAAACAATGAATTGGTTATAACTTATTAATGTCGGATTTATATGAAATTGTGCTACAGATAGGGCATTAGAACCAACTGTAGCAATTAAGTTTGCTATAGATGGTAGCTGGTCATTAGTGACCCCCGTGATCCGTGACCATCTTTTATGTTCCAACCCATATATTACTCCTCTGATAACAGGGTATTTCCCATATATTAAAAAGTCAGTGGATTGTACAGTCTCATCGTTATTGATCTTCATTCCCATCTTCTGAACACTTTTACATATTTCTTCCAATATAATATTGTTGTTTTGCATTATATCTCTATAGCATTGTTGTATATCAGGGGCTGTGTTGGATGTTCTAACCAAGTATGAGTTTATCCGATCTGGTTGTCTCCTTGGGCTAGAAATTTCATGTTAGTAGATCCCAATCTAATGCCTCTTTCTAATATCAGCAATTAGAGGATACTCCATCCCTTCTGGCGTAACACTTCCAAGCCCCCTTTAATCCCTAGTTGAAAAGCTTTAAGTGTAGGATCCTTATTTGTGTGATATCATTTCATAGAAGTCACTCACGCCAAAACTCAACACACCTCCTTGACTTTGGTAGGAGGACAACTTACATGCATGTAATGAAGTAAATGACGTGTGCTGATTTGGCAAAAACGTGCGGATCCGCAAGCTATGTTGAGGTCTATGACAATAAGGATGTAATAGAAATGCCATTCTTTACGCATTGTATTCAATGAAATAGTTCCTGAAACTCAACAACCACCTTCCAGACATCGCAAATAATTTCACATACAGGTAATCCCAATCGCACTGCGTCCAGTGCACACGGCAACAGTTGTAACATGAAGTAGTCCCAAGAATGGGCAAAATCATTTCGTCTCATGGAGCAACGCTTGCAGTAGTCGGTAATACTTTTGGATTCCATATGTCTATAGAAGGGTTTACAATAACCGATATTATTCTGCCAATCGCACCACGGCCATCCTGTAAAACAGAGATTGCGCAATGTTGTGTTCAATTTCATCACCCGAAAGTTGGGAATGAGCTGTAGTTATTAAAGCAAGAACCTGTTGGGCATTTAATTTTTACAATGAGTGAGAGCTAGTCAGTTAGACTTTGAATAGGGAGACATTTATGTACTCAAGTGTGTTTAATTTTGTATCTAGCCTATATCCGGGGAATTGCCTGTATGATCTTGTTAATCATTGACAGCCATCACAGCTTAACTTTTTCTCCCGCATATAAATTTGCTCGTTAAGAAGTAACCTGGAATCTGCATGGTAACGTCCTGGCCATAGACGGCGACGACGAAAGCAGCTAGGGCTACCAAGCGCAATTGAAACATCTTAAGGCAACCGATTGTTCAAGTGTGCTGCTCACGGATTTCGAAACCGCTTTTATACCCAGCTCATTAAAAATGATCACTCCAATAGCACTGTGACCGTTTATAATTGGTTGTATAAAACAATGAATTGATTATAACTTATTAATGTCGGATTTATATGAAATTGTGCTACAGATAGGGCATTAGAACCAACTGTAGCAATTAAGTTTGCTATAGATGGTAGCTGGTCATTAGTGACCCCCGTGATCCGTGACCATCTTTTATGTTCCAACCCATATATTACTCCTCTGATAACAGGGTATTTCCCATATATTAAAAAGTCAGTGGATTCTACAGTCTCATCGTTATTGATCTTCATTCCCATCTTCTGAACACTTTTACATATTTCTTCCATTATAATATTGTTGTTTTGTATTATATCGCTATAGCATTGTTGTATATCAGGGGCTGTGTTGGATGTTCTAACCAAGTATGAGTTTATCCGATCTGGTTGTCTCCTTGGGCTAGAAATTTCATGTTAGTAGATCCCAATCTATTGCCTCTTTCTAATATCAGCAATTAGAGGATACTCCATCCCTTCTGGCGTAACACTTCCAAGCCCCCTTTAATCCCTAGTTGAAAAGCTTTAAGTGTAGGATCCTTATTTGTGTGATATCATTTCATAGAAGTCACTCACGCCAAAACTCAACACACCTCCTTGACTTTGGTAGGAGGACAACTTACATGCATGTAAAGAAGTAAATGACGTGTGCTGATTTGGCAAAAACGTGCGGATCCGCAAGCTATGTTGAGGTCTATGAAAATAAGGATGTAAAAGAAATGCCATTCTTTACACATTGTATTCAATGAAATAGTTCCTGAAACTCAACAACCACCTTCCGGACATCGCAAATAATTTCACATACAGGTAATCCCAATCGCACTGCGTCCAGTGCACCCGGCAACGGTTGTAACATGAAGTAGTCCCAAGAATGGGCAAAATCATTTCGTCTCATGGAGCAACGCTTGCAGTAGTAGGTAATACTTTTGGATTCCATATGTCTATAGAAGGGTTTACAATAACCGATATTATTCTGCCAAACGCACCACGGCCATCCTGTAAAACAGAGATTGCGCAATGTTGTGTTCAATTTCATCACTCGAAAGTTGGGAATGAGCTGTAGTTATTAAAGCAAGAACCTGTTGGGCATTTAATTTTTACAATGAGTGAGAGCTAGTCAGTTCCACTTTGAATAGGGAGACATTTATGTACTCAAGTGTGTTTAATTTTGTATCTAGCCTATATCCGGGGAATTGCCTGTATGATCTTGTTAATCATTGACAGCCATCACAGCTTAACTTTTTCTCCCGCATATAAATTTGCTCGTTAAGAAGTAACCCGGAATCTGCATGGTAACGTCCTGGCCATAGACGGCGACGACGAAAGCAGCTAGGGCTACCAAGCGCAATTGAAACATCTTAAGGCAACCGATTGTTCAAGTGTGCTGCTCACGGATTTCGAAACCGCTTTTATACCCAGCTCATTAAAAATGATCACTCCAATAGCACTGTGACCGTTTATAATTGGTTGTATAAAACAATGAATTGATCATAACTTATTAATGTCGGATTTATATGAAATTGTGCTACAGATAGGGCATTAGAACCAACTGTAGCAATTAAGTTTGCTATAGATGGTAGCTGGTCATTAGTGACCCCCGTGATCCGTGACCATCTTTTATGTTCCAACCCATATATTACTCCTCTGATAACAGGGTATTTCCCATATATTAAAAAGTCAGTGGATTGTACAGTCTCATCATTATTGATCTTCATTCCCATCTTCTGAACACTTTTACATATTTCTTCCATTATAATATTGTTGTTTTGTATTATATCGCTATAGCATTGTTGTATATCAGGGGCTGTGTTGGATGTTCTTACCGAGTGTGAGGTTATAACAATCTGGTTGTCTCCTTGGGCAAGAAATTTCATGTTAGTAGATCTCAATCTATTGGCTCTTTCTAATATCAGCAATGATAGGATACCCCATCCCTTCTGGCGTAACACTTCCAAGCCCCCTTTAATCCCTAGTTGAAAAGCTTTAAGTGTAGGATCCTTATTTGTGTGATATCATTTCATAGAAGTCACTCACGCCAAAACTCAACATACCTCCTTGACTTTGGTAGGAGGACACCTTACAGGCATGTAATGAAGTAAATGACGTGTGCTGATTTGGCAAAAACGTGCGGATCCGCAAGCTATGTTGAGGTCTATGACAATAAGGATGTAATAGAAATGCCATTCTTTACACATTGTATTCAATGAAATAGATCCTGAAACTCAACAACCACCTTCCAGATATCGCAAATAATTTCACATACAGGTAATCCCAATCGCACTGCGTCCAGTGCACCCGGCAACGGTTGTAACTTGAAGTAGTCCCGAGAATGGGCAAAATCATTTTGTCTCATGGAGTAATGCTTGCAGTAGTCGGTAATACTTTTGGATTCCATTTGTCTGTAGAAGGGTTTACAATAACCGATATTATTCTGCCAATCGCACCACGGCCATCCTGTAAAACAGAGATTGTGCAATGTTGTGTTCAATTTCATCACCCGAAAGTTGGGAATGAGCTGTAGTTATTAAAGCAAGAACCTGTTGGGCATTTAATTTTTACAATGAGTGAGAGCTAGTCAGTTCCACTTTGAATAGGGAGACATTTATGTACTCAATTGTGTTTAATTTTGTATCGAGCCTATATCCGGGGAATTGCCTGTATGATCTTGTTAATCATTGACAGCCATCACAGCTTAACTTTTTCTCCCGCATATAAATTTGCTCGTTAAGAACTAACCTGGAATCTGCATGGTAACGTCCCGGCCATAGACGGCAACGACGAAAGCAGCTAGGGCTACCAAGCGCAATTGAAACATCGTAAGGCAACCGATTGTTCAAGTGTTCTGCTCACGGATTTTGTACCCGCTTTTATACCCAGCTCATTAAAAATGATCACTCCAATAGCACTGTGACCGTTTAAAATTGGTTGTATAAAACAATGAATTGGTTATAACTTATTAATGTCGGATTTATATGAAATTGTGCTACAGATAGGGCATTAGAACCAACTGTAGCAATTAAGTTTGCTATAGATGGTAGCTGGTCATTAGTGACCCCCGTGATCCGTGACCATCTTTTATGTTCCAACCCTTATATTACTCCTCTGATAACAGGGTATTTCCCATATATTAAAAAGTCAGTGGATTGTACAGTCTCATCGTTATTGATCTTCATTCCCATCTTCTGAACACTTTTACATATTTCTTCCAATATAATATTGTTGTTTTGCATTATATCTCTATTGCATTGTTGTATATCAGGGGCTGTGTTGGATGTTCTTACCGAGTGTGAGGTTATAACAATCTGGTTGTCTCCTTGGGCAAGAAATTTCATGTTAGTAGATCTCAATCTATTGGCTCTTTCTAATATCAGCAATGATGGGATACTCCATCCCTTCTGGCGTAACTCTTCCAAGCCCCCTTTAATCCCTAGTTGAAAAGCTTTAAGTGTAGGATCCTTATTTGTGTGATATCATTTCATAGAAGTCACTCACGCCAAAACTCAACACACCTCCTTGACTTTGGTAGGAGGACACCTTACAGGCATGTAATGAAGTAAATGACGTGTGCTGATTTGGCAAAAACGTGCGGATCCGCAAGCTATGTTGAGGTCTATGACAATAAGGATGTAATAGAAATGCCATTCTTTACACATTGTATTCAATGAAATAGTTCCTGAAACTCAACAACCACCTTCCAGATATCGCAAATAATTTCACATACAGGTAATCCCAATCGCACTGCGTCCAGTGCACCCGGCAACAGTTGTAACTTGAAGTAGTCCAAGGAATGGGCAAAATCATTTCGTCTCATGGAGCAATGCTTGCAGTAGTCGGTAATACTTTTGGATTCCATTTGTCTATAGAAGGGTTTACAATAACCGATATTATTCTGCCAATCGCACCACGGCCATCCTGTAAAACAGAGATTGCGCAATGTTGTGTTCAATTTCATCACCCGAAAGTTGGGAATGAGCTGTAGTTATTAAAGCAAGAACCTGATGGGCATTTAATTTTTACAATGAGTGAGAGCTAGTCAGTTCCACTTTGAATAGGGAGACATTTATGTACTCAAGTGTGTTTAATTTTGTATCTAGCCTATATCCGGGGAATTGCCTGTATGATCTTGTTAATCATTGACAGCCATCACAGCTTAACTTTTTCTCCCGCATATAAATTTGCTCGTTAAGAACTAACCTGGAATCTGCATGGTAACGTCCCGGCCATAGACGGCAACGACGAAAGCAGCTAGGGCTACCAAGCGCAATTGAAACATCTTAAGGCAACCGATTGTTCAAGTGTGCTGCTCACGGATTTCGAAACCGCTTTTATACCCAGCTCATTAAAAATGATCACTCCAATAGCACTGTGACCGTTTAAAATTGGTTGTATAAAACAATGAATTGGTTATAACTTATTAATGTCGGATTTATATGAAATTGTGCTACAGATAGGGCATTAGAACCAACTGTAGCAATTAAGTTTGCTATAGATGGTAGCTGTTCATTAGTGACCCCCGTGATCCGTGACCATCTTTTATGTTCCAACCCATATATTACTCCTCTGATAACAGGGTATTTCCCATATATTAAAAAGTCAGTGGATTGTACAGTCTCATCGTTATTGATCTTCATTCCCATCTTCTGAACACTTTTACATATTTCTTCCATTATAATATTGTTGTTTTGTATTATATCGCTATAGCATTGTTGTATATCAGGGGCTGTGTTGGATGTTCTTACCGAGTGTGAGGTTATAACAATCTGGTTGTCTCCTTGGGCTAGAAATTTCATGTTAGTAGATCTCAATCAATTGCCTCTTTCTAATATCAGCAATTAGAGGATACTCCATCCCTTCTGGCGTAACTCTTCCAAGCCCCCTTTAATCCCTAGTTGAAAAGCTTTAAGTGTAGGATCCTTATTTGTGTGATATCATTTCATAGAAGTCACTCACGCCAAAACTCAACACGCCTCCTTGACTTTGGTAGGAGGACAACTTACAGGCATGTAATGAAGTAAATGACGTGTGCTGATTTGGCAAAAACGTGCGGATCCGCAAGCTATGTTGAGGTCTATGACAATAAGGATGTAATAGAAATGCCATTCTTTACACATTGTATTCAATGAAATAGTTCCTGAAACCCAACAACCACCTTCCAGATATCGCAAATAATTTCACATACAGGTAATCCCAATCGCACTGCGTCCAGTGCACCCGGCAACGGTTGTAACATGAAGTAGTCCCAAGAATGGGCAAAATCATTTCGTCTCATGGAGCAATGCTTGCAGTAGTCGGTAATACTTTTGGATTCCATATGTCTATAGAAGGGTTTACAATAACCGATATTATTCTGCCAATCGCACCACGGCCATCCTGTAAAACAGAGATTGCGCAATGTTGTGTTCAATTTCATCACCCGAAAGTTGGGAATGAGCTGTAGTTATTAAAGCAAGAACCTGTTGGGCATTTAATTTTTACAATGAGTGAGAGCTAGTCAGTTCAACTTTGAATAGGGAGACATTTATGTACTCAAGTGTGTTTAATTTTGTATCTAGCCTATATCCGGGGAATTGCCTGTATGATCTTGTTAATCATTGACAGCCATCACAGCTTAACTTTTTCTCCCGCATATAAATTTGCTCGTTAAGAACTAACCTGGAATCTGCATGGTAACGTCCTGGCCATAGACGGCAACGACGAAAGCAGCTAGGGCTACCAAGCGCAATTGAAACATCTTAAGGCAACCGATTGTTCAAGTGTGCTGCTCACGGATTTCGAAACCGCTTTTATACCCAGCTCATTAAAAATGATCACTCCAATAGCACTGTGACCGTTTAAAATTGGTTGTATAAAACAATGAATTGGTTATAACTTATTAATGTCGGATTTATATGAAATTGTGCTACAGATAGGGCATTAGAACCAACTGTAGCAATTAAGTTTGCTATAGATGGTAGCTGTTCATTAGTGACCCCCGTGATCCGTGACCATCTTTTATGTTCCAACCCATATATTACTCCTCTGATAACAGGGTATTTCCCATATATTAAAAAGTCAGTGGATTGTACAGTCTCATCGTTATTGATCTTCATTCCCATCTTCTGAACACTTTTACATATTTCTTCCATTATAATATTGTTGTTTTGTATTATATCGCTATAGCATTGTTGTATATCAGGGGCTGTGTTGGATGTTCTTACCGAGTGTGAGGTTATAACAATCTGGTTGTCTCCTTGGGCAAGAAATTTCATGTTAGTAGATCTCAATCGATTGGCTCATTCTAATATCAGCAATGATAGGATACTCCATCCCTTCTGGCGTAACACTTCCAAGCCCCCTTTAATCCCTAGTTGAAAAGCTTTAAGTGTAGGATCCTTATTTGTGTGATATCATTTCATAGAAGTCACTCACGCCAAAACTCAACACACCTCCTTGACTTTGGTAGGAGGACACCTTACAGGCATGTAATGAAGTAAATGACGTGTGCTGATTTGGCAAAAAAGTGCGGATCCGCAAGCTATGTTGAGGTCTATGACAATAAGGATGTAATAGAAATGCCATTCTTTACACATTGTATTCAATGAAATAGTTCCTGAAACTCAACAACCACCTTCCATATATCTCAAATAATTTCACATACAGGTAATCCCAATCGCACTGCGTCCAGTGCACCCGGCAACGGTTGTAACATGAAGTAGTCCCAAGAATGGGCAAAATCATTTCGTCTCATGGAGCAATGCTTGCAGTAGTCGGTAATACTTTTGGATTCCATATGTCTATAGAAGGGTTTACAATAACCGATATTATTCTGCCAATCGCACCACGGCCATCCTGTAAAACAGAGATTGCGCAATGTTGTGTTCAATTTCGTTGGGAATGAGCTGTAGTTATTAAAGCAAGAACCTGTTGGGCATTAAATTTTTACAATGAGTGAGAGCTAGTCAGTTCCACTTTGAATAGGGAGACATTTATGTACTCAAGTGTGTTTAATTTTGTATCTAGCCTATATCCGGGGAATTGCCTGTATGATCTTGTTAATCATTGACAGCCATCACAGCTTAACTTTTTCTCCCGCATATAAATTTGCTCGTTAAGAACTAACCTGGAATCTGCATGGTAACGTCCTGGCCATAGACGGCAACGACGAAAGCAGCTAGGGCTACCAAGCGCAATTGAAACATCTTAAGGCAACCGATTGTTCAAGTGTGCTGCTCACGGATTTCGAAACCGCTTTTATACCCAGCTCATTAAAAATGATCACTCCAATAGCACTGTGACCGTTTAAAATTGGTTGTATAAAACAATGAATTGGTTATAACTTATTAATGTCGGATTTATATGAAATTGTGCTACAGATAGGGCATTAGAACCAACTGTAGCAATTAAGTTTGCTATAGATGGTAGCTGGTCATTAGTGACCCCCGTGATCCGTGACCATCTTTTATGTTCCAACCCATATATTACTCCTCTGATAACAGGGTATTTCCCATATATTAAAAAGTCAGTGGATTGTACAGTCTCATCGTTATTGATCTTTATTCCCATCTTCTGAACACTTTTACATATTTCTTCCATTATAATATTGTTGTTTTGTATTATATCGCTATAGCATTGTTGTATATCAGGGGCTGTGTTGGATGTTCTTACCGAGTGTGAGGTTATAACAATCTGGTTGTCTCCTTGGGCAAGAAATTTCATGTTAGTAGATCTCAATCGATTGGCTCTTTCTAATATCAGCAATGATAGGATACTCCATCCCTTCTGGCGTAACACTTCCAAGCCCCCTTTAATCCCTAGTTGAAAAGCTTTAAGTGTAGGATCCTTATTTGTGTGATATCATTTCATAGAAGTCACTCACGCCAAAACTCAACACACCTCCTTGACTTTGGTAGGAGGACACCTTACATGCATGTAAAGAAGTAAATGACGTGTGCTGATTTGGCAAAAACGTGCGGATCCGCAAGCTATGTTGAGGTCTATGACAATAAGGATGTAATAGAAATGCCATTCTTTACACATTGTATTCAATGAAATAGTTCCTGAAACTCAACAACCACCTTCCAGATATCGCAAATAATTTCACATACAGGTAATCCCAATCGCACTGCGTCCAGTGCACCCGGCAACGGTTGTAACATGAAGTAGTCCCAAGAATGGGCAAAATCATTTCGTCTCATGGAGCAATGCTTGCAGTAGTCGGTAATACTTTTGGATTCCATATGTCTATAGAAGGGTTTACAATAACCGATATTATTCTGCCAATCGCACCACGGCCATCCTGTAAAACAGAGATTGCGCAATGTTGTGTTCAATTTCATCACCCGAAAGTTGGGAATGAGCTGTAGTTATTAAAGCAAGAACCTGTTGGGCATTTAATTTTTACAATGAGTGAGAGCTAGTCAGTTCCACTTTGAATAGGGAGACATTTATGTACTCAAGTGTGTTTAATTTTGTATCTTGCCTATATCCGGGGAATTGCCTGTATGATCTTGTTAATCATTGACAGCCATCACAGCTTAACTTTTTCTCCCGCATATAAATTTGCTCGTTAAGAACTAACCTGGAATCTGCATGGTAACGTCCTGGCCATAGACGGCAACGACGAAAGCAGCTAGGGCTACCAAGCGCAATTGAAACATCTTAAGGCAACCGATTGTTCAAGTGTGCTGCTCACGGATTTCGAAACCGCTTTTATACCCAGCTCATTAAAAATGATCACTCCAATAGCACTGTGACCGTTTAAAATTGGTTGTATAAAACAATGAATTGGTTATAACTTATTAATGTCGGATTTATATGAAATTGTGCTACAGATAGGGCATTAGAACCAACTGTAGCAATTAAGTTTGCTATAGATGGTAGCTGTTCATTAGTGACCCCCGTGATCCGTGACCATCTTTTATGTTCCAACCCATATATTACTCCTCTGATAACAGGGTATTTCCCATATATTAAAAAGTCAGTGGATTGTACAGTCTCATCGTTATTGATCTTCATTCCCATCTTCTGAACACTTTTACATATTTCTTCCATTATAATATTGTTGTTTTGTATTATATCGCTATAGCATTGTTGTATATCAGGGGCTGTGTTGGATGTTCTTACCGAGTGTGAGGTTATAACAATCTGGTTGTCTCCTTGGGCTAGAAATTTCATGTTAGTAGATCTCAATCAATTGCCTCTTTCTAATATCAGCAATTAGAGGATACTCCATCCCTTCTGGCGTAACTCTTCCAAGCCCCCTTTAATCCCTAGTTGAAAAGCTTTAAGTGTAGGATCCTTATTTGTGTGATATCATTTCATAGAAGTCACTCACGCCAAAACTCAACACGCCTCCTTGACTTTGGTAGGAGGACAACTTACAGGCATGTAATGAAGTAAATGACGTGTGCTGATTTGGCAAAAACGTGCGGATCCGCAAGCTATGTTGAGGTCTATGACAATAAGGATGTAATAGAAATGCCATTCTTTACACATTGTATTCAATGAAATAGTTCCTGAAACTCAACAACCACCTTCCAGATATCGCAAATAATTTCACATACAGGTAATCCCAATCGCACTGCGTCCAGTGCACCCGGCAACGGTTGTAACTTGAAGTAGTCCCGAGAATGGGCAAAATCATTTTGTCTCATGGAGCAATGCTTGCAGTAGTCGGTAATACTTTTGGATTCCATTTGTCTATAGAAGGGTTTACAATAACCGATATTATTCTGCCAATCGCACCACGGCCATCCTGTAAAACAGAGATTGCGCAATGTTGTGTTCAATTTCATCACCCGAAAGTTGGGAATGAGCTGTAGTTATTAAAGCAAGAACCTGATGGGCATTTAATTTTTACAATGAGTGAGAGCTAGTCAGTTCCACTTTGAATAGGGAGACATTTATGTACTCAAGTGTGTTTAATTTTGTATCTAGCCTATATCCGGGGAATTGCCTGTATGATCTTGTTAATCATTGACAGCCATCACAGCTTAACTTTTTCTCCCGCATATAAATTTGCTCGTTAAGAACTAACCTGGAATCTGCATGGTAACGTCCTGGCCATAGACGGCGACGACGAAAGCAGCTAGGGCTACCAAGCGCAATTGAAACATCTTAAGGCAACCGATTGTTCAAGTGTGCTGCTCACGGATTTCGAAACCGCTTTTATACCCAGCTCATTAAAAATGATCACTCCAATAGCACTGTGACCGTTTATAATTGGTTGTATAAAACAATGAATTGGTTATAACTTATTAATGTCGGATTTATATGAAATTGTGCTACAGATAGGGCATTAGAACCAACTGTAGCAATTAAGTTTGCTTTAGATGGTAGCTGGTCATTAGTGACCCCCGTGATCCGTGACCATCTTTTATGTTCCAACCCATATATTACTCCTCTGATAACAGGGTATTTCCCATATATTAAAAAGTCAGTGGATTGTACAGTCTCATCGTTATTGATCTTCATTCCCATCTTCTGAACACTTTTACATATTTCTTCCATTATAATATTGTTGTTTTGTATTATATCGCTATAGCATTGTTGTATATCAGGGGCTGTGTTGGATGTTCTTACCGAGTGTGAGGTTATAACAATCTGGTTGTCTCCTTGGGCAAGAAATTTCATGTTAGTAGATCTCAATCTATTGGCTCTTTCTAATATCAGCAATGATAGGATACCCCATCCCTTCTGGCGTAACACTTCCAAGCCCCCTTTAATCCCTAGTTGAAAAGCTTTAAGTGTAGGATCCTTATTTGTGTGATATCATTTCATAGAAGTCACTCACGCCAAAACTCAACACACCTCCTTGACTTTGGTAGGAGGACACCTTACAGGCATGTAATGAAGTAAATGACGTGTGCTGATTTGGCAAAAACGTGCGGATCCGCAAGCTATGTTGAGGTCTATGACAATAAGGATGTAATAGAAATGCCATTCTTTACACATTGTATTCAATGAAATAGATCCTGAAACTCAACAACCACCTTCCAGATATCGCAAATAATTTCACATACAGGTAATCCCAATCGCACTGCGTCCAGTGCACCCGGCAACGGTTGTAACTTGAAGTAGTCCCGAGAATGGGCAAAATCATTTTGTCTCATGGAGCAATGCTTGCAGTAGTCGGTAATACTTTTGGATTCCATATGTCTATAGAAGGGTTTACAATAACCGATATTATTCTGCCAAACGCACCACGGCCATCCTGTAAAACAGAGATTGTGCAATGTTGTGTTCAATTTCATCACCCGAAAGTTGGGAATGAGCTGTAGTTATTAAAGCAAGAACCTGTTGGGCATTTAATTTTTACAATGAGTGAGAGCTAGTCAGTTCCACTTTGAATAGGGAGACATTTATGTACTCAAGTGTGTTTAATTTTGTATCGAGCCTATATCCGGGGAATTGCCTGTATGATCTTGTTAATCATTGACAGCCATCACAGCTTAACTTTTTCTCCCGCATATAAATTTGCTCGTTAAGAACTAACCTGGAATCTGCATGGTAACGTCCCGGCCATAGACGGCAACGACGAAAGCAGCTAGGGCTACCAAGCGCAATTGAAACATCGTAAGGCAACCGATTGTTCATGTGTTCTGCTCACGGATTTTGTACCCGCTTTTATACCCAGCTCATTAAAAATGATCACTCCAATAGCACTGTGACCGTTTAAAATTGGTTGTATAAAACAATGAATTGGTTATAACTTATTAATGTCGGATTTATATGAAATTGTGCTACAGATAGGGCATTAGAACCAACTGTAGCAATTAAGTTTGCTATAGATGGTAGCTGGTCATTAGTGACCCCCGTGATCCGTGACCATCTTTTATGTTCCAACCCATATATTACTCCTCTGATAACAGGGTATTTCCCATATATTAAAAAGTCAGTGGATTGTACAGTCTCATCGTTATTGATCTTCATTCCCATCTTCTGAACACTTTTACATATTTCTTCCAATATAATATTGTTGTTTTGCATTATATCTCTATAGCATTGTTGTATATCAGGGGCTGTGTTGGATGTTCTAACCAAGTATGAGTTTATCCGATCTGGTTGTCTCCTTGGGCTAGAAATTTCATGTTAGTAGATCCCAATCTATTGCCTCTTTCTAATATCAGCAATTAGAAGATACTCCATCCCTTCTGGCGTAACACTTCCAAGCCCCCTTTAATCCCTAGTTGAAAAGCTTTAAGTGTAGGATCCTTATTTGTGTGATATCATTTCATAGAAGTCACTCACGCCAAAACTCAACACACCTCCTTGACTTTGGTGGGAGGACAACTTACAGGCATGTAATGAAGTAAATGACGTGTGCTGATTTGGCAAAAACGTGCGGATCCGCAAGCTATGTTGAGGTCTATGACAATAAGGATGTAATAGAAATGCCATTCTTTACGCATTGTATTCAATGAAATAGTTCCTGAAACTCAACAACCACCTTCCAGACATCGCAAATAATTTCACATACAGGTAATCCCAATCGCACTGCGTCCAGTGCACCCGGCAACAGTTGTAACATGAAGTAGTCCCAAGAATGGGCAAAATCATTTCGTCTCATGGAGCAACGCTTGCAGTAGTCGGTAATACTTTTGGATTCCATATGTCTATAGAAGGGTTTACAATAACAGATATTATTCTGCCAATCGCACCACGGCCATCCTGTAAAAAGAGATTGTGCAATGTTGTGTTCAATTTCATCACCCGAATGTTGGGAATGTGCTGTAGTTATTAAAGCAAGAACCTGTTGGGCATTTAATTTTTACAATGAGTGAGAGCTAGTCAGTTCCACTTTGAATAGGGAGACATTTATGTACTCAAGTGTGTTTAATTTTGTATCTAGCCTATATCCGGGGAATTGCCTGTATGATCTTGTTAATCATTGACAGCCATCACAGCTTAACTTTTTCTCCCGCATATAAATTTGCTCGTTAAGAACTAACCTGGAATCTGCATGGTAACGTCCCGGCCATAGACGGCAACGACGAAAGCAGCTAGGGCTACCAAGCGCAATTGAAACATCGTAAGGCAACCGATTGTTCATGTGTTCTGCTCACGGATTTTGTACCCGCTTTTATACCCAGCTCATTAAAAATGATCACTCCAATAGCACTGTGACCGTTTAAAATTGGTTGTATAAAACAATGAATTGGTTATAACTTATTAATGTCGGATTTATATGAAATTGTGCTACAGATAGGGCATTAGAACCAACTGTAGCAATTAAGTTTGCTATAGATGGTAGCTGGTCATTAGTGACCCCCGTGATCCGTGACCATCTTTTATGTTCCAACCCATATATTACTCCTCTGATAACAGGGTATTTCCCATATATTAAAAAGTCAGTGGATTGTACAGTCTCATCGTTATTGATCTTCATTCCCATCTTCTGAACACTTTTACATATTTCTTCCAATATAATATTGTTGTTTTGCATTATATCTCTATAGCATTGTTGTATATCAGGGGCTGTGTTGGATGTTCTAACCAAGTATGAGTTTATCCGATCTGGTTGTCTCCTTGGGCTAGAAATTTCATGTTAGTAGATCCCAATCTATTGCCTCTTTCTAATATCAGCAATTAGAAGATACTCCATCCCTTCTGGCGTAACACTTCCAAGCCCCCTTTAATCCCTAGTTGAAAAGCTTTAAGTGTAGGATCCTTATTTGTGTGATATCATTTCATAGAAGTCACTCACGCCAAAACTCAACACACCTCCTTGACTTTGGTGGGAGGACAACTTACAGGCATGTAATGAAGTAAATGACGTGTGCTGATTTGGCAAAAACGTGCGGATCCGCAAGCTATGTTGAGGTCTATGACAATAAGGATGTAATAGAAATGCCATTCTTTACGCATTGTATTCAATGAAATAGTTCCTGAAACTCAACAACCACCTTCCAGACATCGCAAATAATTTCACATACAGGTAATCCCAATCGCACTGCGTCCAGTGCACCCGGCAACAGTTGTAACATGAAGTAGTCCCAAGAATGGGCAAAATCATTTCGTCTCATGGAGCAACGCTTGCAGTAGTCGGTAATACTTTTGGATTCCATATGTCTATAGAAGGGTTTACAATAACCGATATTATTCTGCCAATCGCACCACGGCCATCCTGTAAAAAGAGATTGTGCAATGTTGTGTTCAATTTCATCACCCGAATGTTGGGAATGTGCTGTAGTTATTAAAGCAAGAACCTGTTGGGCATTTAATTTTTACAATGAGTGAGAGCTAGTCAGTTCCACTTTGAATAGGGAGACATTTATGTACTCAAGTGTGTTTAATTTTGTATCTAGCCTATATCCGGGGAATTGCCTGTATGATCTTGTTAATCATTGACAGCCATCACAGCTTAACTTTTTCTCCCGCATATAAATTTGCTCGTTAAGAAGTAACCTGGAATCTGCATGGTAACGTCCTGGCCATAGACGGCAACGACGAAAGCAGCTAGGGCTACCAAGCGCAATTGAAACATCTTAAGGCAACCGATTGTTCAAGTGTTCTGCTCACGGATTTTGAACCCGCTTTTATACCCAGCTCATTAAAAATGATCACTCCAATAGCACTGTGACCGTTTAAAATTGGTTGTATAAAACAATGAATTGGTTATAACTTATTAATGTCGGATTTATATGAAATTGTGCTACAGATAGGGCATTAGAACCAACTGTAGCAATTAAGTTTGCTATAGATGGTAGCTGGTCATTAGTGACCCGCGTGATCCGTGACCATCTTTTATGTTCCAACCGATATATTACTCCTCTGATAACAGGGTATTTCCCATATATTAAAAAGTCAGTGGATTGTACAGTCTCATCGTTATTGATCTTCATTCCCATCTTCTGAACACTTTTACATATTTCTTCCATTATAATATTGTTGTTTTGTATTATATCGCTATAGCATTGTTGTATATCAGGGGCTGTGTTGGATGTTCTTACCGAGTGTGAGGTTATAACAATCTGGTTGTCTCCTTGGGCAAGAAATTTCATGTTAGTAGATCTCAATCTATTGGCTCTTTCTAATATCAGCAATGATAGGATACCCCATCCCTTCTGGCGTAACACTTCCAAGCCCCCTTTAATCCCTAGTTGAAAAGCTTTAAGTGTAGGATCCTTATTTGTGTGATATCATTTCATAGAAGTCACTCACGCCAAAACTCAACACACCTCCTTGACTTTGGTAGGAGGACACCTTACAGGCATGTAATGAAGTAAATGACGTGTGCTGATTAGGCAAAAACGTGCGGATCCGCAAGCTATGTTGAGGTCTATGACAATAAGGATGTAATAGAAATGCCATTCTTTACACATTGTATTCAATGAAATAGATCCTGAAACTCAACAACCACCTTCCAGATATCGCAAATAATTTCACATACAGGTAATCCCAATCGCACTGCGTCCAGTGCACCCGGCAACGGTTGTAACTTGAAGTAGTCCCGAGAATGGGCAAAATCATTTTGTCTCATGGAGCAATGCTTGCAGTAGTCGGTAATACTTTTGGATTCCATTTGTCTGTAGAAGGGTTTACAATAACCGATATTATTCTGCCAATCGCACCACGGCCATCCTGTAAAACAGAGATTGTGCAATGTTGTGTTCAATTTCATCACCCGAAAGTAGGGAATGAGCTGTAGTTATTAAAGCAAGAACCTGTTGGGCATTTAATTTTTACAATGAGTGAGAGCTAGTCAGTTCCACTTTGAATAGGGAGACATTTATGTACTCAAGTGTGTTTAATTTTGTATCGAGCCTATATCCGGGGAATTGCCTGTATGATCTTGTTAATCATTGACAGCCATCACAGCTTAACTTTTTCTCCCGCATATAAATTTGCTCGTTAAGAACTAACCTGGAATCTGCATGGTAACGTCCCGGCCATAGACGGCAACGACGAAAGCAGCTAGGGCTACCAAGCGCAATTGAAACATCGTAAGGCAACCGATTGTTCAAGTGTTCTGCTCACGGAATTTGTACCCGCTTTTATACCCAGCTCATTAAAAATGATCACTCCAATAGCACTGTGACCGTTTAAAATTGGTTGTATAAAACAATGAATTGGTTATAACTTATTAATGTCGGATTTATATGAAATTGTGCTACAGATAGGGCATTAGAACCAACTGTAGCAATTAAGTTTGCTATAGATGGTAGCTGGTCATTAGTGACCCCCGTGATCCGTGACCATCTTTTATGTTCCAACCCATATATTACTCCTCTGATAACAGGGTATTTCCCATATATTAAAAAGTCAGTGGATTGTACAGTCTCATCGTTATTGATCTTCATTCCCATCTTCTGAACACTTTTACATATTTCTTCCAATATAATATTGTTGTTTTGCATTATATCTCTATAGCATTGTTGTATATCAGGGGCTGTGTTGGATGTTCTAACCAAGTATGAGTTTATCCGATCTGGTTGTCTCCTTGGGCTAGAAATTTCATGTTAGTAGATCCCAATCTATTGCCTCTTTCTAATATCAGCAATTAGAAGATACTCCATCCCTTCTGGCGTAACACTTCCAAGCCCCCTTTAATCCCTAGTTGAAAAGCTTTAAGTGTAGGATCCTTATTTGTGTGATATCATTTCATAGAAGTCACTCACGCCAAAACTCAACACACCTCCTTGACTTTGGTGGGAGGACAACTTACAGGCATGTAATGAAGTAAATGACGTGTGCTGATTTGGCAAAAACGTGCGGATCCGCAAGCTATGTTGAGGTCTATGACAATAAGGATGTAATAGAAATGCCATTCTTTACGCATTGTATTCAATGAAATAGTTCCTGAAACTCAACAACCACCTTCCAGACATCGCAAATAATTTCACATACAGGTAATCCCAATCGCACTGCGTCCAGTGCACCCGGCAACAGTTGTAACATGAAGTAGTCCCAAGAATGGGCAAAATCATTTCGTCTCATGGAGCAACGCTTGCAGTAGTCGGTAATACTTTTGGATTCCATATGTCTATAGAAGGGTTTACAATAACCGATATTATTCTGCCAATCGCACCACGGCCATCCTGTAAAAAGAGATTGTGCAATGTTGTGTTCAATTTCATCACCCGAATGTTGGGAATGTGCTGTAGTTATTAAAGCAAGAACCTGTTGGGCATTTAATTTTTACAATGAGTGAGAGCTAGTCAGTTCCACTTTGAATAGGGAGACATTTATGTACTCAAGTGTGTTTAATTTTGTATCTAGCCTATATCCGGGGAATTGCCTGTATGATCTTGTTAATCATTGACAGCCATCACAGCTTAACTTTTTCTCCCGCATATAAATTTGCTCGTTAAGAAGTAACCTGGAATCTGCATGGTAACGTCCTGGCCATAGACGGCGACGACGAAAGCAGCTAGGGCTACCAAGCGCAATTGAAACATCGTAAGGCAACCGATTGTTCAAGTGTTCTGCTCACGGATTTTGTACCCGCTTTTATACCCAGCTCATTAAAAATGATCACTCCAATAGCACTGTGACCGTTTAAAATTGGTTGTATAAAACAATGAATTGGTTATAACTTATTAATGTCGGATTTATATGAAATTGTGCTACAGATAGGGCATTAGAACCAACTGTAGCAATTAAGTTTGCTATAGATGGTAGCTGGTCATTAGTGACCCCCGTGATCCGTGACCATCTTTTATGTTCCAACCCATATATTACTCCTCTGATAACAGGGTATTTCCCATATATTAAAAAGTCAGTGGATTGTACAGTCTCATCGTTATTGATCTTCATTCCCATCTTCTGAACACTTTTACATATTTCTTCCATTATAATATTGTTGTTTTGTATTATATCGCTATAGCATTGTTGTATATCAGGGGCTGTGTTGGATGTTCTAACCAAGTATGAGTTTATCCGATCTGGTTGTCTCCTTGGGCTAGAAATTTCATGTTAGTAGATCCCAATCTATTGCCTCTTTCTAATATCAGCAATTAGAGGATACTCCATCCCTTCTGGCGTAACACTTCCAAGCCCCCTTTAATCCCTAGTTGAAAAGCTTTAAGTGTAGGATCCTTATTTGTGTGATATCATTTCATAGAAGTCACTCACGCCAAAACTCAACACACCTCCTTGACTTTGGTAGGAGGACAACTTACAGGCATGTAATGAAGTAAATGACGTGTGCTGATTTGGCAAAAACGTGCGGATCCGCAAGCTATGTTGAGGTCTATGAAAATAAGGATGTAAAAGAAATGCCATTCTTTACACATTGTATTCAATGAAATAGTTCCTGAAACTCAACAACCACCTTCCGGACATCGCAAATAATTTCACATACAGGTAATCCCAATCGCACTGCGTCCAGTGCACCCGGCAACGGTTGTAACATGAAGTAGTCCCAAGAATGGGCAAAATCATTTCGTCTCATGGAGCAACGCTTGCAGTAGTCGGTAATACTTTTGGATTCCATATGTCTATAGAAGGGTTTACAATAACCGATATTATTCTGCCAAACGCACCACGGCCATCCTGTAAAACAGAGATTGCGCAATGTTGTGTTCAATTTCATCACCCGAAAGTTGGGAATGAGCTGTAGTTATTAAAGCAAGAACCTGTTGGGCATTTAATTTTTACAATGAGTGAGAGCTAGTCAGTTCCACTTTGAATAGGGAGACATTTATGTACTCAAGTGTGTTTAATTTTGTATCTAGCCTATATCCGGGGAATTGCCTGTATGATCTTGTTAATCATTGACAGCCATCACAGCTTAACTTTTTCTCCCGCATATAAATTTGCTCGTTAAGAAGTAACCTGGAATCTGCATGGTAACGTCCTGGCCATAGACGGCGACGACGAAAGCAGCTAGGGCTACCAAGCGCAATTGAAACATCTTAAGGCAACCGATTGTTCAAGTGTTCTGCTCACGGATTTTGTACCCGCTTTTATACCCAGCTCATTAAAAATGATCACTCCAATAGCACTGTGACCGTTTAAAATTGGTTGTATAAAACAATGAATTGGTTATAACTTATTAATGTCGGATTTATATGAAATTGTGCTACAGATAGGGCATTAGAACCAACTGTAGCAATTAAGTTTGCTATAGATGGTAGCTGGTCATTAGTGACCCCCGTGATCCGTGACCATCTTTTATGTTCCAACCCATATATTACTCCTCTGATAACAGGGTATTTCCCATATATTAAAAAGTCAGTGGATTGTACAGTCTCATCGTTATTGATCTTCATTCCCATCTTCTGAACACTTTTACATATTTCTTCCATTATAATATTGTTGTTTTGTATTATATCGCTATAGCATTGTTGTATATCAGGGGCTGTGTTGGATGTTCTTACCGAGTGTGAGGTTATAACAATCTGGTTGTCTCCTTGGGCAAGAAATTTCATGTTAGTAGATCTCAATCTATTGGCTCTTTCTAATATCAGCAATGATAGGATACCCCATCCCTTCTGGCGTAACACTTCCAAGCCCCCTTTAATCCCTAGTTGAAAAGCTTTAAGTGTAGGATCCTTATTTGTGTGATATCATTTCATAGAAGTCACTCACGCCAAAACTCAACACACCTCCTTGACTTTGGTAGGAGGACACCTTACAGGCATGTAATGAAGTAAATGACGTGTGCTGATTTGGCAAAAACGTGCGGATCCGCAAGCTATGTTGAGGTCTATGACAATAAGGATGTAATAGAAATGCCATTCTTTACACATTGTATTCAATGAAATAGATCCTGAAACTCAACAACCACCTTCCAGATATCGCAAATAATTTCACATACAGGTAATCCCAATCGCACTGCGTCCAGTGCACCCGGCAACGGTTGTAACTTGAAGTAGTCCCGAGAATGGGCAAAATCATTTTGTCTCATGGAGCAATGCTTGCAGTAGTCGGTAATACTTTTGGATTCCATTTGTCTGTAGAAGGGTTTACAATAACCGATATTATTCTGCCAATCGCACCACGGCCATCCTGTAAAACAGAGATTGTGCAATGTTGTGTTCAATTTCATCACCCGAAAGTTGGGAATGAGCTGTAGTTATTAAAGCAAGAACCTGTTGGGCATTTAATTTTTACAATGAGTGAGAGCTAGTCAGTTCCACTTTGAATAGGGAGACATTTATGTACTCAAGTGTGTTTAATTTTGTATCGAGCCTATATCCGGGGAATTGCCTGTATGATCTTGTTAATCATTGACAGCCATCACAGCTTAACTTTTTCTCCCGCATATAAATTTGCTCGTTAAGAACTAACCTGGAATCTGCATGGTAACGTCCCGGCCATAGACGGCAACGACGAAAGCAGCTAGGGCTACCAAGCGCAATTGAAACATCGTAAGGCAACCGATTGTTCAAGTGTTCTGCTCACGGATTTTGTACCCGCTTTTATACCCAGCTCATTAAAAATGATCACTCCAATAGCACTGTGACCGTTTAAAATTGGTTGTATAAAACAATGAATTGGTTATAACTTATTAATGTCGGATTTATATGAAATTGTGCTACAGATAGGGCATTAGAACCAACTGTAGCAATTAAGTTTGCTATAGATGGTAGCTGGTCATTAGTGACCCCCGTGATCCGTGACCATCTTTTATGTTCCAACCCATATATTACTCCTCTGATAACAGGGTATTTCCCATATATTAAAAAGTCAGTGGATTGTACAGTCTCATCGTTATTGATCTTCATTCCCATCTTCTGAACACTTTTACATATTTCTTCCATTATAATATTGTTGTTTTGTATTATATCGCTATAGCATTGTTGTATATCAGGGGCTGTGTTGGATGTTCTAACCAAGTATGAGTTTATCCGATCTGGTTGTCTCCTTGGGCTAGAAATTTCATGTTAGTAGATCCCAATCTATTGCCTCTTTCTAATATCAGCAATTAGAGGATACTCCATCCCTTCTGGCGTAACACTTCCAAGCCCCCTTTAATCCCTAGTTGAAAAGCTTTAAGTGTAGGATCCTTATTTGTGTGATATCATTTCATAGAAGTCACTCACGCCAAAACTCAACACACCTCCTTGACTTTGGTAGGAGGACAACTTACAGGCATGTAATGAAGTAAATGACGTGTGCTGATTTGGCAAAAACGTGCGGATCCGCAAGCTATGTTGAGGTCTATGAAAATAAGGATGTAAAAGAAATGCCATTCTTTACACATTGTATTCAATGAAATAGTTCCTGAAACTCAACAACCACCTTCCGGACATCGCAAATAATTTCACATACAGGTAATCCCAATCGCACTGCGTCCAGTGCACCCGGCAACGGTTGTAACATGAAGTAGTCCCAAGAATGGGCAAAATCATTTCGTCTCATGGAGCAACGCTTGCAGTAGTCGGTAATACTTTTGGATTCCATATGTCTATAGAAGGGTTTACAATAACCGATATTATTCTGCCAAACGCACCACGGCCATCCTGTAAAACAGAGATTGCGCAATGTTGTGTTCAATTTCATCACCCGAAAGTTGGGAATGAGCTGTAGTTATTAAAGCAAGAACCTGTTGGGCATTTAATTTTTACAATGAGTGAGAGCTAGTCAGTTCCACTTTGAATAGGGAGACATTTATGTACTCAAGTGTGTTTAATTTTGTATCTAGCCTATATCCGGGGAATTGCCTGTATGATCTTGTTAATCATTGACAGCCATCACAGCTTAACTTTTTCTCCCGCATATAAATTTGCTCGTTAAGAAGTAACCTGGAATCTGCATGGTAACGTCCTGGCCATAGACGGCGACGACGAAAGCAGCTAGGGCTACCAAGCGCAATTGAAACATCTTAAGGCAACCGATTGTTCAAGTGTTCTGCTCACGGATTTTGTACCCGCTTTTATACCCAGCTCATTAAAAATGATCACTCCAATAGCACTGTGACCGTTTAAAATTGGTTGTATAAAACAATGAATTGGTTATAACTTATTAATGTCGGATTTATATGAAATTGTGCTACAGATAGGGCATTAGAACCAACTGTAGCAATTAAGTTTGCTATAGATGGTAGCTGGTCATTAGTGACCCCCGTGATCCGTGACCATCTTTTATGTTCCAACCCATATATTACTCCTCTGATAACAGGGTATTTCCCATATATTAAAAAGTCAGTGGATTGTACAGTCTCATCGTTATTGATCTTCATTCCCATCTTCTGAACACTTTTACATATTTCTTCCAATATAATATTGTTGTTTTGCATTATATCTCTATAGCATTGTTGTATATCAGGGGCTGTGTTGGATGTTCTAACCAAGTATGAGTTTATCCGATCTGGTTGTCTCCTTGGGCTAGAAATTTCATGTTAGTAGATCCCAATCTATTGCCTCTTTCTAATATCAGCAATTAGAGGATACTCCATCCCTTCTGGCGTAACACTTCCAAGCCCCCTTTAATCCCTAGTTGAAAAGCTTTAAGTGTAGGATCCTTATTTGTGTGATATCATTTCATAGAAGTCACTCACGCCAAAACTCAACACACCTCCTTGACTTTGGTAGGAGGACAACTTACAGGCATGTAATGAAGTAAATGACGTGTGCTGATTTGGCAAAAACGTGCGGATCCGCAAGCTATGTTGAGGTCTATGAAAATAAGGATGTAAAAGAAATGCCATTCTTTACACATTGTATTCAATGAAATAGTTCCTGAAACTCAACAACCACCTTCCGGACATCGCAAATAATTTCACATACAGGTAATCCCAATCGCACTGCGTCCAGTGCACCCGGCAACGGTTGTAACATGAAGTAGTCCCAAGAATGGGCAAAATCATTTCGTCTCATGGAGCAACGCTTGCAGTAGTCGGTAATACTTTTGGATTCCATATGTCTATAGAAGGGTTTACAATAACCGATATTATTCTGCCAAACGCACCACGGCCATCCTGTAAAACAGAGATTGCGCAATGTTGTGTTCAATTTCATCACCCGAAAGTTGGGAATGAGCTGTAGTTATTAAAGCAAGAACCTGTTGGGCATTTAATTTTTACAATGAGTGAGAGCTAGTCAGTTCCACTTTGAATAGGGAGACATTTATGTACTCAAGTGTGTTTAATTTTGTATCTAGCCTATATCCGGGGAATTGCCTGTATGATCTTGTTAATCATTGACAGCCATCACAGCTTAACTTTTTCTCCCGCATATAAATTTGCTCGTTAAGAAGTAACCTGGAATCTGCATGGTAACGTCCTGGCCATAGACGGCGACGACGAAAGCAGCTAGGGCTACCAAGCGCAATTGAAACATCTTAAGGCAACCGATTGTTCAAGTGTTCTGCTCACGGATTTTGTACCCGCTTTTATACCCAGCTCATTAAAAATGATCACTCCAATAGCACTGTGACCGTTTAAAATTGGTTGTATAAAACAATGAATTGGTTATAACTTATTAATGTCGGATTTATATGAAATTGTGCTACAGATAGGGCATTAGAACCAACTGTAGCAATTAAGTTTGCTATAGATGGTAGCTGGTCATTAGTGACCCCCGTGATCCGTGACCATCTTTTATGTTCCAACCCATATATTACTCCTCTGATAACAGGGTATTTCCCATATATTAAAAAGTCAGTGGATTGTACAGTCTCATCGTTATTGATCTTCATTCCCATCTTCTGAACACTTTTACATATTTCTTCCAATATAATATTGTTGTTTTGCATTATATCTCTATAGCATTGTTGTATATCAGGGGCTGTGTTGGATGTTCTAACCAAGTATGAGTTTATCCGATCTGGTTGTCTCCTTGGGCTAGAAATTTCATGTTAGTAGATCCCAATCTATTGCCTCTTTCTAATATCAGCAATTAGAAGATACTCCATCCCTTCTGGCGTAACACTTCCAAGCCCCCTTTAATCCCTAGTTGAAAAGCTTTAAGTGTAGGATCCTTATTTGTGTGATATCATTTCATAGAAGTCACTCACGCCAAAACTCAACACACCTCCTTGACTTTGGTGGGAGGACAACTTACAGGCATGTAATGAAGTAAATGACGTGTGCTGATTTGGCAAAAACGTGCGGATCCGCAAGCTATGTTGAGGTCTATGACAATAAGGATGTAATAGAAATGCCATTCTTTACGCATTGTATTCAATGAAATAGTTCCTGAAACTCAACAACCACCTTCCAGACATCGCAAATAATTTCACATACAGGTAATCCCAATCGCACTGCGTCCAGTGCACCCGGCAACAGTTGTAACATGAAGTAGTCCCAAGAATGGGCAAAATCATTTCGTCTCATGGAGCAACGCTTGCAGTAGTCGGTAATACTTTTGGATTCCATATGTCTATAGAAGGGTTTACAATAACCGATATTATTCTGCCAAACGCACCACGGCCATCCTGTAAAACAGAGATTGCGCAATGTTGTGTTCAATTTCATCACCCGAAAGTTGGGAATGAGCTGTAGTTATTAAAGCAAGAACCTGTTGGGCATTTAATTTTTACAATGAGTGAGAGCTAGTCAGTTCCACTTTGAATAGGGAGACATTTATGTACTCAAGTGTGTTTAATTTTGTATCTAGCCTATATCCGGGGAATTGCCTGTATGATCTTGTTAATCATTGACAGCCATCACAGCTTAACTTTTTCTCCCGCATATAAATTTGCTCGTTAAGAAGTAACCTGGAATCTGCATGGTAACGTCCTGGCCATAGACGGCGACGACGAAAGCAGCTAGGGCTACCAAGCGCAATTGAAACATCTTAAGGCAACCGATTGTTCAAGTGTGCTGCTCACGGATTTCGAAACCGCTTTTATACCCAGCTCATTAAAAATGATCACTCCAATAGCACTGTGACCGTTTATAATTGGTTGTATAAAACAATGAATTAGTTATAACTTATTAATGTCGGATTTATATGAAATTGTGCTACAGATAGGGCATTAGAACCAACTGTAGCAATTAAGTTTGCTATAGATGGTAGCTGGTCATTAGTGACCCCCGTGATCCGTGACCATCTTTTATGTTCCAACCCATATATTACTCCTCTGATAACAGGGTATTTCCCATATATTAAAAAGTCAGTGGATTGTACAGTCTCATCGTTATTGATCTTCATTCCCATCTTCTGAACACTTTTACATATTTCTTCCATTATAATATTGTTGTTTTGTATTATATCGCTATAGCATTGTTGTATATCAGGGGCTGTGTTGGATGTTCTTACCGAGTGTGAGGTTATAACAATCTGGTTGTCTCCTTGGGCAAGAAATTTCATGTTAGTAGATCTCAATCTATTGGCTCTTTCTAATATCAGCAATGATAGGATACCCCATCCCTTCTGGCGTAACACTTCCAAGCCCCCTTTAATCCCTAGTTGAAAAGCTTTAAGTGTAGGATCCTTATTTGTGTGATATCATTTCATAGAAGTCACTCACGCCAAAACTCAACACACCTCCTTGACTTTGGTAGGAGGACACCTTACAGGCATGTAATGAAGTAAATGACGTGTGCTGATTTGGCAAAAACGTGCGGATCCGCAAGCTATGTTGAGGTCTATGACAATAAGGATGTAATAGAAATGCCATTCTTTACACATTGTATTCAATGAAATAGATCCTGAAACTCAACAACCACCTTCCAGATATCGCAAATAATTTCACATACAGGTAATCCCAATCGCACTGCGTCCAGTGCACCCGGCAACGGTTGTAACTTGAAGTAGTCCCGAGAATGGGCAAAATCATTTTGTCTCATGGAGCAATGCTTGCAGTAGTCGGTAATACTTTTGGATTCCATTTGTCTGTAGAAGGGTTTACAATAACCGATATTATTCTGCCAATCGCACCACGGCCATCCTGTAAAACAGAGATTGTGCAATGTTGTGTTCAATTTCATCACCCGAAAGTTGGGAATGAGCTGTAGTTATTAAAGCAAGAACCTGTTGGGCATTTAATTTTTACAATGAGTGAGAGCTAGTCAGTTCCACTTTGAATAGGGAGACATTTATGTACTCAAGTGTGTTTAATTTTGTATCGAGCCTATATCCGGGGAATTGCCTGTATGATCTTGTTAATCATTGACAGCCATCACAGCTTAACTTTTTCTCCCGCATATAAATTTGCTCGTTAAGAACTAACCTGGAATCTGCATGGTAACGTCCCGGCCATAGACGGCAACGACGAAAGCAGCTAGGGCTACCAAGCGCAATTGAAACATCGTAAGGCAACCGATTGTTCAAGTGTTCTGCTCACGGATTTTGTACCCGCTTTTATACCCAGCTCATTAAAAATGATCACTCCAATAGCACTGTGACCGTTTAAAATTGGTTGTATAAAACAATGAATTGGTTATAACTTATTAATGTCGGATTTATATGAAATTGTGCTACAGATAGGGCATTAGAACCAACTGTAGCAATTAAGTTTGCTATAGATGGTAGCTGGTCATTAGTGACCCCCGTGATCCGTGACCATCTTTTATGTTCCAACCCATATATTACTCCTCTGATAACAGGGTATTTCCCATATATTAAAAAGTCAGTGGATTGTACAGTCTCATCGTTATTGGTCTTCATTCCCATCTTCTGAACACTTTTACATATTTCTTCCAATATAATATTGTTGTTTTGCATTATATCTCTATAGCATTGTTGTATATCAGGGGCTGTGTTGGATGTTCTAACCAAGTATGAGTTTATCCGATCTGGTTGTCTCCTTGGGCTAGAAATTTCATGTTAGTAGATCCCAATCTATTGCCTCTTTCTAATATCAGCAATTAGAAGATACTCCATCCCTTCTGGCGTAACACTTCCAAGCCCCCTTTAATCCCTAGTTGAAAAGCTTTAAGTGTAGGATCCTGATTTGTGTGATATCATTTCATAGAAGTCACTCACGCCAAAACTCAACACACCTCCTTGACTTTGGTAGGAGGACACCTTACATGCATGTAAAGAAGTAAATGACGTGTGCTGATTTGGCAAAAACGTGCGGATCCGCAAGCTATGTTGAGGTCTATGACAATAAGGATGTAATAGAAATGCCATTCTTTACACATTGTATTCAATGAAATAGTTCCTGAAACTCAACAACCACCTTCCAGATATCGCAAATAATTTCACATACAGGTAATCCCAATCGCACTGCGTCCAGTGCACCCGGCAACGGTTGTAACTTGAAGTAGTCCCGAGAATGGGCAAAATCATTTTGTCTCATGGAGCAATGCTTGCAGTAGTCGGTAATACTTTTGGATTCCATTTGTCTATAGAAGGGTTTACAATAACCGATATTATTCTGCCAATCGCACCACGGCCATCCTGTAAAACAGAGATTGTGCAATGTTGTGTTCAATTTCATCACCCGAATGTTGGGAATGAGCTGTAGTTATTAAAGCAAGAACCTGTTGGGCATTTAATTTTTACAATGAGTGAGAGCTAGTCAGTTCCACTTTGAATAGGGAGACATTTATGTACTCAAGTGTGTTTAATTTTGTATCTAGCCTATATCCGGGGAATTGCCTGTATGATCTTGTTAATCATTGACAGCCATCACAGCTTAACTTTTTCTCCCGCATATAAATTTGCTCGTTAAGAACTAACCTGGAATCTGCATGGTAACGTCCTGGCCATAGACGGCAACGACGAAAGCAGCTAGGGCTACCAAGCGCAATTGAAACATCTTAAGGCAACCGATTGTTCAAGTGTTCTGCTCACGGATTTTGAACCCGCTTTTATACCCAGCTCATTAAAAATGATCACTCCAATAGCACTGTGAACGTTTAAAATTGGTTGTATACAACAATGAATTGGTTATAACTTATTAATGTCGGATTTATATGAAATTGTGCTACAGATAGGGCATTAGAACCAACTGTAGCAATTAAGTTTGCTATAGATGGTAGCTGGTCATTAGTGACCCCCGTGATCCGTGACCATCTTTTATGTTCCAACCCATATATTACTCCTCTGATAACAGGGTATTTCCCATATATTAAAAAGTCAGTGGATTGTACAGTCTCATCGTTATTGATCTTCATTCCCATCTTCTGAACACTTTTACATATTTCTTCCATTATAATATTGTTGTTTTGTATTATATCGCTATAGCATTGTTGTATATCAGGGGCTGTGTTGGATGTTCTTACCGAGTGTGAGGTTATAACAATCTGGTTGTCTCCTTGGGCAAGAAATTTCATGTTAGTAGATCTCAATCTATTGGCTCTTTCTAATATCAGCAATGATAGGATACCCCATCCCTTCTGGCGTAACACTTCCAAGCCCCCTTTAATCCCTAGTTGAAAAGCTTTAAGTGTAGGATCCTTATTTGTGTGATATCATTTCATAGAAGTCACTCACGCCAAAACTCAACACACCTCCTTGACTTTGGTAGGAGGACACCTTACAGGCATGTAATGAAGTAAATGACGTGTGCTGATTTGGCAAAAACGTGCGGATCCGCAAGCTATGTTGAGGTCTATGACAATAAGGATGTAATAGAAATGCCATTCTTTACACATTGTATTCAATGAAATAGATCCTGAAACTCAACAACCACCTTCCAGATATCGCAAATAATTTCACATACAGGTAATCCCAATCGCACTGCGTCCAGTGCACCCGGCAACGGTTGTAACTTGAAGTAGTCCCGAGAATGGGCAAAATCATTTTGTGACATGGAGCAATGCTTGCAGTAGTCGGTAATACTTTTGGATTCCATTTGTCTGTAGAAGGGTTTACAATAACCGATATTATTCTGCCAATCGCACCACGGCCATCCTGTAAAACAGAGATTGTGCAATGTTGTGTTCAATTTCATCACCCGAAAGTTGGGAATGAGCTGTAGTTATTAAAGCAAGAACCTGTTGGGCATTTAATTTTTACAATGAGTGAGAGCTAGTCAGTTCCACTTTGAATAGGGAGACATTTATGTACTCAAGTGTGTTTAATTTTGTATCGAGCCTATATCCGGGGAATTGCCTGTATGATCTTGTTAATCATTGACAGCCATCACAGCTTAACTTTTTCTCCCGCATATAAATTTGCTCGTTAAGAACTAACCTGGAATCTGCATGGTAACGTCCCGGCCATAGACGGCAACGACGAAAGCAGCTAGGGCTACCAAGCGCAATTGAAACATCGTAAGGCAACCGATTGTTCAAGTGTTCTGCTCACGGATTTTGTACCCGCTTTTATACCCAGCTCATTAAAAATGATCACTCCAATAGCACTGTGACCGTTTAAAATTGGTTGTATAAAACAATGAATTGGTTATAACTTATTAATGTCGGATTTATATGAAATTGTGCTACAGATAGGGCATTAGAACCAACTGTAGCAATTAAGTTTGCTATAGATGGTAGCTGGTCATTAGTGACCCCCGTGATCCGTGACCATCTTTTATGTTCCAACCCATATATTACTCCTCTGATAACAGGGTATTTCCCATATATTAAAAAGTCAGTGGATTGTACAGTCTCATCGTTATTGATCTTCATTCCCATCTTCTGAACACTTTTACATATTTCTTCCATTATAATATTGTTGTTTTGTATTATATCGCTATAGCATTGTTGTATATCAGGGGCTGTGTTGGATGTTCTAACCAAGTATGAGTTTATCCGATCTGGTTGTCTCCTTGGGCTAGAAATTTCATGTTAGTAGATCCCAATCTATTGCCTCTTTCTAATATCAGCAATTAGAGGATACTCCATCCCTTCTGGCGTAACACTTCCAAGCCCCCTTTAATCCCTAGTTGAAAAGCTTTAAGTGTAGGATCCTTATTTGTGTGATATCATTTCATAGAAGTCACTCACGCCAAAACTCAACACACCTCCTTGACTTTGGTAGGAGGACAACTTACAGGCATGTAATGAAGTAAATGACGTGTGCTGATTTGGCAAAAACGTGCGGATCCGCAAGCTATGTTGAGGTCTATGAAAATAAGGATGTAAAAGAAATGCCATTCTTTACACATTGTATTCAATGAAATAGTTCCTGAAACTCAACAACCACCTTCCGGACATCGCAAATAATTTCACATACAGGTAATCCCAATCGCACTGCGTCCAGTGCACCCGGCAACGGTTGTAACATGAAGTAGTCCCAAGAATGGGCAAAATCATTTCGTCTCATGGAGCAACGCTTGCAGTAGTCGGTAATACTTTTGGATTCCATATGTCTATAGAAGGGTTTACAATAACCGATATTATTCTGCCAAACGCACCACGGCCATCCTGTAAAACAGAGATTGCGCAATGTTGTGTTCAATTTCATCACCCGAAAGTTGGGAATGAGCTGTAGTTATTAAAGCAAGAACCTGTTGGGCATTTAATTTTTACAATGAGTGAGAGCTAGTCAGTTCCACTTTGAATAGGGAGACATTTATGTACTCAAGTGTGTTTAATTTTGTATCTAGCCTATATCCGGGGAATTGCCTGTATGATCTTGTTAATCATTGACAGCCATCACAGCTTAACTTTTTCTCCCGCATATAAATTTGCTCGTTAAGAAGTAACCTGGAATCTGCATGGTAACGTCCTGGCCATAGACGGCGACGACGAAAGCAGCTAGGGCTACCAAGCGCAATTGAAACATCTTAAGGCAACCGATTGTTCAAGTGTGCTGCTCACGGATTTCGAAACCGCTTTTATACCCAGCTCATTAAAAATGATCACTCCAATAGCACTGTGACCGTTTATAATTGGTTGTATAAAACAATGAATTGGTTATAACTTATTAATGTCGGATTTATATGAAATTGTGCTACAGATAGGGCATTAGAACCAACTGTAGCAATTAAGTTTGCTATAGATGGTAGCTGGTCATTAGTGACCCCCGTGATCCGTGACCATCTTTTATGTTCCAACCCATATATTACTCCTCTGATAACAGGGTATTTCCCATATATTAAAAAGTCAGTGGATTGTACAGTCTCATCATTATTGATCTTCATTCCCATCTTCTGAACACTTTTACATATTTCTTCCATTATAATATTGTTGTTTTGTATTATATCGCTATAGCATTGTTGTATATCAGGGGCTGTGTTGGATGTTCTTACCGAGTGTGAGGTTATAACAATCTGGTTGTCTCCTTGGGCAAGAAATTTCATGTTAGTAGATCTCAATCTATTGGCTCTTTCTAATATCAGCAATGATAGGATACCCCATCCCTTCTGACGTAACACTTCCAAGCCCCCTTTAATCCCTAGTTGAAAAGCTTTAAGTGTAGGATCCTTATTTGTGTGATATCATTTCATAGAAGTCACTCACGCCAAAACTCAACACACCTCCTTGACTTTGGTAGGAGGACACCTTACAGGCATGTAATGAAGTAAATGACGTGTGCTGATTTGGCAAAAACGTGCGGATCCGCAAGCTATGTTGAGGTCTATGACAATAAGGATGTAATAGAAATGCCATTCTTTACACATTGTATTCAATGAAATAGATCCTGAAACTCAACAACCACCTTCCAGATATCGCAAATAATTTCACATACAGGTAATCCCAATCGCACTGCGTCCAGTGCACCCGGCAACGGTTGTAACTTGAAGTAGTCCCGAGAATGGGCAAAATCATTTTGTCTCATGGAGCAATGCTTGCAGTAGTCGGTAATACTTTTGGATTCCATTTGTCTGTAGAAGGGTTTACAATAACCGATATTATTCTGCCAATCGCACCACGGCCATCCTGTAAAACAGAGATTGTGCAATGTTGTGTTCAATTTCATCACCCGAAAGTTGGGAATGAGCTGTAGTTATTAAAGCAAGAACCTGTTGGGCATTTAATTTTTACAATGAGTGAGAGCTAGTCAGTTCCACTTTGAATAGGGAGACATTTATGTACTCAAGTGTGTTTAATTTTGTATCGAGCCTATATCCGGGGAATTGCCTGTATGATCTTGTTAATCATTGACAGCCATCACAGCTTAACTTTTTCTCCCGCATATAAATTTGCTCGTTAAGAACTAACCTGGAATTTGCATGGTAACGTCCCGGCCATAGACGGCAACGACGAAAGCAGCTAGGGCTACCAAGCGCAATTGAAACATCGTAAGGCAACCGATTTTTCAAGTGTTCTGCTCACGGATTTTGTACCCGCTTTTATACCCAGCTCATTAAAAATGATCACTCCAATAGCACTGTGACCGTTTAAAATTGGTTGTATAAAACAATGAATTGGTTATAACTTATTAATGTCGGATTTATATGAAATTGTGCTACAGATAGGGCATTAGAACCAACTGTAGCAATTAAGTTTGCTATAGATGGTAGCTGGTCATTAGTGACCCCCGTGATCCGTGACCATCTTTTATGTTCCAACCCTTATATTACTCCTCTGATAACAGGGTATTTCCCATATATTAAAAAGTCAGTGGATTGTACAGTCTCATCGTTATTGATCTTCATTCCCATCTTCTGAACACTTTTACATATTTCTTCCAATATAATATTGTTGTTTTGCATTATATCTCTATTGCATTGTTGTATATCAGGGGCTGTGTTGGATGTTCTAACCAAGTATGAGTTTATACGATCTGGTTGTCTCCTTGGGCTAGAAATTTCATGTTAGTAGATCTCAATCTATTGCCTCTTTCTAATATCAGCAATTAGAGGATACTCCATCCCTTCTGGCGTAACACTTCCAAGCCCCCTTTAATCCCTAGTTGAAAAGCTTTAAGTGTAGGATCCTTATTTGTGTGATATCATTTCATAGAAGTCACTCACGCCAAAACTCAACACACCTCCTTGACTTTGGTAGGAGGACAACTTACAGGCATGTAATGAAGTAAATGACGTGTGCTGATTTAGTGATCATTTTTAATGAGCTGGGTATAAAAGCGGGTTTGAAATCCGTGAGCAGCACACTTGAACAATCGGTTGCCTTAAGATGTTTCAGTTGCGCTTGGTAGCCCTAGCTGCTTTCGTCGTTGCCGTCTATGGTCAGGACGTTACCATGCAGATTCCAGGTTAGTTCTTAACGAGCAAGTTTATATGCGGGAGAAAAAGTTAAGCTGTGATGGCTGTCAATGATTAACAAGATCATACAGGCAATTCCCCGGATATAGCCTAGATACAAAATTAAACACACTTGAGTACATAAATGTCTCTCTATTCAAAGTGGAACTGACTCATTTTAAAAATTAAATGCCCAACAGGTTCTTGCTTTAATAACTACAGCACATTCCCAACATTCGGGTGATGAAATTGAACACAACATTGCACAATCTCATTTTACAGGATGGCCGTGGTGCGATTGGCAGAATAATATCGGTTATTGTAAACCCTTCTATAGACAAATGGAATCCAGAAGTATTACCGACTACTGCAAGCATTGCTCCATGAGACAAAATGATTTTGCCCATTCTCGGGACTACTTCAAATTACAACCGTTGCCGGGTGCACTGGACGCAGTGCGATTGGGATTACCTGTATGTGAAATTATTTGCGATATCTGGAAGGTGGTTGTTGAGTTTCAGGAACTATTTCATTGAATACAATGTGTAAAGAATGGCATTTCTTTTACATCCTTATTGTCATAGACCTCAACATAGCTTGCGGATCCGCACGTTTTTGCCAAATCAGCACACGTCATTTACTTCATTACATGCCTGTAAGTTATCCTCCTACCAATGTCAAGGAGGTGTGTTGAGTTTTGGCGTGAGTGACTACTATGAAATGATAACACACAAATAAGGATCCTACACTTAAAGCTTTTCAACTAGGGATTAAAGGGGGCTTGGAAGTGTTACGCCAGAAGGGATGGAGTATCCTATCATTGCTGATATTAGAAAGAGCCAATAGATTGAGATCTACTAACATGAAATTTCTAGCCCAAGGAGACAACCAGATCGTTATAAAATCATACTCGGTAAGAACATCCAACACAGCCCCTGATATACAACAATGCTATAGAGATATAATAAAAAACAACAATATTATAATGGAAGAAATATGTAAAAGTGTTCAGAAGATGGGAATGAAGATCAATAACGATGAGACTGTACAATCCACTGAATTTTTAATATATGGGAAATACCCTGTTATCAGAGGAGTAAAATAAGGGTTGGAACATAAAAGATGGTCACGGATCACGGGGGTCACTAATGACCAGCTACCGTCTATAGCAAACTTATTTGCTACAGTTGGTTCCAATGCCCAATCTGTAGCACAATTTCATATAAATCCGACATTAATAAGTTACAACCAATTCATTGTTTTATACAACCAATTTTAAACTGTCACAGTGCTATTGGAGTGATCATTTTTAATGAGCTGGGTATAAAAGCGGGTTCGAAATCTGTGAGCAGCACATTTGAACAATCGGTTGCCTTAAGATGTTTCAATTGCGCTTGGTAGCCCTAGCTGCTTTCGTCGTTGCCGTCTATGGCCAGGACGTTACCATGCAGATTCCAGGTAAGTTCTGAACGAGCAAATTTATATGCGGGAGAAAAAGTTAAGCTGTGATGGCTGTCAATGATTAACAAGATCATACAGGCAATTCCCCCGATGTAGCCTAGATACAAAATTAAACACACTTGGGTACATAAATGTCTCTCTATTCAAAGTGGAACTGACTAGCTCTCACTCATTTCAAAGATTAAATGCCCAACAGGTTCTTGCTTTAATAACTACAGCTCATTCCCAACATTCAGGTGATGAAATTGAACACAACATTGCACAATCTCTTTTTTACAGGATGGCTGTGGTGCGATTGGCAGAATAATATCGGTTATTGTAAACCCTTCTATAGACAAATGGAATCCAGAAGTATTACCGACTACTGCAAGCATTGCTCCATGAGACGAAATGATTTTGCCCATTCTCGGGACTACTTCAAGTTACAACCGTTGCCGGGTGCACTGGACGCAGTGCGATTGGGATTACCTGTATGTGAAATTATTTGCGATATCTGGAAGGTGGTTGTTGAGTTTCAGGAACTATTTCATTGAATGCAATGTGTAAAGAATGGCATTTCTTTTACATCCTTATTGTCATAGACCTCAACATAGCTTGCGGATCCGCACGTTTTTGCCAAATCAGCACACGTCATTTACTTCATTACATGCCCGTAAGTTGTCCTCCTACCAAAGTCAAGGAGGCGTGTTGAGTTTTGGCGTGAGTGACTTCTATGAAATGATATCACACAAATAAGGATCCTACACTTAAAGCTTTTCAACTAGGGATTAAAGGGGGCTTGGAAGTGTAACGCCAGAAGGGATGGAGTATCCTATCATTGCTGATATTAGAAAGAGCCAATAGATTGAGATCTACTAACATGAAATTTCTTGCCCCAGGAGACAACCAGATCGTTATAAACTCATACTTGGTAAGAACATCCAACACAGCCCCTGATATACAACAATGCTATAGAGATATAATAAAAAACAACAATATTATAATGGAAGAAATATGTAAAAGTGTTCAGAAGATGGGAATGAAGATCAATAACGATGAGACTGTACAATCCACTGAATTTTTAATATATGGGAAATACCCTGTTATCAGAGGAGTAAAATAAGGGTTGGAACATAAAAGATGGTCACGGATCACGGGGGTCACTAATGACCAGCTACCATCTATAGCAAACTTATTTGCTACAGTTGGTTCCAATGCCCAATCTGTAGCACAATTTCATATAAATCCGACATTAATAAGTTATAACCAATTCATTGTTTTATACAACCAATTTTAAACTGTCACAGTGCTATTGGAGTGATCATTTTTAATGAGCTGGGTATAAAAGCGGGTTCGAAATCTGTGAGCAGCACATTTGAACAATCGGTTGCCTTAAGATGTTTCAATTGCGCTTGGTAGCCCTAGCTGCTTTCGTCGTTGCCGTCTATGGCCAGGACGTTACCATGCAGATTCCAGGTAAGTTCTGAACGAGCAAATTTATATGCGGGAGAAAAAGTTAAGCTGTGATGGCTGTCAATGATTAACAAGATCATACAGGCAATTCCCCCGATGTAGCCTAGATACAAAATTAAACACACTTGGGTACATAAATGTCTCTCTATTCAAAGTGGAACTGACTAGCTCTCACTCATTTCAAAGATTAAATGCCCAACAGGTTCTTGCTTTAATAACTACAGCTCATTCCCAACATTCAGGTGATGAAATTGAACACAACATTGCACAATCTCTTTTTTACAGGATGGCTGTGGTGCGATTGGCAGAATAATATCGGTTATTGTAAACCCTTCTATAGACAAATGGAATCCAGAAGTATTACCGACTACTGCAAGCATTGCTCCATGAGACGAAATGATTTTGCCCATTCTCGGGACTACTTCAAGTTACAACCGTTGCCGGGTGCACTGGACGCAGTGCGATTGGGATTACCTGTATGTGAAATTATTTGCGATATCTGGAAGGTGGTTGTTGAGTTTCAGGAACTATTTCATTGAATACAATGTGTAAAGAATGGCATTTCTTTTACATCCTTATTGTCATAGACCTCAACATAGCTTGCGGATCCGCACGTTTTTGCCAAATCAGCACACGTCATTTACTTCATTACATGCCCGTAAGTTGTCCTCCTACCAAAGTCAAGGAGGCGTGTTGAGTTTTGGCGTGAGTGACTTCTATGAAATGATATCACACAAATAAGGATCCTACACTTAAAGCTTTTCAACTAGGGATTAAAGGGGGCTTGGAAGTGTAACGCCAGAAGGGATGGAGTATCCTATCATTGCTGATATTAGAAAGAGCCAATAGATTGAGATCTACTAACATGAAATTTCTTGCCCAAGGAGACAACCAGATCGTTATAAACTCATACTTGGTAAGAACATCCAACACAGCCCCTGATATACAACAATGCTATAGAGATATAATAAAAAACAACAATATTATAATGGAAGAAATATGTAAAAGTGTTCAGAAGATGGGAATGAAGATCAATAACGATGAGACTGTACAATCCACTGAATTTTTAATATATGGGAAATACCCTGTTATCAGAGGAGTAAAATAAGGGTTGGAACATAAAAGATGGTCACGGATCACGGGGGTCACTAATGACCAGCTACCATCTATAGCAAACTTATTTGCTACAGTTGGTTCCAATGCCCAATCTGTAGCACAATTTCATATAAATCCGACATTAATAAGTTATAACCAATTCATTGTTTTATACAACCAATTTTAAACTGTCACAGTGCTATTGGAGTGATCATTTTTAATGAGCTGGGTATAAAAGCGGGTTCGAAATCTGTGAGCAGCACATTTGAACAATCGGTTGCCTTAAGATGTTTCAATTGCGCTTGGTAGCCCTAGCTGCTTTCGTCGTTGCCGTCTATGGCCAGGACGTTACCATGCAGATTCCAGGTAAGTTCTGAACGAGCAAATTTATATGCGGGAGAAAAAGTTAAGCTGTGATGGCTGTCAATGATTAACAAGATCATACAGGCAATTCCCCCGATGTAGCCTAGATACAAAATTAAACACACTTGGGTACATAAATGTCTCTCTATTCAAAGTGGAACTGACTAGCTCTCACTCATTTCAAAGATTAAATGCCCAACAGGTTCTTGCTTTAATAACTACAGCTCATTCCCAACATTCAAGTGATGAAATTGAACACAACATTGCACAATCTCTTTTTTACAGGATGGCTGTGGTGCGATTGGCAGAATAATATCGGTTATTGTAAACCCTTCTATAGACAAATGGAATCCAGAAGTATTACCGACTACTGCAAGCATTGCTCCATGAGACGAAATGATTTTGCCCATTCTCGGGACTACTTCAAGTTACAACCGTTGCCGGGTGCACTGGACGCAGTGCGATTGGGATTACCTGTATGTGAAATTATTTGCGATATCTGGAAGGTGGTTGTTGAGTTTCAGGAACTATTTCATTGAATACAATGTGTAAAGAATGGCATTTCTTTTACATCCTTATTGTCATAGACCTCAACATAGCTTGCGGATCCGCACGTTTTTGCCAAATCAGCACACGTCATTTACTTCATTACATGCCCGTAAGTTGTCCTCCTACCAAAGTCAAGGAGGCGTGTTGAGTTTTGGCGTGAGTGACTTCTATGAAATGATATCACACAAATAAGGATCGTACACTTAAAGCTTTTCAACTAGGGATTAAAGGGGGCTTGGAAGTGTAACGCCAGAAGGGATGGAGTATCCTATCATTGCTGATATTAGAAAGAGCCAATAGATTGAGATCTACTAACATGAAATTTCTTGCCCAAGGAGACAACCAGATCGTTATAAACTCATACTTGGTAAGAACATCCAACACAGCCCCTGATATACAACAATGCTATAGAGATATAATAAAAAACAACAATATTATAATGGAAGAAATATGTAAAAGTGTTCAGAAGATGGGAATGAAGATCAATAACGATGAGACTGTACAATCCACTGAATTTTTAATATATGGGAAATACCCTGTTATCAGAGGAGTAAAATAAGGGTTGGAACATAAAAGATGGTCACGGATCACGGGGGTCTTTAATGACCAGCTACCATCTATAGCAAACTTATTTGCTACAGTTGGTTCCAATGCCCAATCTGTAGCACAATTTCATATAAATCCGACATTAATAAGTTATAACCAATTCATTGTTTTATACAACCAATTTTAAACTGTCACAGTGCTATTGGAGTGATCATTTTTAATGAGCTGGGTATAAAAGCGGGTTCGAAATCTGTGAGCAGCACATTTGAACAATCGGTTGCCTTAAGATGTTTCAATTGCGCTTGGTAGCCCTAGCTGCTTTCGTCGTTGCCGTCTATGGCCAGGACGTTACCATGCAGATTCCAGGTAAGTTCTGAACGAGCAAATTTATATGCGGGAGAAAAAGTTAAGCTGTGATGGCTGTCAATGATTAACAAGATCATACAGGCAATTCCCCCGATGTAGCCTAGATACAAAATTAAACACACTTGGGTACATAAATGTCTCTCTATTCAAAGTGGAACTGACTAGCTCTCACTCATTTCAAAGATTAAATGCCCAACAGGTTCTTGCCTTAATAACTACAGCTCATTCCCAACATTCAGGTGATGAAATTGAACACAACATTGCACAATCTCTTTTTTACAGGATGGCTGTGGTGCGATTGGCAGAATAATATCGGTTATTGTAAACCCTTCTATAGACAAATGGAATCCAGAAGTATTACCGACTACTGCAAGCATTGCTCCATGAGACGAAATGATTTTGCCCATTCTCGGGACTACTTCAAGTTACAACCGTTGCCGGGTGCACTGGACGCAGTGCGATTGGGATTACCTGTATGTGAAATTATTTGCGATATCTGGAAGGTGGTTGTTGAGTTTCAGGAACTATTTCATTGAATACAATGTGTAAAGAATGGCATTTCTTTTACATCCTTATTGTCATAGACCTCAACATAGCTTGCGGATCCGCACGTTTTTGCCAAATCAGCACACGTCATTTACTTCATTACATGCCCGTAAGTTGTCATCCTACCAAAGTCAAGGAGGCGTGTTGAGTTTTGGCGTGAGTGACTTCTATGAAATGATATCACACAAATAAGGATCCTACACTTAAAGCTTTTCAACTAGGGATTAAAGGGGGCTTGGAAGTGTAACGCCAGAAGGGATGGAGTATCCTATCATTGCTGATATTAGAAAGAGCCAATAGATTGAGATCTACTAACATGAAATTTCTTGCCCAAGGAGACAACCAGATCGTTATAAACTCATACTTGGTAAGAACATCCAACACAGCCCCTGATATACAACAATGCTATAGAGATATAATAAAAAACAACAATATTATAATGGAAGAAATATGTAAAAGTGTTCAGAAGATGGGAATGAAGATCAATAACGATGAGACTGTACAATCCACTGAATTTTTAATATATGGGAAATACCCTGTTATCAGAGGAGTAAAATAAGGGTTGGAACATAAAAGATGGTCACGGATCACGGGGGTCTTTAATGACCAGCTACCATCTATAGCAAACTTATTTGCTACAGTTGGTTCCAATGCCCAATCTGTAGCACAATTTCATATAAATCCGACATTAATAAGTTATAACCAATTCATTGTTTTATACAACCAATTTTAAACTGTCACAGTGCTATTGGAGTGATCATTTTTAATGAGCTGGGTATAAAAGCGGGTTCGAAATCTGTGAGCAGCACATTTGAACAATCGGTTGCCTTAAGATGTTTCAATTGCGCTTGGTAGCCCTAGCTGCTTTCGTCGTTGCCGTCTATGGCCAGGACGTTACCATGCAGATTCCAGGTAAGTTCTGAACGAGCAAATTTATATGCGGGAGAAAAAGTTAAGCTGTGATGGCTGTCAATGATTAACAAGATCATACAGGCAATTCCCCCGATGTAGCCTAGATACAAAATTAAACACACTTGGGTACATAAATGTCTCTCTATTCAAAGTGGAACTGACTAGCTCTCACTCATTTCAAAGATTAAATGCCCAACAGGTTCTTACCTTAATAACTACAGCTCATTCCCAACATTCAGGTGATGAAATTGAACACAACATTGCACAATCTCTTTTTTACAGGATGGCTGTGGTGCGATTGGCAGAATAATATCGGTTATTGTAAACCCTTCTATAGACAAATGGAATCCAGAAGTATTACCGACTACTGCAAGCATTGCTCCATGAGACGAAATGATTTTGCCCATTCTCGGGACTACTTCAAGTTACAACCGTTGCCGGGTGCACTGGACGCAGTGCGATTGGGATTACCTGTATGTGAAATTATTTGCGATATCTGGAAGGTGGTTGTTGAGTTTCAGGAACTATTTCATTGAATACAATGTGTAAAGAATGGCATTTCTTTTACATCCTTATTGTCATAGACCTCAACATAGCTTGCGGATCCGCACGTTTTTGCCAAATCAGCACACGTCATTTACTTCATTACATGCCCGTAAGTTGTCATCCTACCAAAGTCAAGGAGGCGTGTTGAGTTTTGGCGTGAGTGACTTCTATGAAATGATATCACACAAATAAGGATCCTACACTTAAAGCTTTTCAACTAGGGATTAAAGGGGGCTTGGAAGTGTAACGCCAGAAGGGATGGAGTATCCTATCATTGCTGATATTAGAAAGAGCCAATAGATTGAGATCTACTAACATGAAATTTCTTGCCCAAGGAGACAACCAGATCGTTATAAACTCATACTTGGTAAGAACATCCAACACAGCCCCTGATATACAACAATGCTATAGAGATATAATAAAAAACAACAATATTATAATGGAAGAAATATGTAAAAGTGTTCAGAAGATGGGAATGAATATCAATAACGATGAGACTGTACAATCCACTGACTTTTTAATATATGGGAAATACCCTGCTATCAGAGGAGTAATATAAGGGTTGGAACATAAAAGATGGTCACGGATCACGGGGGTCACTAATGACCAGCTACCATCTATAGCAAACTTAATTGCTATAGTTGGTTCCAATGCCCCATTGTTAGCACAATTTCATATAAATCCGACATTAATAAGTTATAACCAATTCATTGTTCTATACAACCAATTTTAAACTGTCACAGTGCTATTTAGTGATCATTTTTAATGAGCTGTGTATAAAAGCGGGTTCGAAATCTGTGAGCAGCACACTTGAACAATCGGTTGCCTTAAGATGTTTCAATTGCGCTTGGTAGGCCTAGCTGCTTTCGTCGTTGCCGTCTATGGCCAGGACGTTACCATGCAGATTCCAGGTAAGTTCTTAACGAGCAAATTTATATGCGGGAGAAAAAGTTAAGCTGTGATGGCTGTCAATGATTAACAAGATCATACAGGCAATTCCCCCGATGTAGCCTAGATACAAAATTAAACACACTTGGGTACATAAATGTCTCTCTATTCAAAGTGGAACTGACTAGCTCTCACTCATTTCAAAGATTAAATGCCCAACAGGTTCTTGCCTTAATAACTACAGCTCATTCCCAACATTCAGGTGATGAAATTGAACACAACATTGCACAATCTCTTTTTTACAGGATGGCTGTGGTGCGATTGGCAGAATAATATCGGTTATCGTAAACCCTTCTATAGACAAATGGAATCCAGAAGTATTACCGACTACTGCAAGCATTGCTCCATGAGACGAAATGATTTTGCCCATTCTCGGGACTACTTCAAGTTACAACCGTTGCCGGGTGCACTGGACGCAGTGCGATTGGGATTACCTGTATGTGAAATTATTTGCGATATCTGGAAGGTGGTTGTTGAGTTTCAGGAACTATTTCATTGAATACAATGTGTAAAGAATGGCATTTCTTTTACATCCTTATTGTCATAGACCTCAACATAGCTTGCGGATCCGCACGTTTTTGCCAAATCAGCACACGTCATTTACTTCATTACATGCCCGTAAGTTGTCATCCTACCAAAGTCAAGGAGGCGTGTTGAGTTTTGGCGTGAGTGACTTCTATGAAATGATATCACACAAATAAGGATCCTACAATTAAAGCTTTTCAACTAGGGATTAAAGGGGGCTTGGAAGTGTAACGCCAGAAGGGATGGAGTATCCTATCATTGCTGATATTAGAAAGAGCCAATAGATTGAGATCTACTAACATGAAATTTCTTGCCCAAGGAGACAACCAGATCGTTATAAACTCATACTTGGTAAGAACATCCAACACAGCCCCTGATATACAACAATGCTATAGAGATATAATAAAAAACAACAATATTATAATGGAAGAAATATGTAAAAGTGTTCAGAAGATGGGAATGAATATCAATAACGATGAGACTGTACAATCCACTGACTTTTTAATATATGGGAAATACCCTGCTATCAGAGGAGTAATATAAGGGTTGGAACATAAAAGATGGTCACGGATCACGGGGGTCACTAATGACCAGCTACCATCTATAGCAAACTTAATTGCTACAGTTGGTTCCAATGCCCCATTGTTAGCACAATTTCATATAAATCCGACATTAATAAGTTATAACCAATTCATTGTTCTATACAACCAATTTTAAACTGTCACAGTGCTATTGGAGTGATCATTTTTAATGAGCTGTGTATAAAAGCGGGTTCGAAATCTGTGAGCAGCACACTTGAACAATCGGTTGCCTTAAGATGTTTCAATTGCGCTTGGTAGGCTTAGCTGCTTTCGTCGTTGCCGTCTATGGCCAGGACGTTACCATGCAGATTCCAGGTAAGTTCTTAACGAGCAAATTTATATGCGGGAGAAAAAGTTAAGCTGTGATGGCTGTCAATGATTAACAAGATCATACAGGCAATTCCCCGGATATAGCCTAGATACAAAATTAAACACACTTGAGTACATAAATAACTCCCTATTCAAAGTGGAACTGACCAGCTCTCACTCATTTTAAAAATTAAATGCCCAACAGGTTCTTGCTTTAATAACTGCAGCTCATTCCCAACATTCGGGTGATGAAATTGAACACAACATTGCTCAATCTCTTTTTTACAGGATGGCCGTGGTGCGATTGGCAGAATAATATCGGTTATTGTAAACCCTTCTATAGACAAATGGAATCCAGAAGTATTACCGACTACTGCAAGCGTTGCTCCATGAGACGAAATGATTTTGCCCATTCTCGGGACTACTTCAAGTTACAACCGTTGCCGGGTGCACTGGACGCAGTGCGATTGGGATTACCTGTATGTGAAATTATTTGCGATATCTGGAAGGTGGTTGTTGAGTTTCAGGAACTATTTCATTGAATACAATGTGTAAAGAATGGCATTTCTTTTACATCCTTATTGTCATAGACCTCAACATAGCTTGCGGATCCGCACGTTTTTGCCAAATCAGCACACGTCATTTACTTCATTACATGCCCGAAAGTTGTCCTCCTACCAAAGTCAAGGAGGCGTGTTGAGTTTTGGCGTGAGTGACTTCTATGAAATGATATCACACAAATAAGGATCCTACACTTAAAGCTTTTCAACTAGGGATTAAAGGGGGCTTGGAAGTGTAACGCCAGAAGGGATGGAGTATCCTATCATTGCTGATATTAGAAAGAGCCAATAGATTGAGATCTACTAACATGAAATTTCTTGCCCAAGGAGACAACCAGATCGTTATAAACTCATACTTGGTAAGAACATCCAACACAGCCCCTGATATACAACAATGCTATAGAGATATAATAAAAAACAACAATATTACAATGGAAGAAATATGTAAAAGTGTTCAGAAGATGGGAATGAATATCAATAACGATGAGACTGTACAATCCACTGACTTTTTAATATATGGGAAATACCCTGCTATCAGAGGAGTAATATAAGGGTTGGAACATAAAAGATGGTCACGGATCACGGGGGTCACTAATGACCAGCTACCATCTATAGCAAACTTAATTGCTACAGTTGGTTCCAATGCCCCATTGTTAGCACAATTTCATATAAATCCGACATTAATAAGTTATAACCAATTCATTGTTCTATACAACCAATTTTAAACTGTCACAGTGCTATTGAAGTGATCATTTTTAATGAGCTGTGTATAAAAGCGGGTTCGAAATCTGTGAGCAGCACACTTGAACAATCGGTTGCCTTAAGATGTTTCAATTGCGCTTGGTAGGCCTAGCTGCTTTCGTCGTTGCCGTCTATGGCCAGGACGTTACCATGCAGATTCCAGGTAAGTTCTTAACGAGCAAATTTATATGCGGGAAAAAAAGTTAAGCTGTGATGGCTGTCAATGATTAACAAGATCATACAGGCAATTCCCCGGATATAGCCTAGATACAAAATTGAACACACTTGAGTACATAAATGTCTCTCTCTTCAAAGTGGAACTGACTCATTTTAAAAATAAATGCCCAACAGGTTCTTGCTTTAATAACTACAGCACATTCCCAACATTCGGGTGATGAAATTGAACACAACATTGCACAATCTCTTTTTACAGGATGGCCGTGGTGCGATTGGCAGAATAATATCGGTTATTGTAAACCCTTCTATAGACAAATGGAATCCAGAAGTATTACCGACTACTGCAAGCATTGCTCCATGAGACGAAATGATTTTGCCCATTCTCGGGACTACTTCAAGTTACAACCGTTGCCGGGTGCACTGGACGCAGTGCGATTGGGATTACCTCTATGTGAAATTATTTGCGATATCTGGAAGGTGGTTGTTGAGTTTCAGGAACTATTTCATTGAATACAATGTGTAAAGAATGGCATTTCTTTTACATCCTTATTGTCATAGACCTCAACATAGCTTGCGGATCCGCACGTTTTTGCCAAATCAGCACACGTCATGTACTTCATTACATGCCTGTAAGTTGTCCTCCTACCAATGTCAAGGAGGTGTGTTGAGTTTTGGCGTGAGTGACTTCTATGAAATGATATCACACAAATAAGGATCCTACACTTAAAGCTTTTCAACTAGGGATTAAAGGGGGCTTGGAAGTGTTACGCCAGAAGGGATGGAGTATCCTATCATTGCTGATATTAGAAAGAGCCAATAGATTGAAATCTACTAACATGAAATTTCTTGCCCAAGGAGACAACCAGATCGTTATAAACTCATACTTGGTAAGAAGATCCAACACAGCCCCTGATATACAACAATGCTATAGAGATATAATAAAAAACAACAATATTATAATGGAAGAAATATGTAAAAGTGTTCAGAAGATGGGAATGAATATCAATAACGATGAGACTGTACAATCCACTGACTTTTTAATATATGGGAAATACCCTGTTATCAGAGGAGTAATATAAGGGTTGGAACATAAAAGATGGTCACGGATCACGGGGGTCACTAATGACCAGCTACCATCTATAGCAAACTTAATTGCTACAGTTGGTTCTAATGCTCTATCTGTAGCACAATTTCATATAAATCCGACATTAATAAGTTATAACCAATTCATTGTTCTATACAACCAATTTTAAACTGTCACAGTGCTATTGGAGTGATCATTTTTAATGAGCTGTGTATAAAAGCGGGATCGAAATCTGTGAGCAGCACACTTGAACAATCGGTTGCCTTAAGATGTTTCAATTGCGCTTGGTAGGCCTAGCTGCTTTCGTCGTTGCCGTCTATGGCCAGGACGTTACCATGCAGATTCCAGGTAAGTTCTTAACGAGCAAATTTATATGCGGGAGAAAAAGTTAAGCTGTGATGGCTGTCAATGATTAACAAGATCATACAGGCAATTCCCCGGATATAGCCTGGATACAAAATTAAACACACTTGAGTAAATAAATGTCTCTCTATTCAAAGTGGAACTGACTCATTTTAAAAATTAAATGCCCAACAGGTTCTTGCTTTAAAAACTACAGCACATTCCCAACATTCGGGTGATGAAATTGAACACAACATTGCACAATCTCTTTTTTACAGGATGGCCGTGGTGCGATTGGCAGAATAATATCGGTTATTGTAAACCCTTCTATAGACAAATGGAATCCAGAAGTATTACCGACTACTGCAAGCATTGCTCCATGAGACAAAATGATTTTGCCCATTCTCGGGACTACTTCAAGTTACAACCGTTGCCGGGTGCACTGGACGCAGTGCGATTGGGATTACCTCAATGTGAAATTATTTGCGATATCTGGAAGGTGGTTGTTGAGTTTCAGGAACTATTTCATTTAATACAATGTGTAAAGAATGGCATTTCTTTTACATCCTTATTGTCATAGACCTCAACATAGCTTGCGGATCCGCACGTTTTTGCCAAATCAGCACACGTCATTTACTTCATTACATGCCAGTAAGTTGTCCTCCTACCAAAGTCAAGGAGGTGTGTTGAGTTTTGGCGTGAGTGACTTCTATGAAATGATATCACACAAATAAGGATCCTACACTTAATGCTTTTCAACTAGGGATTAAAGGGGGCTTGGAAGTGTTACGCCAGAAGGGATGGAGTATCCTATCATTGCTGATATTAGAAAGAGCCAATAGATTGAGATCTACTAACATGAAATTTCTTGCCCAAGGAGACAACCGGATCGTTATAAACTCATACTTGGTAAGAACATCCAACACAGCCCCTGATATACAACAATGCTATAGAGATATAATAAAAAACAACAATATTATAATGGAAGAAATATGTAAAAGTGTTCAGAAGATGGGAATGAATATCAATAACGATGATACTGTACAATCCACTGACTTTTTAATATATGGGAAATACCCTGTTACCAGAGGAGTAATATAAGGGTTGGAACATAAAAGATGGTCACGGATCACGGGGGTCACTAATGACCAGCTACCATCTATAGCAAACTTAATTGCTACAGTTGGTTCCAATGCCCTATCTGTAGCACAATTTCATATAAATCCGACATAATTAAATTATAACCAAGTCATTGTTTTATACAACCAATTTTAAACTGTCACAGTGCTATTTGAGTGATCATTTTTAATGAGCTGGGTATAAAAGCGGGTTCGAAATCCGTGAGCAGCACACTTGAACAATCGGTTGCCTTAAGATGTTTCAATTGCGCTTGGTAGCCCTAGCTGCTTTCGTCGTTGCCGTCTATGGCCAGGACGTTACCATGCAGATTCCAGGTTAGTTCTTAACGAGCAAATTTATATGCGGGAGAAAAATTTAAGCTGTGGTGGCTGTCAATGATTAACAAGATCATACAGGCAATTCCCCGGACATAGCCTTAGTACTTCATTACATGCCTGTAAGTTGTCCTCCTACCAATGTCAAGGAGGTGTGTTGAGTTTTGGCGTGAGTGACTTCTATGAAATGATATCACACAAATAAGGATCCTACACTTAAAGCTTTTCAACTAGGGATTAAAGGGGGCTTGGAAGTGTTACGCCAGAAGGGATGGAGTATCCTATCATTGCTGATATTAGAAAGAGCCAATAGATTGAAATCTACTAACATGAAATTTCTTGCCCAAGGAGACAACCAGATCGTTATAAACTCATACTTGGTAAGAAGATCCAACACAGCCCCTGATATACAACAATGCTATAGAGATATAATAAAAAACAACAATATTATAATGGAAGAAATATGTAAAAGTGTTCAGAAGATGGGAATGAATATCAATAACGATGAGACTGTACAATCCACTGACTTTTTAATATATGGGAAATACCCTGTTACCAGAGGAGTAATATAAGGGTTGGAACATAAAAGATGGTCACGGATCACGGGGGTCACTAATGACCAGCTACCATCTATAGCAAACTTAATTGCTACAGTTGGTTCCAATGCCCCATTGTTAGCACAATTTCATATAAATCCGACATTAATAAGTTATAACCAATTCATTGTTCTATACAACCAATTTTAAACTGTCACAGTGCTATTTAGTGATCATTTTTAATGAGCTGTGTATAAAAGCGGGTTCGAAATCTGTGAGCAGCACACTTGAACAATCGGTTGCCTTAAGATGTTTCAATTGCGCTTGGTAGGCCTAGCTGCTTTCGTCGTTGCCGTCTATGGCCAGGACGTTACCATGCAGATTCCAGGTAAGTTCTTAACGAGCAAATTTATATGCGGGAGAAAAAGTTAAGCTGTGATGGCTGTCAATGATTAACAAGATCATACAGGCAATTCCCCCGATGTAGCCTAGATACAAAATTAAACACACTTGGGTACATAAATGTCTCTCTATTCAAAGTGGAACTGACTAGCTCTCACTCATTTCAAAGATTAAATGCCCAACAGGTTCTTGCCTTAATAACTACAGCTCATTCCCAACATTCAGGTGATGAAATTGAACACAACATTGCACAATCTCTTTTTTACAGGATGGCTGTGGTGCGATTGGCAGAATAATATCGGTTATCGTAAACCCTTCTATAGACAAATGGAATCCAGAAGTATTACCGACTACTGCAAGCATTGCTCCATGAGACGAAATGATTTTGCCCATTCTCGGGACTACTTCAAGTTACAACCGTTGCCGGGTGCACTGGACGCAGTGCGATTGGGATTACCTGTATGTGAAATTATTTGCGATATCTGGAAGGTGGTTGTTGAGTTTCAGGAACTATTTCATTGAATACAATGTGTAAAGAATGGCATTTCTTTTACATCCTTATTGTCATAGACCTCAACATAGCTTGCGGATCCGCACGTTTTTGCCAAATCAGCACACGTCATTTACTTCATTACATGCCCGTAAGTTGTCATCCTACCAAAGTCAAGGAGGCGTGTTGAGTTTTGGCGTGAGTGACTTCTATGAAATGATATCACACAAATAAGGATCCTACAATTAAAGCTTTTCAACTAGGGATTAAAGGGGGCTTGGAAGTGTAACGCCAGAAGGGATGGAGTATCCTATCATTGCTGATATTAGAAAGAGCCAATAGATTGAGATCTACTAACATGAAATTTCTTGCCCAAGGAGACAACCAGATCGTTATAAACTCATACTTGGTAAGAACATCCAACACAGCCCCTGATATACAACAATGCTATAGAGATATAATAAAAAACAACAATATTATAATGGAAGAAATATGTAAAAGTGTTCAGAAGATGGGAATGAATATCAATAACGATGAGACTGTACAATCCACTGACTTTTTAATATATGGGAAATACCCTGCTATCAGAGGAGTAATATAAGGGTTGGAACATAAAAGATGGTCACGGATCACGGGGGTCACTAATGACCAGCTACCATCTATAGCAAACTTAATTGCTACAGTTGGTTCCAATGCCCCATTGTTAGCACAATTTCATATAAATCCGACATTAATAAGTTATAACCAATTCATTGTTCTATACAACCAATTTTAAACTGTCACAGTGCTATTGGAGTGATCATTTTTAATGAGCTGTGTATAAAAGCGGGTTCGAAATCTGTGAGCAGCACACTTGAACAATCGGTTGCCTTAAGATGTTTCAATTGCGCTTGGTAGGCTTAGCTGCTTTCGTCGTTGCCGTCTATGGCCAGGACGTTACCATGCAGATTCCAGGTAAGTTCTTAACGAGCAAATTTATATGCGGGAGAAAAAGTTAAGCTGTGATGGCTGTCAATGATTAACAAGATCATACAGGCAATTCCCCGGATATAGCCTAGATACAAAATTAAACACACTTGAGTACATAAATATCTCCCTATTCAAAGTGGAACTGACCAGCTCTCACTCATTTTAAAAATTAAATGCCCAACAGGTTCTTGCTTTAATAACTGCAGCTCATTCCCAACATTCGGGTGATGAAATTGAACACAACATTGCTCAATCTCTTTTTTACAGGATGGCCGTGGTGCGATTGGCAGAATAATATCGGTTATTGTAAACCCTTCTATAGACAAATGGAATCCAGAAGTATTACCGACTACTGCAAGCATTGCTCCATGAGACGAAATGATTTTGCCCATTCTCGGGACTACTTCAAGTTACAACCGTTGCCGGGTGCACTGGACGCAGTGCGATTGGGATTACCTGTATGTGAAATTATTTGCGATATCTGGAAGGTGGTTGTTGAGTTTCAGGAACTATTTCATTGAATACAATGTGTAAAGAATGGCATTTCTTTTACATCCTTATTGTCATAGACCTCAACATAGCTTGCGGATCCGCACGTTTTTGCCAAATCAGCACACGTCATTTACTTCATTACATGCCCGAAAGTTGTCCTCCTACCAAAGTCAAGGAGGCGTGTTGAGTTTTGGCGTGAGTGACTTCTATGAAATGATATCACACAAATAAGGATCCTACACTTAAAGCTTTTCAACTAGGGATTAAAGGGGGCTTGGAAGTGTAACGCCAGAAGGGATGGAGTATCCTATCATTGCTGATATTAGAAAGAGCCAATAGATTGAGATCTACTAACATGAAATTTCTTGCCCAAGGAGACAACCAGATCGTTATAAACTCATACTTGGTAAGAACATCCAACACAGCCCCTGATATACAACAATGCTATAGAGATATAATAAAAAACAACAATATTACAATGGAAGAAATATGTAAAAGTGTTCAGAAGATGTGAATGAATATCAATAACGATGAGACTGTACAATCCACTGACTTTTTAATATATGGGAAATACCCTGCTATCAGAGGAGTAATATAAGGGCTGGAACATAAAAGATGGTCACGGATCACGGGGGTCACTAATGACCAGCTACCATCTATAGCAAACTTAATTGCTACAGTTGGTTCCAATGCCCCATTGTTAGCACAATTTCATATAAATCCGACATTAATAAGTTATAACCAATTCATTGTTCTATACAACCAATTTTAAACTGTCACAGTGCTATTGAAGTGATCATTTTTAATGAGCTGTGTATAAAAGCGGGTTCGAAATCTGTGAGCAGCACACTTGAACAATCGGTTGCCTTAAGATGTTTCAATTGCGCTTGGTAGGCCTAGCTGCTTTCGTCGTTGCCGTCTATGGCCAGGACGTTACCATGCAGATTCCAGGTAAGTTCTTAACGAGCAAATTTATATGCGGGAAAAAAAGTTAAGCTGTGATGGCTGTCAATGATTAACAAGATCATACAGGCAATTCCCCGGATATAGCCTAGATACAAAATTGAACACACTTGAGTACATAAATGTCTCTCTCTTCAAAGTGGAACTGACTCATTTTAAAAATAAATGCCCAACAGGTTCTTGCTTTAATAACTACAGCACATTCCCAACATTCGGGTGATGAAATTGAACACAACATTGCACAATCTCTTTTTACAGGATGGCCGTGGTGCGATTGGCAGAATAATATCGGTTATTGTAAACCCTTCTATAGACAAATGGAATCCAGAAGTATTACCGACTACTGCAAGCATTGCTCCATGAGACGAAATGATTTTGCCCATTCTCGGGACTACTTCAAGTTACAACCGTTGCCGGGTGCACTGGACGCAGTGCGATTGGGATTACCTCTATGTGAAATTATTTGCGATATCTGGAAGGTGGTTGTTGAGTTTCAGGAACTATTTCATTGAATACAATGTGTAAAGAATGGCATTTCTTTTACATCCTTATTGTCATAGACCTCAACATAGCTTGCGGATCCGCACGTTTTTGCCAAATCAGCACACGTCATGTACTTCATTACATGCCTGTAAGTTGTCCTCCTACCAATGTCAAGGAGGTGTGTTGAGTTTTGGCGTGAGTGACTTCTATGAAATGATATCACACAAATAAGGATCCTACACTTAAAGCTTTTCAACTAGGGATTAAAGGGGGCTTGGAAGTGTTACGCCAGAAGGGATGGAGTATCCCATCATTGCTGATATTAGAAAGAGCCAATAGATTGAAATCTACTAACATGAAATTTCTTGCCCAAGGAGACAACCAGATCGTTATAAACTCATACTTGGTAAGAAGATCCAACACAGCCCCTGATATACAACAATGCTATAGAGATATAATAAAAAACAACAATATTATAATGGAAGAAATATGTAAAAGTGTTCAGAAGATGGGAATGAATATCAATAACGATGAGACTGTACAATCCACTGACTTTTTAATATATGGGAAATACCCTGTTATCAGAGGAGTAATATAAGGGTTGGAACATAAAAGATGGTCACGGATCACGGGGGTCACTAATGACCAGCTACCATCTATAGCAAACTTAATTGCTACAGTTGGTTCTAATGCTCTATCTGTAGCACAATGTCATATAAATCCGACATTAATAAGTTATAACCAATTCATTGTTCTATACAACCAATTTTAAACTGTCACAGTGCTATTGGAGTGATCATTTTTAATGAGCTGTGTATAAAAGCGGGATCGAAATCTGTGAGCAGCACACTTGAACAATCGGTTGCCTTAAGATGTTTCAATTGCGCTTGGTAGGCCTAGCTGCTTTCGTCGTTGCCGTCTATGGCCAGGACGTTACCATGCAGATTCCAGGTAAGTTCTTATCGAGCAAATTTATATGCGGGAGAAAAAGTTAAGCTGTGATGGCTGTCAATGATTAACAAGATCATACAGGCAATTCCCCGGATATAGCCTGGATACAAAATTAAACACACTTGAGTAAATAAATGTCTCTCTATTCAAAGTGGAACTGACTCATTTTAAAAATTAAATGCCCAACAGGTTCTTGCTTTAATAACTACAGCACATTCCCAACATTCGGGTGATGAAATTGAACACAACATTGCACAATCTCTTTTTTACAGGATGGCCGTGGTGCGATTGGCAGAATAATATCGGTTATTGTAAACCCTTCTATAGACAAATGGAATCCAGAAGTATTACCGACTACTGCAAGCATTGCTCCATGAGACAAAATGATTTTGCCCATTCTCGGGACTACTTCAAGTTACAACCGTTGCCGGGTGCACTGGACGCAGTGCGATTGGGATTACCTCAATGTGAAATTATTTGCGATATCTGGAAGGTGGTTGTTGAGTTTCAGGAACTATTTCATTGAATACAATGTGTAAAGAATGGCATTTCTTTTACATCCTTATTGTCATAGACCTCAACATAGCTTGCGGATCCGCACGTTTTTGCCAAATCAGCACACGTCATTTACTTCATTACATGCCAGTAAGTTGTCCTCCTACCAAAGTCAAGGAGGTGTGTTGAGTTTTGGCGTGAGTGACTTCTATGAAATGATATCACACAAATAAGGATCCTACACTTAATGCTTTTCAACTAGGGATTAAAGGGGGCTTGGAAGTGTTACGCCAGAAGGGATGGAGTATCCTATCATTGCTGATATTAGAAAGAGCCAATAGATTGAGATCTACTAACATGAAATTTCTTGCCCAAGGAGACAACCGGATCGTTATAAACTCATACTTGGTAAGAACATCCAACACAGCCCCTGATATACAACAATGCTATAGAGATATAATAAAAAACAACAATATTATAATGGAAGAAATATGTAAAAGTGTTCAGAAGATGGGAATGAATATCAATAACGATGAGACTGTACAATCCACTGACTTTTTAATATATGGGAAATACCCTGTTACCAGAGGAGTAATATAAGGGTTGGAACATAAAAGATGGTCACGGATCACGGGGGTCACTAATGACCAGCTACCATCTATAGCAAACTTAATTGCTACAGTTGGTTCCAATGCCCTATCTGTAGCACAATTTCATATAAATCCGACATAATTAAATTATAACCAAGTCATTGTTTTATACAACCAATTTTAAACTGTCACAGTGCTATTTGAGTGATCATTTTTAATGAGCTGGGTATAAAAGCGGGTTCGAAATCCGTGAGCAGCACACTTGAACAATCGGTTGCCTTAAGATGTTTCAATTGCGCTTGGTAGGCTTAGCTGCTTTCGTCGTTGCCGTCTATGGCCAGGACGTTACCATGCAGATTCCAGGTAAGTTCTTAACGAGCAAATTTATATGCGGGAGAAAAAGTTAAGCTGTGATGGCTGTCAATGATTAACAAGATCATACAGGCAATTCCCCGGATATAGCCTAGATACAAAATTAAACACACTTGAGTACATAAATATCTCCCTATTCAAAGTGGAACTGACCAGCTCTCACTCATTTTAAAAATTAAATGCCCAACAGGTTCTTGCTTTAATAACTGCAGCTCATTCCCAACATTCGGGTGATGAAATTGAACACAACATTGCTCAATCTCTTTTTTACAGGATGGCCGTGGTGCGATTGGCAGAATAATATCGGTTATTGTAAACCCTTCTATAGACAAATGGAATCCAGAAGTATTACCGACTACTGCAAGCATTGCTCCATGAGACGAAATGATTTTGCCCATTCTCGGGACTACTTCAAGTTACAACCGTTGCCGGGTGCACTGGACGCAGTGCGATTGGGATTACCTGTATGTGAAATTATTTGCGATATCTGGAAGGTGGTTGTTGAGTTTCAGGAACTATTTCATTGAATACAATGTGTAAAGAATGGCATTTCTTTTACATCCTTATTGTCATAGACCTCAACATAGCTTGCGGATCCGCACGTTTTTGCCAAATCAGCACACGTCATTTACTTCATTACATGCCCGAAAGTTGTCCTCCTACCAAAGTCAAGGAGGCGTGTTGAGTTTTGGCGTGAGTGACTTCTATGAAATGATATCACACAAATAAGGATCCTACACTTAAAGCTTTTCAACTAGGGATTAAAGGGGGCTTGGAAGTGTAACGCCAGAAGGGATGGAGTATCCTATCATTGCTGATATTAGAAAGAGCCAATAGATTGAGATCTACTAACATGAAATTTCTTGCCCAAGGAGACAACCAGATCGTTATAAACTCATACTTGGTAAGAACATCCAACACAGCCCCTGATATACAACAATGCTATAGAGATATAATAAAAAACAACAATATTACAATGGAAGAAATATGTAAAAGTGTTCAGAAGATGTGAATGAATATCAATAACGATGAGACTGTACAATCCACTGACTTTTTAATATATGGGAAATACCCTGCTATCAGAGGAGTAATATAAGGGCTGGAACATAAAAGATGGTCACGGATCACGGGGGTCACTAATGACCAGCTACCATCTATAGCAAACTTAATTGCTACAGTTGGTTCCAATGCCCCATTGTTAGCACAATTTCATATAAATCCGACATTAATAAGTTATAACCAATTCATTGTTCTATACAACCAATTTTAAACTGTCACAGTGCTATTGAAGTGATCATTTTTAATGAGCTGTGTATAAAAGCGGGTTCGAAATCTGTGAGCAGCACACTTGAACAATCGGTTGCCTTAAGATGTTTCAATTGCGCTTGGTAGGCCTAGCTGCTTTCGTCGTTGCCGTCTATGGCCAGGACGTTACCATGCAGATTCCAGGTAAGTTCTTAACGAGCAAATTTATATGCGGGAAAAAAAGTTAAGCTGTGATGGCTGTCAATGATTAACAAGATCATACAGGCAATTCCCCGGATATAGCCTAGATACAAAATTGAACACACTTGAGTACATAAATGTCTCTCTCTTCAAAGTGGAACTGACTCATTTTAAAAATAAATGCCCAACAGGTTCTTGCTTTAATAACTACAGCACATTCCCAACATTCGGGTGATGAAATTGAACACAACATTGCACAATCTCTTTTTACAGGATGGCCGTGGTGCGATTGGCAGAATAATATCGGTTATTGTAAACCCTTCTATAGACAAATGGAATCCAGAAGTATTACCGACTACTGCAAGCATTGCTCCATGAGACGAAATGATTTTGCCCATTCTCGGGACTACTTCAAGTTACAACCGTTGCCGGGTGCACTGGACGCAGTGCGATTGGGATTACCTCTATGTGAAATTATTTGCGATATCTGGAAGGTGGTTGTTGAGTTTCAGGAACTATTTCATTGAATACAATGTGTAAAGAATGGCATTTCTTTTACATCCTTATTGTCATAGACCTCAACATAGCTTGCGGATCCGCACGTTTTTGCCAAATCAGCACACGTCATGTACTTCATTACATGCCTGTAAGTTGTCCTCCTACCAATGTCAAGGAGGTGTGTTGAGTTTTGGCGTGAGTGACTTCTATGAAATGATATCACACAAATAAGGATCCTACACTTAAAGCTTTTCAACTAGGGATTAAAGGGGGCTTGGAAGTGTTACGCCAGAAGGGATGGAGTATCCCATCATTGCTGATATTAGAAAGAGCCAATAGATTGAAATCTACTAACATGAAATTTCTTGCCCAAGGAGACAACCAGATCGTTATAAACTCATACTTGGTAAGAAGATCCAACACAGCCCCTGATATACAACAATGCTATAGAGATATAATAAAAAACAACAATATTATAATGGAAGAAATATGTAAAAGTGTTCAGAAGATGGGAATGAATATCAATAACGATGAGACTGTACAATCCACTGACTTTTTAATATATGGGAAATACCCTGTTATCAGAGGAGTAATATAAGGGTTGGAACATAAAAGATGGTCACGGATCACGGGGGTCACTAATGACCAGCTACCATCTATAGCAAACTTAATTGCTACAGTTGGTTCTAATGCTCTATCTGTAGCACAATGTCATATAAATCCGACATTAATAAGTTATAACCAATTCATTGTTCTATACAACCAATTTTAAACTGTCACAGTGCTATTGGAGTGATCATTTTTAATGAGCTGTGTATAAAAGCGGGATCGAAATCTGTGAGCAGCACACTTGAACAATCGGTTGCCTTAAGATGTTTCAATTGCGCTTGGTAGGCCTAGCTGCTTTCGTCGTTGCCGTCTATGGCCAGGACGTTACCATGCAGATTCCAGGTAAGTTCTTATCGAGCAAATTTATATGCGGGAGAAAAAGTTAAGCTGTGATGGCTGTCAATGATTAACAAGATCATACAGGCAATTCCCCGGATATAGCCTGGATACAAAATTAAACACACTTGAGTAAATAAATGTCTCTCTATTCAAAGTGGAACTGACTCATTTTAAAAATTAAATGCCCAACAGGTTCTTGCTTTAATAACTACAGCACATTCCCAACATTCGGGTGATGAAATTGAACACAACATTGCACAATCTCTTTTTTACAGGATGGCCGTGGTGCGATTGGCAGAATAATATCGGTTATTGTAAACCCTTCTATAGACAAATGGAATCCAGAAGTATTACCGACTACTGCAAGCATTGCTCCATGAGACAAAATGATTTTGCCCATTCTCGGGACTACTTCAAGTTACAACCGTTGCCGGGTGCACTGGACGCAGTGCGATTGGGATTACCTCAATGTGAAATTATTTGCGATATCTGGAAGGTGGTTGTTGAGTTTCAGGAACTATTTCATTGAATACAATGTGTAAAGAATGGCATTTCTTTTACATCCTTATTGTCATAGACCTCAACATAGCTTGCGGATCCGCACGTTTTTGCCAAATCAGCACACGTCATTTACTTCATTACATGCCAGTAAGTTGTCCTCCTACCAAAGTCAAGGAGGTGTGTTGAGTTTTGGCGTGAGTGACTTCTATGAAATGATATCACACAAATAAGGATCCTACACTTAATGCTTTTCAACTAGGGATTAAAGGGGGCTTGGAAGTGTTACGCCAGAAGGGATGGAGTATCCTATCATTGCTGATATTAGAAAGAGCCAATAGATTGAGATCTACTAACATGAAATTTCTTGCCCAAGGAGACAACCGGATCGTTATAAACTCATACTTGGTAAGAACATCCAACACAGCCCCTGATATACAACAATGCTATAGAGATATAATAAAAAACAACAATATTATAATGGAAGAAATATGTAAAAGTGTTCAGAAGATGGGAATGAATATCAATAACGATGAGACTGTACAATCCACTGACTTTTTAATATATGGGAAATACCCTGTTACCAGAGGAGTAATATAAGGGTTGGAACATAAAAGATGGTCACGGATCACGGGGGTCACTAATGACCAGCTACCATCTATAGCAAACTTAATTGCTACAGTTGGTTCCAATGCCCTATCTGTAGCACAATTTCATATAAATCCGACATAATTAAATTATAACCAAGTCATTGTTTTATACAACCAATTTTAAACTGTCACAGTGCTATTTGAGTGATCATTTTTAATGAGCTGGGTATAAAAGCGGGTTCGAAATCCGTGAGCAGCACACTTGAACAATCGGTTGCCTTAAGATGTTTCAATTGCGCTTGGTAGCCCTAGCTGCTTTCGTCGTTGCCGTCTATGGCCAGGACGTTACCATGCAGATTCCAGGTTAGTTCTTAACGAGCAAATTTATATGCGGGAGAAAAATTTAAGCTGTGGTGGCTGTCAATGATTAACAAGATCATACAGGCAATTCCCCGGATATAGCCTAGATACAAAATTAAACACACTTGAGTACATAAATGTCTCCCCATTCAAAGTGAAACTGACTAGCTCTCACTCATTTTAAAGATTAAATGCCCAACAGGTTCTTGCTTTAATAACTACAGCTCATTCCCAACATTCGGGTGATGAAATTGAACACAACATTGCACAATCTCTTTTTTACAGGATGGCCGTGGTGCGATTGGCAGAATAATATCGGTTATTGTAAACCCTTCTATAGACAAATGGAATCCAGAAGTATTACCGACTACTGCAAGCATTGCTCCATGAGACAAAATGATTTTGCCCATTCTCGGGACTACTTCAAGTTACAACCGTTGCCGGGTGCACTGGACGCAGTGCGATTGGGATTACCTGTATGTGAAATTATTTGCGATATCTGGAAGGTGGTTGTTGAGTTTCAGGAACTATTTCATTGAATACAATGTGTAAAGAATGGCATTTCTTTTACATCCTTATTGTCATAGACCTCAACATAGCTTGCGGATCCGCACGTTTTTGCCAAATCAGCACACGTCATTTACTTCATTACATGCCAGTAAGTTGTCCTCCTACCAAAGTCAAGGAGGTGTGTTGAGTTTTGGCGTGAGTGACTTCTATGAAATGATATCACACAAATAAGGATCCTACACTTAATGCTTCTCAACTAGGGATTAAAGGGGGCTTGGAAGTGTTACGCCAGAAGGGATGGAGTATCCTATCATTGCTGATATTAGAAAGAGCCAAAAGATTGAGATCTACTAACATGAAATTTCTTGCCCAAGGAGACAACCGGATCGTTATAAACTCATACTTGGTAAGAACATCCAACACAGCCCCTGATATACAACAATGCTATAGAGATATAATAAAAAACAACAATATTATAATGGAAGAAATATGTAAAAGTGTTCAGAAGATGGGAATGAATATCAATAACGATGAGACTGTACAATCCACTGACTTTTTAATATATGGGAAATACCCTGTTACCAGAGGAGTAATATAAGGGTTGGAACATAAAAGATGGTCACGGATCACGGGGGTCACTAATGACCAGCTACCATCTATAGCAAACTTAATTGCTACAGTTGGTTCCAATGCCCTATCTGTAGCACAATTTCATATAAATCCGACATAATTAAATTATAACCAAGTCATTGTTTTATACAACCAATTTTAAACTGTCACAGTGCTATTTGAGTGATCATTTTTAATGAGCTGGGTATAAAAGCGGGTTCGAAATCCGTGAGCAGCACACTTGAACAATCGGTTGCCTTAAGATGTTTCAATTGCGCTTGGTAGCCCTAGCTGCTTTCGTCGTTGCCGTCTATGGCCAGGACGTTACCATGCAGATTCCAGGTTAGTTCTTAACGAGCAAATTTATATGCGGGAGAAAAATTTAAGCTGTGGTGGCTGTCAATGATTAACAAGATCATACAGGCAATTCCCCGGATATAGCCTAGATACAAAATTAAACACACTTGAGTACATAAATGTCTCCCCATTCAAAGTGAAACTGACTAGCTCTCACTCATTTTAAAGATTAAATGCCCAACAGGTTCTTGCTTTAATAACTACAGCTCATTCCCAACATTCGGGTGATGAAATTGAACACAACATTGCACAATCTCTTTTTTACAGGATGGCCGTGGTGCGATTGGCAGAATAATATCGGTTATTGTAAACCCTTCTATAGACAAATGGAATCCAGAAGTATTACCGACTACTGCAAGCATTGCTCCATGAGACAAAATGATTTTGCCCATTCTCGGGACTACTTCAAGTTACAACCGTTGCCGGGTGCACTGGACGCAGTGCGATTGGGATTACCTGTATGTGAAATTATTTGCGATATCTGGAAGGTGGTTGTTGAGTTTCAGGAACTATTTCATTGAATACAATGTGTAAAGAATGGCATTTCTTTTACATCCTTATTGTCATAGACCTCAACATAGCTTGCGGATCCGCACGTTTTTGCCAAATCAGCACACGTCATTTACTTCATTACATGCCAGTAAGTTGTCCTCCTACCAAAGTCAAGGAGGTGTGTTGAGTTTTGGCGTGAGTGACTTCTATGAAATGATATCACACAAATAAGGATCCTACACTTAATGCTTCTCAACTAGGGATTAAAGGGGGCTTGGAAGTGTTACGCCAGAAGGGATGGAGTATCCTATCATTGCTGATATTAGAAAGAGCCAATAGATTGAGATCTACTAACATGAAATTTCTTGCCCAAGGAGACAACCGGATCGTTATAAACTCATACTTGGTAAGAACATCCAACACAGCCCCTGATATACAACAATGCTATAGAGATATAATAAAAAACAACAATATTATAATGGAAGAAATATGTAAAAGTGTTCAGAAGATGGGAATGAATATCAATAACGATGAGACTGTACAATCCACTGACTTTTTAATATATGGGAAATACCCTGTTACCAGAGGAGTAATATAAGGGTTGGAACATAAAAGATGGTCACGGATCACGGGGGTCACTAATGACCAGCTACCATCTATAGCAAACTTAATTGCTACAGTTGGTTCCAATGCCCTATCTGTAGCACAATTTCATATAAATCCGACATAATTAAATTATAACCAAGTCATTGTTTTATACAACCAATTTTAAACTGTCACAGTGCTATTTGAGTGATCATTTTTAATGAGCTGGGTATAAAAGCGGGTTCGAAATCCGTGAGCAGCACACTTGAACAATCGGTTGCCTTAAGATGTTTCAATTGCGCTTGGTAGCCCTAGCTGCTTTCGTCGTTGCCGTCTATGGCCAGGACGTTACCATGCAGATTCCAGGTTAGTTCTTAACGAGCAAATTTATATGCGGGAGAAAAATTTAAGCTGTGGTGGCTGTCAATGATTAACAAGATCATACAGGCAATTCCCCGGATATAGCCTAGATACAAAATTAAACACACTTGAGTACATAAATGTCTCCCCATTCAAAGTGAAACTGACTAGCTCTCACTCATTTTAAAGATTAAATGCCCAACAGGTTCTTGCTTTAATAACTACAGCTCATTCCCAACATTCGGGTGATGAAATTGAACACAACATTGCACAATCTCTTTTTTACAGGATGGCCGTGGTGCGATTGGCAGAATAATATCGGTTATTGTAAACCCTTCTATAGACAAATGGAATCCAGAAGTATTACCGACTACTGCAAGCATTGCTCCATGAGACAAAATGATTTTGCCCATTCTCGGGACTACTTCAAGTTACAACCGTTGCCGGGTGCACTGGACGCAGTGCGATTGGGATTACCTGTATGTGAAATTATTTGCGATATCTGGAAGGTGGTTGTTGAGTTTCAGGAACTATTTCATTGAATACAATGTGTAAAGAATGGCATTTCTTTTACATCCTTATTGTCATAGACCTCAACATAGCTTGCGGATCCGCACGTTTTTGCCAAATCAGCACACGTCATTTACTTCATTACATGCCCGAAAGTTGTCCTCCTACCAAAGTCAAGGAGGCGTGTTGAGTTTTGGCGTGAGTGACTTCTATGAAATGATATCACACAAATAAGGATCCTACACTTAAAGCTTTTCAACTAGGGATTAAAGGGGGCTTGGAAGTGTAACGCCAGAAGGGATGGAGTATCCTATCATTGCTGATATTAGAAAGAGCCAATAGATTGAGATCTACTAACATGAAATTTCTTGCCCAAGGAGACAACCAGATCGTTATAAACTCATACTTGGTAAGAACATCCAACACAGCCCCTGATATACAACAATGCTATAGAGATATAATAAAAAACAACAATATTACAATGGAAGAAATATGTAAAAGTGTTCAGAAGATGTGAATGAATATCAATAACGATGAGACTGTACAATCCACTGACTTTTTAATATATGGGAAATACCCTGCTATCAGAGGAGTAATATAAGGGCTGGAACATAAAAGATGGTCACGGATCACGGGGGTCACTAATGACCAGCTACCATCTATAGCAAACTTAATTGCTACAGTTGGTTCCAATGCCCCATTGTTAGCACAATTTCATATAAATCCGACATTAATAAGTTATAACCAATTCATTGTTCTATACAACCAATTTTAAACTGTCACAGTGCTATTGAAGTGATCATTTTTAATGAGCTGTGTATAAAAGCGGGTTCGAAATCTGTGAGCAGCACACTTGAACAATCGGTTGCCTTAAGATGTTTCAATTGCGCTTGGTAGGCCTAGCTGCTTTCGTCGTTGCCGTCTATGGCCAGGACGTTACCATGCAGATTCCAGGTAAGTTCTTAACGAGCAAATTTATATGCGGGAAAAAAAGTTAAGCTGTGATGGCTGTCAATGATTAACAAGATCATACAGGCAATTCCCCGGATATAGCCTAGATACAAAATTGAACACACTTGAGTACATAAATGTCTCTCTCTTCAAAGTGGAACTGACTCATTTTAAAAATAAATGCCCAACAGGTTCTTGCTTTAATAACTACAGCACATTCCCAACATTCGGGTGATGAAATTGAACACAACATTGCACAATCTCTTTTTACAGGATGGCCGTGGTGCGATTGGCAGAATAATATCGGTTATTGTAAACCCTTCTATAGACAAATGGAATCCAGAAGTATTACCGACTACTGCAAGCATTGCTCCATGAGACGAAATGATTTTGCCCATTCTCGGGACTACTTCAAGTTACAACCGTTGCCGGGTGCACTGGACGCAGTGCGATTGGGATTACCTCTATGTGAAATTATTTGCGATATCTGGAAGGTGGTTGTTGAGTTTCAGGAACTATTTCATTGAATACAATGTGTAAAGAATGGCATTTCTTTTACATCCTTATTGTCATAGACCTCAACATAGCTTGCGGATCCGCACGTTTTTGCCAAATCAGCACACGTCATGTACTTCATTACATGCCTGTAAGTTGTCCTCCTACCAATGTCAAGGAGGTGTGTTGAGTTTTGGCGTGAGTGACTTCTATGAAATGATATCACACAAATAAGGATCCTACACTTAAAGCTTTTCAACTAGGGATTAAAGGGGGCTTGGAAGTGTTACGCCAGAAGGGATGGAGTATCCCATCATTGCTGATATTAGAAAGAGCCAATAGATTGAAATCTACTAACATGAAATTTCTTGCCCAAGGAGACAACCAGATCGTTATAAACTCATACTTGGTAAGAAGATCCAACACAGCCCCTGATATACAACAATGCTATAGAGATATAATAAAAAACAACAATATTATAATGGAAGAAATATGTAAAAGTGTTCAGAAGATGGGAATGAATATCAATAACGATGAGACTGTACAATCCACTGACTTTTTAATATATGGGAAATACCCTGTTATCAGAGGAGTAATATAAGGGTTGGAACATAAAAGATGGTCACGGATCACGGGGGTCACTAATGACCAGCTACCATCTATAGCAAACTTAATTGCTACAGTTGGTTCTAATGCTCTATCTGTAGCACAATGTCATATAAATCCGACATTAATAAGTTATAACCAATTCATTGTTCTATACAACCAATTTTAAACTGTCACAGTGCTATTGGAGTGATCATTTTTAATGAGCTGTGTATAAAAGCGGGATCGAAATCTGTGAGCAGCACACTTGAACAATCGGTTGCCTTAAGATGTTTCAATTGCGCTTGGTAGGCCTAGCTGCTTTCGTCGTTGCCGTCTATGGCCAGGACGTTACCATGCAGATTCCAGGTAAGTTCTTATCGAGCAAATTTATATGCGGGAGAAAAAGTTAAGCTGTGATGGCTGTCAATGATTAACAAGATCATACAGGCAATTCCCCGGATATAGCCTGGATACAAAATTAAACACACTTGAGTAAATAAATGTCTCTCTATTCAAAGTGGAACTGACTCATTTTAAAAATTAAATGCCCAACAGGTTCTTGCTTTAATAACTACAGCACATTCCCAACATTCGGGTGATGAAATTGAACACAACATTGCACAATCTCTTTTTTACAGGATGGCCGTGGTGCGATTGGCAGAATAATATCGGTTATTGTAAACCCTTCTATAGACAAATGGAATCCAGAAGTATTACCGACTACTGCAAGCATTGCTCCATGAGACAAAATGATTTTGCCCATTCTCGGGACTACTTCAAGTTACAACCGTTGCCGGGTGCACTGGACGCAGTGCGATTGGGATTACCTGTATGTGAAATTATTTGCGATATCTGGAAGGTGGTTGTTGAGTTTCAGGAACTATTTCATTGAATACAATGTGTAAAGAATGGCATTTCTTTTACATCCTTATTGTCATAGACCTCAACATAGCTTGCGGATCCGCACGTTTTTGCCAAATCAGCACACGTCATTTACTTCATTACATGCCAGTAAGTTGTCCTCCTACCAAAGTCAAGGAGGTGTGTTGAGTTTTGGCGTGAGTGACTTCTATGAAATGATATCACACAAATAAGGATCCTACACTTAATGCTTCTCAACTAGGGATTAAAGGGGGCTTGGAAGTGTTACGCCAGAAGGGATGGAGTATCCTATCATTGCTGATATTAGAAAGAGCCAATAGATTGAGATCTACTAACATGAAATTTCTTGCCCAAGGAGACAACCGGATCGTTATAAACTCATACTTGGTAAGAACATCCAACACAGCCCCTGATATACAACAATGCTATAGAGATATAATAAAAAACAACAATATTATAATGGAAGAAATATGTAAAAGTGTTCAGAAGATGGGAATGAATATCAATAACGATGAGACTGTACAATCCACTGACTTTTTAATATATGGGAAATACCCTGTTACCAGAGGAGTAATATAAGGGTTGGAACATAAAAGATGGTCACGGATCACGGGGGTCACTAATGACCAGCTACCATCTATAGCAAACTTAATTGCTACAGTTGGTTCCAATGCCCTATCTGTAGCACAATTTCATATAAATCCGACATAATTAAATTATAACCAAGTCATTGTTTTATACAACCAATTTTAAACTGTCACAGTGCTATTTGAGTGATCATTTTTAATGAGCTGGGTATAAAAGCGGGTTCGAAATCCGTGAGCAGCACACTTGAACAATCGGTTGCCTTAAGATGTTTCAATTGCGCTTGGTAGCCCTAGCTGCTTTCGTCGTTGCCGTCTATGGCCAGGACGTTACCATGCAGATTCCAGGTTAGTTCTTAACGAGCAAATTTATATGCGGGAGAAAAATTTAAGCTGTGGTGGCTGTCAATGATTAACAAGATCATACAGGCAATTCCCCGGATATAGCCTAGATACAAAATTAAACACACTTGAGTACATAAATGTCTCCCCATTCAAAGTGAAACTGACTAGCTCTCACTCATTTTAAAGATTAAATGCCCAACAGGTTCTTGCTTTAATAACTACAGCTCATTCCCAACATTCGGGTGATGAAATTGAACACAACATTGCACAATCTCTTTTTTACAGGATGGCCGTGGTGCGATTGGCAGAATAATATCGGTTATTGTAAACCCTTCTATAGACAAATGGAATCCAGAAGTATTACCGACTACTGCAAGCATTGCTCCATGAGACAAAATGATTTTGCCCATTCTCGGGACTACTTCAAGTTACAACCGTTGCCGGGTGCACTGGACGCAGTGCGATTGGGATTACCTGTATGTGAAATTATTTGCGATATCTGGAAGGTGGTTGTTGAGTTTCAGGAACTATTTCATTGAATACAATGTGTAAAGAATGGCATTTCTTTTACATCCTTATTGTCATAGACCTCAACATAGCTTGCGGATCCGCACGTTTTTGCCAAATCAGCACACGTCATTTACTTCATTACATGCCCGAAAGTTGTCCTCCTACCAAAGTCAAGGAGGCGTGTTGAGTTTTGGCGTGAGTGACTTCTATGAAATGATATCACACAAATAAGGATCCTACACTTAAAGCTTTTCAACTAGGGATTAAAGGGGGCTTGGAAGTGTAACGCCAGAAGGGATGGAGTATCCTATCATTGCTGATATTAGAAAGAGCCAATAGATTGAGATCTACTAACATGAAATTTCTTGCCCAAGGAGACAACCAGATCGTTATAAACTCATACTTGGTAAGAACATCCAACACAGCCCCTGATATACGACAATGCTATAGAGATATAATAAAAAACAACAATATTACAATGGAAGAAATATGTAAAAGTGTTCAGAAGATGTGAATGAATATCAATAACGATGAGACTGTACAATCCACTGACTTTTTAATATATGGGAAATACCCTGCTATCAGAGGAGTAATATAAGGGCTGGAACATAAAAGATGGTCACGGATCACGGGGGTCACTAATGACCAGCTACCATCTATAGCAAACTTAATTGCTACAGTTGGTTCCAATGCCCCATTGTTAGCACAATTTCATATAAATCCGACATTAATAAGTTATAACCAATTCATTGTTCTATACAACCAATTTTAAACTGTCACAGTGCTATTGAAGTGATCATTTTTAATGAGCTGTGTATAAAAGCGGGTTCGAAATCTGTGAGCAGCACACTTGAACAATCGGTTGCCTTAAGATGTTTCAATTGCGCTTGGTAGGCCTAGCTGCTTTCGTCGTTGCCGTCTATGGCCAGGACGTTACCATGCAGATTCCAGGTAAGTTCTTAACGAGCAAATTTATATGCGGGAAAAAAAGTTAAGCTGTGATGGCTGTCAATGATTAACAAGATCATACAGGCAATTCCCCGGATATAGCCTAGATACAAAATTGAACACACTTGAGTACATAAATGTCTCTCTCTTCAAAGTGGAACTGACTCATTTTAAAAATAAATGCCCAACAGGTTCTTGCTTTAATAACTACAGCACATTCCCAACATTCGGGTGATGAAATTGAACACAACATTGCACAATCTCTTTTTACAGGATGGCCGTGGTGCGATTGGCAGAATAATATCGGTTATTGTAAACCCTTCTATAGACAAATGGAATCCAGAAGTATTACCGACTACTGCAAGCATTGCTCCATGAGACGAAATGATTTTGCCCATTCTCGGGACTACTTCAAGTTACAACCGTTGCCGGGTGCACTGGACGCAGTGCGATTGGGATTACCTCTATGTGAAATTATTTGCGATATCTGGAAGGTGGTTGTTGAGTTTCAGGAACTATTTCATTGAATACAATGTGTAAAGAATGGCATTTCTTTTACATCCTTATTGTCATAGACCTCAACATAGCTTGCGGATCCGCACGTTTTTGCCAAATCAGCACACGTCATGTACTTCATTACATGCCTGTAAGTTGTCCTCCTACCAATGTCAAGGAGGTGTGTTGAGTTTTGGCGTGAGTGACTTCTATGAAATGATATCACACAAATAAGGATCCTACACTTAAAGCTTTTCAACTAGGGATTAAAGGGGGCTTGGAAGTGTTACGCCAGAAGGGATGGAGTATCCCATCATTGCTGATATTAGAAAGAGCCAATAGATTGAAATCTACTAACATGAAATTTCTTGCCCAAGGAGACAACCAGATCGTTATAAACTCATACTTGGTAAGAAGATCCAACACAGCCCCTGATATACAACAATGCTATAGAGATATAATAAAAAACAACAATATTATAATGGAAGAAATATGTAAAAGTGTTCAGAAGATGGGAATGAATATCAATAACGATGAGACTGTACAATCCACTGACTTTTTAATATATGGGAAATACCCTGTTATCAGAGGAGTAATATAAGGGTTGGAACATAAAAGATGGTCACGGATCACGGGGGTCACTAATGACCAGCTACCATCTATAGCAAACTTAATTGCTACAGTTGGTTCTAATGCTCTATCTGTAGCACAATGTCATATAAATCCGACATTAATAAGTTATAACCAATTCATTGTTCTATACAACCAATTTTAAACTGTCACAGTGCTATTGGAGTGATCATTTTTAATGAGCTGTGTATAAAAGCGGGATCGAAATCTGTGAGCAGCACACTTGAACAATCGGTTGCCTTAAGATGTTTCAATTGCGCTTGGTAGGCCTAGCTGCTTTCGTCGTTGCCGTCTATGGCCAGGACGTTACCATGCAGATTCCAGGTAAGTTCTTATCGAGCAAATTTATATGCGGGAGAAAAAGTTAAGCTGTGATGGCTGTCAATGATTAACAAGATCATACAGGCAATTCCCCGGATATAGCCTGGATACAAAATTAAACACACTTGAGTAAATAAATGTCTCTCTATTCAAAGTGGAACTGACTCATTTTAAAAATTAAATGCCCAACAGGTTCTTGCTTTAATAACTACAGCACATTCCCAACATTCGGGTGATGAAATTGAACACAACATTGCACAATCTCTTTTTTACAGGATGGCCGTGGTGCGATTGGCAGAATAATATCGGTTATTGTAAACCCTTCTATAGACAAATGGAATCCAGAAGTATTACCGACTACTGCAAGCATTGCTCCATGAGACAAAATGATTTTGCCCATTCTCGGGACTACTTCAAGTTACAACCGTTGCCGGGTGCACTGGACGCAGTGCGATTGGGATTACCTGTATGTGAAATTATTTGCGATATCTGGAAGGTGGTTGTTGAGTTTCAGGAACTATTTCATTGAATACAATGTGTAAAGAATGGCATTTCTTTTACATCCTTATTGTCATAGACCTCAACATAGCTTGCGGATCCGCACGTTTTTGCCAAATCAGCACACGTCATTTACTTCATTACATGCCAGTAAGTTGTCCTCCTACCAAAGTCAAGGAGGTGTGTTGAGTTTTGGCGTGAGTGACTTCTATGAAATGATATCACACAAATAAGGATCCTACACTTAATGCTTCTCAACTAGGGATTAAAGGGGGCTTGGAAGTGTTACGCCAGAAGGGATGGAGTATCCTATCATTGCTGATATTAGAAAGAGCCAATAGATTGAGATCTACTAACATGAAATTTCTTGCCCAAGGAGACAACCGGATCGTTATAAACTCATACTTGGTAAGAACATCCAACACAGCCCCTGATATACAACAATGCTATAGAGATATAATAAAAAACAACAATATTATAATGGAAGAAATATGTAAAAGTGTTCAGAAGATGGGAATGAATATCAATAACGATGAGACTGTACAATCCACTGACTTTTTAATATATGGGAAATACCCTGTTACCAGAGGAGTAATATAAGGGTTGGAACATAAAAGATGGTCACGGATCACGGGGGTCACTAATGACCAGCTACCATCTATAGCAAACTTAATTGCTACAGTTGGTTCCAATGCCCTATCTGTAGCACAATTTCATATAAATCCGACATAATTAAATTATAACCAAGTCATTGTTTTATACAACCAATTTTAAACTGTCACAGTGCTATTTGAGTGATCATTTTTAATGAGCTGGGTATAAAAGCGGGTTCGAAATCCGTGAGCAGCACACTTGAACAATCGGTTGCCTTAAGATGTTTCAATTGCGCTTGGTAGCCCTAGCTGCTTTCGTCGTTGCCGTCTATGGCCAGGACGTTACCATGCAGATTCCAGGTTAGTTCTTAACGAGCAAATTTATATGCGGGAGAAAAATTTAAGCTGTGGTGGCTGTCAATGATTAACAAGATCATACAGGCAATTCCCCGGATATAGCCTAGATACAAAATTAAACACACTTGAGTACATAAATGTCTCCCCATTCAAAGTGAAACTGACTAGCTCTCACTCATTTTAAAGATTAAATGCCCAACAGGTTCTTGCTTTAATAACTACAGCTCATTCCCAACATTCGGGTGATGAAATTGAACACAACATTGCACAATCTCTTTTTTACAGGATGGCCGTGGTGCGATTGGCAGAATAATATCGGTTATTGTAAACCCTTCTATAGACAAATGGAATCCAGAAGTATTACCGACTACTGCAAGCATTGCTCCATGAGACAAAATGATTTTGCCCATTCTCGGGACTACTTCAAGTTACAACCGTTGCCGGGTGCACTGGACGCAGTGCGATTGGGATTACCTGTATGTGAAATTATTTGCGATATCTGGAAGGTGGTTGTTGAGTTTCAGGAACTATTTCATTGAATACAATGTGTAAAGAATGGCATTTCTTTTACATCCTTATTGTCATAGACCTCAACATAGCTTGCGGATCCGCACGTTTTTGCCAAATCAGCACACGTCATTTACTTCATTACATGCCCGAAAGTTGTCCTCCTACCAAAGTCAAGGAGGCGTGTTGAGTTTTGGCGTGAGTGACTTCTATGAAATGATATCACACAAATAAGGATCCTACACTTAAAGCTTTTCAACTAGGGATTAAAGGGGGCTTGGAAGTGTAACGCCAGAAGGGATGGAGTATCCTATCATTGCTGATATTAGAAAGAGCCAATAGATTGAGATCTACTAACATGAAATTTCTTGCCCAAGGAGACAACCAGATCGTTATAAACTCATACTTGGTAAGAACATCCAACACAGCCCCTGATATACAACAATGCTATAGAGATATAATAAAAAACAACAATATTACAATGGAAGAAATATGTAAAAGTGTTCAGAAGATGTGAATGAATATCAATAACGATGAGACTGTACAATCCACTGACTTTTTAATATATGGGAAATACCCTGCTATCAGAGGAGTAATATAAGGGCTGGAACATAAAAGATGGTCACGGATCACGGGGGTCACTAATGACCAGCTACCATCTATAGCAAACTTAATTGCTACAGTTGGTTCCAATGCCCCATTGTTAGCACAATTTCATATAAATCCGACATTAATAAGTTATAACCAATTCATTGTTCTATACAACCAATTTTAAACTGTCACAGTGCTATTGAAGTGATCATTTTTAATGAGCTGTGTATAAAAGCGGGTTCGAAATCTGTGAGCAGCACACTTGAACAATCGGTTGCCTTAAGATGTTTCAATTGCGCTTGGTAGGCCTAGCTGCTTTCGTCGTTGCCGTCTATGGCCAGGACGTTACCATGCAGATTCCAGGTAAGTTCTTAACGAGCAAATTTATATGCGGGAAAAAAAGTTAAGCTGTGATGGCTGTCAATGATTAACAAGATCATACAGGCAATTCCCCGGATATAGCCTAGATACAAAATTGAACACACTTGAGTACATAAATGTCTCTCTCTTCAAAGTGGAACTGACTCATTTTAAAAATAAATGCCCAACAGGTTCTTGCTTTAATAACTACAGCACATTCCCAACATTCGGGTGATGAAATTGAACACAACATTGCACAATCTCTTTTTACAGGATGGCCGTGGTGCGATTGGCAGAATAATATCGGTTATTGTAAACCCTTCTATAGACAAATGGAATCCAGAAGTATTACCGACTACTGCAAGCATTGCTCCATGAGACGAAATGATTTTGCCCATTCTCGGGACTACTTCAAGTTACAACCGTTGCCGGGTGCACTGGACGCAGTGCGATTGGGATTACCTCTATGTGAAATTATTTGCGATATCTGGAAGGTGGTTGTTGAGTTTCAGGAACTATTTCATTGAATACAATGTGTAAAGAATGGCATTTCTTTTACATCCTTATTGTCATAGACCTCAACATAGCTTGCGGATCCGCACGTTTTTGCCAAATCAGCACACGTCATGTACTTCATTACATGCCTGTAAGTTGTCCTCCTACCAATGTCAAGGAGGTGTGTTGAGTTTTGGCGTGAGTGACTTCTATGAAATGATATCACACAAATAAGGATCCTACACTTAAAGCTTTTCAACTAGGGATTAAAGGGGGCTTGGAAGTGTTACGCCAGAAGGGATGGAGTATCCCATCATTGCTGATATTAGAAAGAGCCAATAGATTGAAATCTACTAACATGAAATTTCTTGCCCAAGGAGACAACCAGATCGTTATAAACTCATACTTGGTAAGAAGATCCAACACAGCCCCTGATATACAACAATGCTATAGAGATATAATAAAAAACAACAATATTATAATGGAAGAAATATGTAAAAGTGTTCAGAAGATGGGAATGAATATCAATAACGATGAGACTGTACAATCCACTGACTTTTTAATATATGGGAAATACCCTGTTATCAGAGGAGTAATATAAGGGTTGGAACATAAAAGATGGTCACGGATCACGGGGGTCACTAATGACCAGCTACCATCTATAGCAAACTTAATTGCTACAGTTGGTTCTAATGCTCTATCTGTAGCACAATGTCATATAAATCCGACATTAATAAGTTATAACCAATTCATTGTTCTATACAACCAATTTTAAACTGTCACAGTGCTATTGGAGTGATCATTTTTAATGAGCTGTGTATAAAAGCGGGATCGAAATCTGTGAGCAGCACACTTGAACAATCGGTTGCCTTAAGATGTTTCAATTGCGCTTGGTAGGCCTAGCTGCTTTCGTCGTTGCCGTCTATGGCCAGGACGTTACCATGCAGATTCCAGGTAAGTTCTTATCGAGCAAATTTATATGCGGGAGAAAAAGTTAAGCTGTGATGGCTGTCAATGATTAACAAGATCATACAGGCAATTCCCCGGATATAGCCTGGATACAAAATTAAACACACTTGAGTAAATAAATGTCTCTCTATTCAAAGTGGAACTGACTCATTTTAAAAATTAAATGCCCAACAGGTTCTTGCTTTAATAACTACAGCACATTCCCAACATTCGGGTGATGAAATTGAACACAACATTGCACAATCTCTTTTTTACAGGATGGCCGTGGTGCGATTGGCAGAATAATATCGGTTATTGTAAACCCTTCTATAGACAAATGGAATCCAGAAGTATTACCGACTACTGCAAGCATTGCTCCATGAGACAAAATGATTTTGCCCATTCTCGGGACTACTTCAAGTTACAACCGTTGCCGGGTGCACTGGACGCAGTGCGATTGGGATTACCTGTATGTGAAATTATTTGCGATATCTGGAAGGTGGTTGTTGAGTTTCAGGAACTATTTCATTGAATACAATGTGTAAAGAATGGCATTTCTTTTACATCCTTATTGTCATAGACCTCAACATAGCTTGCGGATCCGCACGTTTTTGCCAAATCAGCACACGTCATTTACTTCATTACATGCCAGTAAGTTGTCCTCCTACCAAAGTCAAGGAGGTGTGTTGAGTTTTGGCGTGAGTGACTTCTATGAAATGATATCACACAAATAAGGATCCTACACTTAATGCTTCTCAACTAGGGATTAAAGGGGGCTTGGAAGTGTTACGCCAGAAGGGATGGAGTATCCTATCATTGCTGATATTAGAAAGAGCCAATAGATTGAGATCTACTAACATGAAATTTCTTGCCCAAGGAGACAACCGGATCGTTATAAACTCATACTTGGTAAGAACATCCAACACAGCCCCTGATATACAACAATGCTATAGAGATATAATAAAAAACAACAATATTATAATGGAAGAAATATGTAAAAGTGTTCAGAAGATGGGAATGAATATCAATAACGATGAGACTGTACAATCCACTGACTTTTTAATATATGGGAAATACCCTGTTACCAGAGGAGTAATATAAGGGTTGGAACATAAAAGATGGTCACGGATCACGGGGGTCACTAATGACCAGCTACCATCTATAGCAAACTTAATTGCTACAGTTGGTTCCAATGCCCTATCTGTAGCACAATTTCATATAAATCCGACATAATTAAATTATAACCAAGTCATTGTTTTATACAACCAATTTTAAACTGTCACAGTGCTATTTGAGTGATCATTTTTAATGAGCTGGGTATAAAAGCGGGTTCGAAATCCGTGAGCAGCACACTTGAACAATCGGTTGCCTTAAGATGTTTCAATTGCGCTTGGTAGCCCTAGCTGCTTTCGTCGTTGCCGTCTATGGCCAGGACGTTACCATGCAGATTCCAGGTTAGTTCTTAACGAGCAAATTTATATGCGGGAGAAAAATTTAAGCTGTGGTGGCTGTCAATGATTAACAAGATCATACAGGCAATTCCCCGGATATAGCCTGGATACAAAATTAAACACAATTATACAACAATGCTATAGAGATATAATAAAAAACAACAATATTATAATGGAAGAAATATGTAAAAGTGTTCAGAAGATGGGAATGAATATCAATAACGATGAGACTGTACAATCCACTGACTTTTTAATATATGGGAAATACCCTGTTATCAGAGGAGTAATATAAGGGTTGGAACATAAAAGATGGTCACGGATCACGGGGGTCACTAATGACCAGCTACCATCTATAGCAAACTTAATTGCTACAGTTGGTTCTAATGCTCTATCTGTAGCACAATGTCATATAAATCCGACATTAATAAGTTATAACCAATTCATTGTTCTATACAACCAATTTTAAACTGTCACAGTGCTATTGGAGTGATCATTTTTAATGAGCTGTGTATAAAAGCGGGATCGAAATCTGTGAGCAGCACACTTGAACAATCGGTTGCCTTAAGATGTTTCAATTGCGCTTGGTAGGCCTAGCTGCTTTCGTCGTTGCCGTCTATGGCCAGGACGTTACCATGCAGATTCCAGGTAAGTTCTTATCGAGCAAATTTATATGCGGGAGAAAAAGTTAAGCTGTGATGGCTGTCAATGATTAACAAGATCATACAGGCAATTCCCCGGATATAGCCTGGATACAAAATTAAACACACTTGAGTAAATAAATGTCTCTCTATTCAAAGTGGAACTGACTCATTTTAAAAATTAAATGCCCAACAGGTTCTTGCTTTAATAACTACAGCACATTCCCAACATTCGGGTGATGAAATTGAACACAACATTGCACAATCTCTTTTTTACAGGATGGCCGTGGTGCGATTGGCAGAATAATATCGGTTATTGTAAACCCTTCTATAGACAAATGGAATCCAGAAGTATTACCGACTACTGCAAGCATTGCTCCATGAGACAAAATGATTTTGCCCATTCTCGGGACTACTTCAAGTTACAACCGTTGCCGGGTGCACTGGACGCAGTGCGATTGGGATTACCTCAATGTGAAATTATTTGCGATATCTGGAAGGTGGTTGTTGAGTTTCAGGAACTATTTCATTGAATACAATGTGTAAAGAATGGCATTTCTTTTACATCCTTATTGTCATAGACCTCAACATAGCTTGCGGATCCGCACGTTTTTGCCAAATCAGCACACGTCATTTACTTCATTACATGCCAGTAAGTTGTCCTCCTACCAAAGTCAAGGAGGTGTGTTGAGTTTTGGCGTGAGTGACTTCTATGAAATGATATCACACAAATAAGGATCCTACACTTAATGCTTTTCAACTAGGGATTAAAGGGGGCTTGGAAGTGTTACGCCAGAAGGGATGGAGTATCCTATCATTGCTGATTTTAGAAAGAGCCAATAGATTGAGATCTACTAACATGAAATTTCTTGCCCAAGGAGACAACCGGATCGTTATAAACTCATACTTGGTAAGAACATCCAACACAGCCCCTGATATACAACAATGCTATAGAGATATAATAAAAAACAACAATATTATAATGGAAGAAATATGTAAAAGTGTTCAGAAGATGGGAATGAATATCAATAACGATGAGACTGTACAATCCACTGACTTTTTAATATATGGGAAATACCCTGTTACCAGAGGAGTAATATAAGGGTTGGAACATAAAAGATGGTCACGGATCACGGGGGTCACTAATGACCAGCTACCATCTATAGCAAACTTAATTGCTACAGTTGGTTCCAATGCCCTATCTGTAGCACAATTTCATATAAATCCGACATAATTAAATTATAACCAAGTCATTGTTTTATACAACCAATTTTAAACTGTCACAGTGCTATTTGAGTGATCATTTTTAATGAGCTGGGTATAAAAGCGGGTTCGAAATCCGTGAGCAGCACACTTGAACAATCGGTTGCCTTAAGATGTTTCAATTGCGCTTGGTAGCCCTAGCTGCTTTCGTCGTTGCCGTCTATGGCCAGGACGTTACCATGCAGATTCCAGGTTAGTTCTTAACGAGCAAATTTATATGCGGGAGAAAAATTTAAGCTGTGGTGGCTGTCAATGATTAACAAGATCATACAGGCAATTCCCCGGATATAGCCTAGATACAAAATTAAACACACTTGAGTACATAAATGTCTCCCCATTCAAAGTGAAACTGACTAGCTCTCACTCATTTTAAAGATTAAATGCCCAACAGGTTCTTGCTTTAATAACTACAGCTCATTCCCAACATTCGGGTGATGAAATTGAACACAACATTGCACAATCTCTTTTTTACAGGATGGCCGTGGTGCGATTGGCAGAATAATATCGGTTATTGTAAACCCTTCTATAGACAAATGGAATCCAGAAGTATTACCGACTACTGCAAGCATTGCTCCATGAGACAAAATGATTTTGCCCATTCTCGGGACTACTTCAAGTTACAACCGTTGCCGGGTGCACTGGACGCAGTGCGATTGGGATTACCTGTATGTGAAATTATTTGCGATATCTGGAAGGTGGTTGTTGAGTTTCAGGAACTATTTCATTGAATACAATGTGTAAAGAATGGCATTTCTTTTACATCCTTATTGTCATAGACCTCAACATAGCTTGCGGATCCGCACGTTTTTGCCAAATCAGCACACGTCATTTACTTCATTACATGCCAGTAAGTTGTCCTCCTACCAAAGTCAAGGAGGTGTGTTGAGTTTTGGCGTGAGTGACTTCTATGAAATGATATCACACAAATAAGGATCCTACACTTAATGCTTCTCAACTAGGGATTAAAGGGGGCTTGGAAGTGTTACGCCAGAAGGGATGGAGTATCCTATCATTGCTGATATTAGAAAGAGCCAATAGATTGAGATCTACTAACATGAAATTTCTTGCCCAAGGAGACAACCGGATCGTTATAAACTCATACTTGGTAAGAACATCCAACACAGCCCCTGATATACAACAATGCTATAGAGATATAATAAAAAACAACAATATTATAATGGAAGAAATATGTAAAAGTGTTCAGAAGATGGGAATGAATATCAATAACGATGAGACTGTACAATCCACTGACTTTTTAATATATGGGAAATACCCTGTTACCAGAGGAGTAATATAAGGGTTGGAACATAAAAGATGGTCACGGATCACGGGGGTCACTAATGACCAGCTACCATCTATAGCAAACTTAATTGCTACAGTTGGTTCCAATGCCCTATCTGTAGCACAATTTCATATAAATCCGACATAATTAAATTATAACCAAGTCATTGTTTTATACAACCAATTTTAAACTGTCACAGTGCTATTTGAGTGATCATTTTTAATGAGCTGGGTATAAAAGCGGGTTCGAAATCCGTGAGCAGCACACTTGAACAATCGGTTGCCTTAAGATGTTTCAATTGCGCTTGGTAGCCCTAGCTGCTTTCGTCGTTGCCGTCTATGGCCAGGACGTTACCATGCAGATTCCAGGTTAGTTCTTAACGAGCAAATTTATATGCGGGAGAAAAATTTAAGCTGTGGTGGCTGTCAATGATTAACAAGATCATACAGGCAATTCCCCGGATATAGCCTAGATACAAAATTAAACACACTTGAGTACATAAATGTCTCCCCATTCAAAGTGAAACTGACTAGCTCTCACTCATTTTAAAGATTAAATGCCCAACAGGTTCTTGCTTTAATAACTACAGCTCATTCCCAACATTCGGGTGATGAAATTGAACACAACATTGCACAATCTCTTTTTTACAGGATGGCCGTGGTGCGATTGGCAGAATAATATCGGTTATTGTAAACCCTTCTATAGACAAATGGAATCCAGAAGTATTACCGACTACTGCAAGCATTGCTCCATGAGACAAAATGATTTTGCCCATTCTCGGGACTACTTCAAGTTACAACCGTTGCCGGGTGCACTGGACGCAGTGCGATTGGGATTACCTGTATGTGAAATTATTTGCGATATCTGGAAGGTGGTTGTTGAGTTTCAGGAACTATTTCATTGAATACAATGTGTAAAGAATGGCATTTCTTTTACATCCTTATTGTCATAGACCTCAACATAGCTTGCGGATCCGCACGTTTTTGCCAAATCAGCACACGTCATTTACTTCATTACATGCCAGTAAGTTGTCCTCCTACCAAAGTCAAGGAGGTGTGTTGAGTTTTGGCGTGAGTGACTTCTATGAAATGATATCACACAAATAAGGATCCTACACTTAATGCTTCTCAACTAGGGATTAAAGGGGGCTTGGAAGTGTTACGCCAGAAGGGATGGAGTATCCTATCATTGCTGATATTAGAAAGAGCCAATAGATTGAGATCTACTAACATGAAATTTCTTGCCCAAGGAGACAACCGGATCGTTATAAACTCATACTTGGTAAGAACATCCAACACAGCCCCTGATATACAACAATGCTATAGAGATATAATAAAAAACAACAATATTATAATGGAAGAAATATGTAAAAGTGTTCAGAAGATGGGAATGAATATCAATAACGATGAGACTGTACAATCCACTGACTTTTTAATATATGGGAAATACCCTGTTACCAGAGGAGTAATATAAGGGTTGGAACATAAAAGATGGTCACGGATCACGGGGGTCACTAATGACCAGCTACCATCTATAGCAAACTTAATTGCTACAGTTGGTTCCAATGCCCTATCTGTAGCACAATTTCATATAAATCCGACATAATTAAATTATAACCAAGTCATTGTTTTATACAACCAATTTTAAACTGTCACAGTGCTATTTGAGTGATCATTTTTAATGAGCTGGGTATAAAAGCGGGTTCGAAATCCGTGAGCAGCACACTTGAACAATCGGTTGCCTTAAGATGTTTCAATTGCGCTTGGTAGCCCTAGCTGCTTTCGTCGTTGCCGTCTATGGCCAGGACGTTACCATGCAGATTCCAGGTTAGTTCTTAACGAGCAAATTTATATGCGGGAGAAAAATTTAAGCTGTGGTGGCTGTCAATGATTAACAAGATCATACAGGCAATTCCCCGGATATAGCCTAGATACAAAATTAAACACACTTGAGTACATAAATGTCTCCCCATTCAAAGTGAAACTGACTAGCTCTCACTCATTTTAAAGATTAAATGCCCAACAGGTTCTTGCTTTAATAACTACAGCTCATTCCCAACATTCGGGTGATGAAATTGAACACAACATTGCACAATCTCTTTTTTACAGGATGGCCGTGGTGCGATTGGCAGAATAATATCGGTTATTGTAAACCCTTCTATAGACAAATGGAATCCAGAAGTATTACCGACTACTGCAAGCATTGCTCCATGAGACAAAATGATTTTGCCCATTCTCGGGACTACTTCAAGTTACAACCGTTGCCGGGTGCACTGGACGCAGTGCGATTGGGATTACCTGTATGTGAAATTATTTGCGATATCTGGAAGGTGGTTGTTGAGTTTCAGGAACTATTTCATTGAATACAATGTGTAAAGAATGGCATTTCTTTTACATCCTTATTGTCATAGACCTCAACATAGCTTGCGGATCCGCACGTTTTTGCCAAATCAGCACACGTCATTTACTTCATTACATGCCAGTAAGTTGTCCTCCTACCAAAGTCAAGGAGGTGTGTTGAGTTTTGGCGTGAGTGACTTCTATGAAATGATATCACACAAATAAGGATCCTACACTTAATGCTTCTCAACTAGGGATTAAAGGGGGCTTGGAAGTGTTACGCCAGAAGGGATGGAGTATCCTATCATTGCTGATATTAGAAAGAGCCAATAGATTGAGATCTACTAACATGAAATTTCTTGCCCAAGGAGACAACCGGATCGTTATAAACTCATACTTGGTAAGAACATCCAACACAGCCCCTGATATACAACAATGCTATAGAGATATAATAAAAAACAACAATATTATAATGGAAGAAATATGTAAAAGTGTTCAGAAGATGGGAATGAATATCAATAACGATGAGACTGTACAATCCACTGACTTTTTAATATATGGGAAATACCCTGTTACCAGAGGAGTAATATAAGGGTTGGAACATAAAAGATGGTCACGGATCACGGGGGTCACTAATGACCAGCTACCATCTATAGCAAACTTAATTGCTACAGTTGGTTCCAATGCCCTATCTGTAGCACAATTTCATATAAATCCGACATAATTAAATTATAACCAAGTCATTGTTTTATACAACCAATTTTAAACTGTCACAGTGCTATTTGAGTGATCATTTTTAATGAGCTGGGTATAAAAGCGGGTTCGAAATCCGTGAGCAGCACACTTGAACAATCGGTTGCCTTAAGATGTTTCAATTGCGCTTGGTAGCCCTAGCTGCTTTCGTCGTTGCCGTCTATGGCCAGGACGTTACCATGCAGATTCCAGGTTAGTTCTTAACGAGCAAATTTATATGCGGGAGAAAAATTTAAGCTGTGGTGGCTGTCAATGATTAACAAGATCATACAGGCAATTCCCCGGATATAGCCTAGATACAAAATTAAACACACTTGAGTACATAAATGTCTCCCCATTCAAAGTGAAACTGACTAGCTCTCACTCATTTTAAAGATTAAATGCCCAACAGGTTCTTGCTTTAATAACTACAGCTCATTCCCAACATTCGGGTGATGAAATTGAACACAACATTGCACAATCTCTTTTTTACAGGATGGCCGTGGTGCGATTGGCAGAATAATATCGGTTATTGTAAACCCTTCTATAGACAAATGGAATCCAGAAGTATTACCGACTACTGCAAGCATTGCTCCATGAGACAAAATGATTTTGCCCATTCTCGGGACTACTTCAAGTTACAACCGTTGCCGGGTGCACTGGACGCAGTGCGATTGGGATTACCTGTATGTGAAATTATTTGCGATATCTGGAAGGTGGTTGTTGAGTTTCAGGAACTATTTCATTGAATACAATGTGTAAAGAATGGCATTTCTTTTACATCCTTATTGTCATAGACCTCAACATAGCTTGCGGATCCGCACGTTTTTGCCAAATCAGCACACGTCATTTACTTCATTACATGCCAGTAAGTTGTCCTCCTACCAAAGTCAAGGAGGTGTGTTGAGTTTTGGCGTGAGTGACTTCTATGAAATGATATCACACAAATAAGGATCCTACACTTAATGCTTCTCAACTAGGGATTAAAGGGGGCTTGGAAGTGTTACGCCAGAAGGGATGGAGTATCCTATCATTGCTGATATTAGAAAGAGCCAATAGATTGAGATCTACTAACATGAAATTTCTTGCCCAAGGAGACAACCGGATCGTTATAAACTCATACTTGGTAAGAACATCCAACACAGCCCCTGATATACAACAATGCTATAGAGATATAATAAAAAACAACAATATTATAATGGAAGAAATATGTAAAAGTGTTCAGAAGATGGGAATGAATATCAATAACGATGAGACTGTACAATCCACTGACTTTTTAATATATGGGAAATACCCTGTTACCAGAGGAGTAATATAAGGGTTGGAACATAAAAGATGGTCACGGATCACGGGGGTCACTAATGACCAGCTACCATCTATAGCAAACTTAATTGCTACAGTTGGTTCCAATGCCCTATCTGTAGCACAATTTCATATAAATCCGACATAATTAAATTATAACCAAGTCATTGTTTTATACAACCAATTTTAAACTGTCACAGTGCTATTTGAGTGATCATTTTTAATGAGCTGGGTATAAAAGCGGGTTCGAAATCCGTGAGCAGCACACTTGAACAATCGGTTGCCTTAAGATGTTTCAATTGCGCTTGGTAGCCCTAGCTGCTTTCGTCGTTGCCGTCTATGGCCAGGACGTTACCATGCAGATTCCAGGTTAGTTCTTAACGAGCAAATTTATATGCGGGAGAAAAATTTAAGCTGTGGTGGCTGTCAATGATTAACAAGATCATACAGGCAATTCCCCGGATATAGCCTAGATACAAAATTAAACACACTTGAGTACATAAATGTCTCCCCATTCAAAGTGAAACTGACTAGCTCTCACTCATTTTAAAGATTAAATGCCCAACAGGTTCTTGCTTTAATAACTACAGCTCATTCCCAACATTCGGGTGATGAAATTGAACACAACATTGCACAATCTCTTTTTTACAGGATGGCCGTGGTGCGATTGGCAGAATAATATCGGTTATTGTAAACCCTTCTATAGACAAATGGAATCCAGAAGTATTACCGACTACTGCAAGCATTGCTCCATGAGACAAAATGATTTTGCCCATTCTCGGGACTACTTCAAGTTACAACCGTTGCCGGGTGCACTGGACGCAGTGCGATTGGGATTACCTGTATGTGAAATTATTTGCGATATCTGGAAGGTGGTTGTTGAGTTTCAGGAACTATTTCATTGAATACAATGTGTAAAGAATGGCATTTCTTTTACATCCTTATTGTCATAGACCTCAACATAGCTTGCGGATCCGCACGTTTTTGCCAAATCAGCACACGTCATTTACTTCATTACATGCCAGTAAGTTGTCCTCCTACCAAAGTCAAGGAGGTGTGTTGAGTTTTGGCGTGAGTGACTTCTATGAAATGATATCACACAAATAAGGATCCTACACTTAAAGCTTTTCAACTAGGGATTAAAGGGGGCTTGGAAGTGTTACGCCAGAAGGGATGGAGTATCCTATCATTGCTGATATTCGAAAGAGCCAATAGATTGAGATCTACTAACATGAAATTTCTTGCCCAAGGAGACAACCAGATCGTTATAAACTCATACTTGGTTAGAACATCCAACACAGCCCCTGATATACAACAATGCTATAGAGATATAATAAAAAACAACAATATTATAATGGAAGAAATATGTAAAAGTGTTCAGAAGATGGGAATGAAGATCAATAACGATGAGGCTGTACAATCCACTGACTTTTTAATATATGGGAAATACCCTGTTATCAGAGGAGTAAAATAAGGGTTGGAACATAAAAGATGGTCACGGATCACGGGGGTCACTAATGACCAGCTACCATCCATAGCAAACTTAATTGCTACAGTTGGTTCCAATGCCCTATCTGTAGCACAATTTCATATAAATCCGACATTAATAAGTTATAACCAATTCATTGTTTTATACAACCAATTTTAAACTGTCACAGTGCTATTGGAGTGATCATTTTTAATGAGCTGGGTATAAAAGCGGTTTCGAAATCCGTGAGCAGCACACTTGAACAATCGGTTGCCTTAAGATGTTTCAATTGCGCTTGGTAGCCCTAGCTGCTTTCGTCGTTGCCGTCTATGGCCAGGACGTTACCATGCAGATTCCAGGTTAGTTCTTAACGAGCAAATTTATATGCGGGAGAAAAATTTAAGCTGTGGTGGCTGTCAATGATTAACAAGATCATACAGGCAATTCCCCGGATATAGCCTAGATACAAAATTAAACACACTTGAGTACATAAATGTCTCCCCATTCAAAGTGAAACTGACTAGCTCTCACTCATTTTAAAGATTAAATGCCCAACAGGTTCTTGCTATAATAACTACAGCTCATTCCCAACATTCGGGTGATGAAATTGAACACAACATTGCACAATCTCTTTTTTACAGGATGGCCGTGGTGCGATTGGCAGAATAATATCGGTTATTGTAAACCCTTCTATAGACAAATGGAATCCAGAAGTATTACCGACTACTGCAAGCATTGCTCCATGAGACAAAATGATTTTGCCCATTCTCGGGACTACTTCAAGTTACAACCGTTGCCGGGTGCACTGGACGCAGTGCGATTGGGATTACCTGTATGTGAAATTATTTGCGATATCTGGAAGGTGGTTGTTGAGTTTCAGGAACTATTTCATTGAATACAATGTGTAAAGAATGGCATTTCTTTTACATCCTTATTGTCATAGACCTCAACATAGCTTGCGGATCCGCACGTTTTTGCCAAATCAGCACACGTCATTTACTTCATTACATGCCAGTAAGTTGTCCTCCTACCAAAGTCAAGGAGGTGTGTTGAGTTTTGGCGTGAGTGACTTCTATGAAATGATATCACACAAATAAGGATCCTACACTTAATGCTTTTCAACTAGGGATTAAAGGGGGCTTGGAAGTGTTACGCCAGAAGGGATGGAGTATCCTATCATTGCTGATATTAGAAAGAGCCAATAGATTGAGATCTACTAACATGAAATTTCTTGCCCAAGGAGACAACCAGATCGTTATAAACTCATACTTGGTAAGAACATCCAACACAGCCCCTGATATACAACAATGCTATAGAGATATAATAAAAAACAACAATATTATAATGGAAGAAATATGTAAAAGTGTTCAGAAGATGGGAATGAATATCAATAACGATGAGACTGTACAATCCACTGACTTTTTAATATATGGGAAATACCCTGTTATCAGAGGAGTAATATAAGGGTTGGAACATAAAAGATGGTCACGGATCACGGGGGTCACTAATGACCAGCTACCATCTATAGCAAACTTAATTGCTACAGTTGGTTCCAATGCCCTATCTGTAGCACAATTTCATATAAATCCGACATAATTAAATTATAACCAAGTCATTGTTTTATACAACCAATTTTAAACTGTCACAGTGCTATTTGAGTGATCATTTTTAATGAGCTGGGTATAAAAGCGGGTTCGAAATCCGTGAGCAGCACACTTGAACAATCGGTTGCCTTAAGATGTTTCAATTGCGCTTGGTAGCCCTAGCTGCTTTCGTCGTTGCCGCCTATGGCCAGGACGTTACCATGCAGATTCCAGGTAAGTTCTGAACGAGCAAATTTATATGCGGGAGAAAAAGTTAAGCTGTGATGGCTGTCAATGATTAACAAGATCATACAGGCAATTCCCCCGATATAGCCTAGATACAAAATTAAACACACTTGGGTACATAAATGTCTCTCTATTCAAAGTGGAACTGACTAGCTCTCACTCATTTCAAAGATTAAATGCCCAACAGGTTCTTGCTTTAATAACTACAGCTCATTCCCAACATTCGGGTGATGAAATTGAACACAACATTGCACAATCTCTTTTTTACAGGATGGCTGTGGTGCGATTGGCAGAATAATATCGGTTATTGTAAACCCTTCTATAGACAAATGGAATCCAGAAGTATTACCGACTACTGCAAGCATTGCTCCATGAGACGAAATGATTTTGCCCATTCTCGGGACTACTTCAAGTTACAACCGTTGCCGGGTGCACTGGACGCAGTGCGATTGGGATTACCTGTATGTGAAATTATTTGCGATATCTGGAAGGTGGTTGTTGAGTTTCAGGAACTATTTCATTGAATACAATGTGTAAAGAATGGCATTTCTTTTACATCCTTATTGTCATAGACCTCAACATAGCTTGCGGATCCGCACGTTTTTGCCAATAAGCACATGTCATTTACTTCATTACATGCCTGTAAGTTGTCCTCCTACCAATGTCAAGGAGGTGTGTTGAGTTTTGGCGTGAGTGACTTCTATGAAATGATATCACACAAATAAGGATCCTACACTTAAAGCTTTTCAACTAGGGATTAAAGGGGGCTTGGAAGTGTAACGCCAGAAGGGATGGAGTATCCTATCATTGCTGATATTAGAAAGAGCCAATAGATTGAGATCTACTAACATGAAATTTCTTGCCCAAGGAGACAACCAGATCGTTATAAACTCATACTTGGTAAGAACATCCAACACAGCCCCTGATATACAACAATGCTATAGCGATATAATACAAAACAACAATATTATAATGGAAGAAATATGTAAAAGTGTTCAGAAGATGGGAATGAAGATCAATAACGATGAGACTGTACAATCCACTGACTTTTTAATATATGGGAAATACCCTGTTATCAGAGGAGTAATATATGGGTTGGAACATAAAAGATGGTCACGGATCACGGGGGTCACTAATGACCAGCTACCATCTATAGCAAACTTAATTGCTACAGTTGGTTCCAATGCCCTATCTGTAGCACAATTTCATATAAATCCAATACTTCCTATTTTGTTACTATCATACCATGGCATGTCTTCTTATTTATATAATCTGGGAATATTGCTATATATTAAAGACATCTATAATATTACCTCTACCTGACGCCCATGACTATTCAACAATCATTATGCTGTACTTAGATCCTAGTCTGGGAGGATCATCAGGAACTTCTTTGACACGTTTTCTTATGAGAGGATTCCCTGACAAGATAACGGAGTCTTTGTCATTCTGGCTATTATTGACTAAGTCCCTTGGACCTGGGAATACAGTTGAATAGTAAACATCTATAAGTTGCCAGCTGTATGTGGCAGACGAACGCCCTATAGAGACTGAAAAGACCATAACCGAGGTGTTTCACGACCGTTTGCCGGTGGACGCAAACTTCCCCATTCTCCCAAAAGGAGAAACGTTTGACTCAGTGGTTTTAGACCTCTTCGCTGCCATATATCCCAACCACGTAATTGGGGGCCACTCATGACCGTGCTGACGGAAAGTCGGAGGTGTTGTCCAACCCACGGACCGATGTTTTCAAGGACATACCTATTCCCTCTCTGCCGGTCTTAACCGAGCGTGGCGACTCTGCAGCAGCGATTGAAGAACCCCTCGTCTGACAGGTTGGACCTCAAGTTGGAGCTTCAGATCCTGTGTAGGAATCCTTGGGGCTTGACTGAGGAGGCAATCACTATGTTCGCCGAGGTAAGCAAGACTAGGAAACAGCGGATATTAAATGGGGTTGGCGACGGTGCACCCCAAACCGTTCAAACGGCAGTAGCTAAGATCATTGACAGCCTTAACCTTGATCATGCCGAACCCGTCGCCGTGGAGGTAGCAGCCTGCGCTCTGGTGCGTGCCAGGGCGCAATTAAAATTTGAGAGGGCTGCCTCCACCATTGTTAGGAAGTGATCCTCCTTCCTTCATTATGTTTAGGGCTGTTAGGATCATTCTTCTCATCTATTTTCTTCTCCATTTCTTTTACCATGGGACTTCCTAGTTAAGAAAAAGTACGCCAAAAGGTTTTCCATAGAACGGTTGGAAATTCCAGAGTTCAAGACTTGGTTGGAGAGGTCTTTATACGAACACGGCCAAGCTCCGGGGTTATAGATTCAATGCAGCACCCATCATGCATAAACAAATTACCAAAATGCTTTACTATTGGTCACACGACGAATTAATAATAAAATAAGCCGTAGCGAGTATAGGCTAACCGACAGTATTAAGCAAATGACGTCTAATACGATCCCCTGTTCCACTAGCATTGAGTGCATTGAAAACAATTGAGTGAATTTTATTACAATTTTTTGATAAATTGTTGAGAATATGGTACATGCGACGGCGATGTTTTTACTCCAGGCGTGGGATCCTGAGGTTCTACCTATGCTATTCACGGAGTGCCTTTTAGGGGTGTTTTCCCTCGGCAGTGGAAGGGTGCCCGCCTCATTTTAATCAGGAAGAAGGGGCGGTCAGATGATGGTTCGTCCTCTTTTCGGCCGATTTGCCTTCAGGACTCCAAGAATAATATTTTTGAGCGCGCGGTAGCGCGCAGGATTACTGACTTCATGGTGCAGCATGGGAGGCTAGCGGATTGCCAATACGGTTTTCGGAAGGACCACAGGACGGTGTCTGGTGCTGCAGCGGCTGTCATCGCAGGGGTTCCTCCTATCGATCTAACGGTGCGGGCACTCATGTAGGTCGGTGCAAGTGTTGCGGGTGGTTCGAACTGATCTACGGCCAAGACCATGGCCAGAAGTTCCATGCTTCAACTTTGGCAGTAGCGGTGGGAGACGGTGGAGCACAGGGATCAGGGCGCCAGGACAAAGCGTCTGATTCCCGATGTTGCTGAGTGGGTGGAGCGGCCTAGGGAGAGGTCCATTTACCGCCTCACGCAGATGCTGACGGGCCACGGGTGTTTCAAGTCCTTTCTACACCGCATCCGTAGAGCAGACGCCCCAGTGTGCCATCACTGTGGAGCCGGAGACGACACCGCGGAACACACCTGGATGGCTTGCCCGGCATGGGCTCCAGAGAGGGCGGTGTTGGTGGCGGTTATAGGCAACTTCTCCCCGGAGGACGTCATGAGCTACATGCTGATGGACGTTCGGTGCTGGGACGCCTTTGTGTCTTTCTGCGAGGTTTGGGAGAAGTATCAAATGATGGTACCGTATCTTCTACTCCGTAATAGACATGCGCATTATAAAGTCCATCTACTTATGAAGGCTGCTTTTGTCAGAATAACATACAGCTAATCTCATCGTATTCCAACAAAAAACGAAAATGGGCGAACGTCAGGTTTTTGGCAAAAAAGAAAGAAAAATGTTTAAAAGTAGGTATATACCTGACTAAATCCAACTTCAGAGGGATGACACCTACTTGCCGACCAGGGGAACATACCGGAGCTGCCACCAATGCAGCACCAAAGAGGCGGACTAACTTTGTTTAAAAAATTCAAAGTTATTGCTTGCGAATATCAAAGATTGCTATGCGACTTTTTGCAAGCTGAAACCATTCTGGATTGTCCCTCAAGACTTAGGCAAAAAAAACATGTCTTTGTATAGCACATGAGAATATGAATTTAGTGATAAGCAAACTGTATCAGCATAAGGTGAATCTAGTGAATGTCCCAATCTTAAAAATCCTTCTTGGGAATCAACCTCAACGAATCTGAACTCTCTCATTTGGTTGTCCTGTTATCTGACAACGACACCTGTACCGCTCTTCTTGACTCCAACTTTAAACAACTCATAACCATGTACAAGTTTACATGGGATCCCTTGAGGACGAACTCAGGGATAGCTATGGCGTCACAGTTAACAACTACGCGCAAGGCCATTCTTTCAGGCTTATGAGCGCTGGTAGGGTCCCCATCTACGAAGTCGAGGATGACCTTCTCAGCACCATTGGTTGCTACACCATGGTGAAGGTCAACGTCCTTTCTACACCGCATCCGTAGAGCAGACGCCCCAGTGTGCCATCACTGTGGAGCCGGAGACGACACCGCGGAACACACTTGGATGGCTTGCCCGGCATGGGCTCCAGAGAGGGCGGTGTTGGTGGCGGATGGACTTACATTGACTAAGTGGTAAGGGTGATTTTGTGTTAACATTAATTAGTTTCTGTTGAATATAGAGTGGCTAAAATTGCGAATACATATGATTGGATGAAAGCAACGGCTGTCTCTAAAGTTAATAAGAGAATTTGGGTAAAAATAAGAATATTCAATATAATAATTGATAGTCTAGGGCCGGTATTACCTAGAAACTTCTCCCCGGAGGACGTCATGAGCTACATGCTGATGGACGTTCGGTGCTGGGACGCCTTTGTGTCTTTCTGCGAGGTTTGGGAGAAGTATCAAATGATGGTACCGTATCTTCTACTCCGTAATAGACATGCGCATTATTAAGTCCATCTACTTATTAATCAATCAATCAATCAAAATTTATTTCCAAAATAAATTGTTTTAAAGTTTTTTGTCACTTCCCTATGGGCTAGGCCCGTTTTAGGGTGGAAATTTTACAATATTCTAAAATACTAGTAGGCCCTATATACAATGAATGCATGCAGTTAAAATACAAAATTTGTGTCAAGTTTAAAAATATAGTGAATATGTATGTAAGTGTAGTGGTGTGTATATGTGTGTGTTGGTGGTATATGGAAGATTATTATTATTTATTTATTTGTAATTATTATTATTTTTTATTATGTAATTTCGAGATCAATAAGCCATTTTTTGATATTTTTTCTAAATACAGCTAATTCTTGGATGCGATGCCAATTCACATCACACAGTCTGGGGAAGTACAGACTGTAACAAGAGAGGTGAGTCATTACTTGAATTTATTTTATGTAATAACCTAGCTGTTATGAATGTAGGAAACAAACCAACATTTATAACGGCTGTAAGGCGTGAGGTACTAGATGTAACCCTGTGCACCATGCAGATTGCTTCTCTGGTGGAAGACTGGAGTGTGCTGGAGCAGCCATCTATGGCAGACCACCAGTACATTGGTTTTTCCATTGGAGAGGGGGGTGAGATGCATGAGAGTACATTTAGAGATCCAAACAAAACCAACTGGAATAATTATCGAGATGATCTAAAAAACCAGTTGGAAGAAACTCCACTAGAGAGTCTAAACTCATATGAAGATCTTGATATAAGAGTGGAATTCTTACAGAATGCTATCATTAAATCATATGAGAAAAACTGCCTGCCAAAGACCGTTAAAACAAAGAGAGAGGTGAGATGGTGGAACGAGGAACTCAGTGGACTGAGGAAACAGGTGAGAAGGCAGTTTGTTATCGCAAGAAGAACAAACTGTTGGGCCAGTTATCACAGTCTATTGACAATCTATAATAAAAAGATTCGTGCGGCTAAAAGGACTTCGTGGAATAGGCACTGTGAAGCGGTAAACTCTACTGCAGAAGCAGAGGTCAGAGCGAAAGTGGTCTTTATTCCTAAACCGGGTAAAAAGTCATATGCGGAAGCAAGTTCGTATAGACCAATATGCCTTAATTCATTCATGCTTAAAACCATGGAAAAAATTCTTGATAAAGAAATAAGAAAAGTCTTGAAGAGGAACAATGATCTTCATGAAAATCAATTTGCATACAGACCAGGAAGATCAACTGAGGCTGCACTACATACGCTAGTCAGCAAGGTTGAAAAATCTTTGGAATGTAAAGAAATTGCTCTTGCAACATTCATGGATATAGAGGGTGCCTTCAACAACACTACCTATAGCTCAATGATAAGAGCAGTTAGGGAAGCTGGAGTTAAAGGTACAACTTGTCGATGGATAAAAAATATGCTCTATCGTAGAGAACTACAGGCCTCGTTGTTTGATACCGAGAAGGTAGTGTTGGCGACCAAAGGATGTGCTCAGGGGGGTGTTCTCTCACCTCTACTGTGGAATCTGGTGGCCGATAGACTTTTGGTAATTCTGAATGGGGAGGGACTGTACACACAAGCCTTTGCGGATGACTTTGTCATAGTGGTGGTGGGTAAATTCATCGCTACTGTGATGGAACTAATGCAAAGAGCTATTAAAATAGTAGAGAATTGGTGTCTGGAAGAATCCCTTAGAGTTAATCCTGCCAAAACTCACATTATTCCATTCACTCGCCAACAAAGGGTGAGTGATAGGGAACCTCCAATACTATTCGGAGAACAACTCAAATGGGCGAAGGAAGTCAAGTAATTGGGGGTCACTTTAGACCGGACTCTTACTTGGAATGCCCATCTAAAGTCTAGAGTAATCCAAGCGAAGGAGAGCGATTGGGAAAACTTGGGGGATAAGGCCTAGAATGACTTACTGGCTATATACGGCTGTCATAAGGCCTATAATCTCATATGCCGCTGTAGTTTGGTGGCAGAAGGCAAATCAAACCACAGCGAAATTAACACTAAATAGTGTGCAGAGGTTGGCTTGCATAGGAATAACAGGTGCAACGTCTACCACTCCCACTGACGCCCTAGATACCCTTCTGGATCTCCCATCATTAAATTTATTTATTATGGGGCAGGCCAGAATGAGTGCGTACAGATTGGAGCAAGGAGGACTCTGGGAAAATTCCCTCAGAGGACACTGTGCTATAAAAAACTCAATTACTGAGGAAGGCATTAGTATGCCATCTGATCAGATGTTGCCTGAATATGACTTTAGGAGGCCCTTCGAATCCAGAATCTTAACTCGAGAAAGCTGGACGGAGGGTACGCTGAGCCAGGAGGCTGGCACACTGGTATGGTTTACTGATGGCTCTAAGACAGCAAATGGAACGGGTGCGGGAATTAACGGGGTGAACCCAGTTAAGTCCATCAGCATAAGCCTGGGAAAATTTTGCACGGTTTTTCAGGCTGAAGTCTGTGCCATTGCTGAGTGCTTAAGGGAAATTCTGAGAATGGAATATGAGAATAAGACCATTCACATTTTTTCTGATAGCCAGGCAGCTATTAAAGCTCTGGATTCTTACTGTACTAAATCAAAGTTAGTACGGGATTGTAAACAGCTCCTACTCAGAGTAAGTAAAAATAATAAACTTAGGTTGGAGTGGGTGCCGGGACACTCTGGAGTAGAGGTAAATGAACGAGCCGATGCACTAGCAAATATAGGTTCGGACTCAATATTTGTTGGACCAGAGCCAACCTGTGGTATATCCTATGGAAGTGTACGCACTATAGTTGACAGATGGATCCAGACCAAGAAAATTGAATCCTGGCACAATATGACAGAAAAACGAAGTCTAAAAAGACTTGGAATAAAACCATCAAAAAAACTTAACCAAAACTTGCTATTACTTGGCAGATTAGAAATAAGGAATATTGTTGGTTTGCTCACAGGGCACTGCCACCTAAGACATCATCTGCATAAACTCAAAGTCCACACGGGCAGTAGAGAATGTAGATGGTGTGAAATGGAGGACGAAACAGCAGAGCACGTTCTCTTAGAATGTGAAGCTCTGGCAAAAAACCGTTTCAGGATACTGGGAATACCAGGGTCAGAAACGAAGACAATTCGTGAAGATCCAGTAGGAAAAACCCGCTCTTTCATCAAGAAAGTGGGTATATTCCAGACATGAATCTCCATGACAAAGCGGCTGCAATAGATCTCATAGGTCGACGCAACGAACCTTACTTTAAGGAGGCACCGAAAAAAAAAAAAAAAAAAAAAACTGTATCAGCATAAGGTGAATGCGCAACGTTCTACCTAGTGTCATAATTTGCAGTGAACAAATTAAGTCGTCCTCTTGCCTAACACGAACTTGCAGCTATTGCAAAAATAAATCCATTGAAATTAGAGAGTTTGATGGCAGTCGTGAAATTGCATACAACTACTGGGGGACGAAACAAGTTCCTAATGTTTTCTCTGATTGGTAAATACCTAAGACCTTCACTGAAAGCCGAAAAAATTTAGTGGCATTACACCGAGGCTGGACATGGAAAAGGTGCTCCAGATGGAATCGGGGGCGGGGGCGGGGGGAGTTTGATGGCAGTCGTGAAATTGCATACAACTACTGGGGGACGAAACAAGTTCCTATTGTTGCTTTCCAATTTATACGTAGTATAAGGAAAGCTTTGTGACGGTCGAAATTTTCGATTCCGAGATTTCAACGGATTTACACGTTTTGGGGTCCCAGGAACCCAAAAAAGTGTTTTTTACGAAATGTCTGTCTGTCGGTCGGTCTGTCTGTTCGTCGATTTCCGGGCAAACTACTCGGTGGATTTGAGTGAAATTTGGCATGTAGGTTCACAAAACACACACCTCGGGACCTTTATTTTGGGCTAACTCAATTTGAGGGGGGTTTATTCTCAAAAAACTCCAAAAAAACGTCTAAAAAAATTATTTCTCAAAAACGGCTCCAACGATTTCTTTTAAATTCACATATATTCTAGTCGTTCTTAATGTTGATAAAATGCGAGGGGTCGCTTACCCCTTGATAGTTTGCTTCTGGAGGTAAAAAAATAAAAATAACTTAATTTGAATGAAAAATGACTAAAAAATAATATTTCTGCGAAACTTTTCTATCGATGATTTCTACCTTCAGGCATGTTTTAGGTGTTAAGTTGAGTAACGAAACCGGACAGTTTGCTTTCCCAAAAATTATATATTATAATATTTGCTTTTGCGCAAAAATTTTTTTTTTGAAAAAATGATAGAAACTTCACGCTGAATTGCATTGCCTGCCCTGCCATTATTAGTGTGTTGTAATGTGTTTTAAATATATTGAGGCTACCTCACCTCCAGTGACGTCAGGTGGACACCCCCCCCCCCCCCAGATATCCGAAATTTAACCATAGGAGAATTATTTACCATGAAATTATTTATTTTCTCTCCCTACTAATTGATAAATTGGAAAGCATGTTCGAGTAAACTCGGACCGGTTCTTTCAAAAGGGTAGGAAAAGCAGTGCAAAAAAAGTAAAAGAAGAAAAAGTACGCACACTGAGAGCTTGTGAATGTTTTCTTTGGCATGTGGCCAACCTTAGTAGGACATGTCCGAAAAATGGAGAACCAGAGAGCTGCGATCGACAGAATTAAAGCAGAACTGACGATGGATTCGGCAATAGTCCACATGGACTTTTCCAAGAACTATGCATCTGCCTACACAAGGGACGTGCAAAGTACCCAACTTGATGTTTCAAAGGAACAAATATCGCTGCACACTGTAGTTATTTATTATCGAACTGACAACAATGGCTCACTACTGCATCAATAATTTGCCACTATTAGTGACAATGTTCGCCACGACCCAGCAGCCTTATGCGCCCACCTCAGACCAATTATTGACTTCCTACATGGTTTGTCTAGTAAATTATGTGTACACATCGTCACCGACGGGCCAACGACGCAGTACAGGAGCCGCAAGATGTTTTCTCTGATTTGTAAATACCTAGGACCTTCCCTGAAAGCCAAAAAAATGTTAATGACATGGACGAGCTGTTAATTGACATCAAGCCATTTACAGACATACTGAAGGTGCATAATTTGTCATAGGACAAAAAAATGCCAGATGTGCTTAGTGCCCGAGCCCTTACTTGCACACAGTGTGAAAATCCTGTTCAATGCAAACATTTTTACCTTGGCAAATAAGTTTAAAGATTAAACATCTAAAAGTTCATGATGTTTACACTGATTCAGAAAATGAAGATGGCCCAGGAGGCATTCAACCCGAAGAAGTTGGGGTTTGTGATTGGATTATTGTTACAGACAAAAAAGGCTACTATGCAGGAAATGTTTTACAAAAGGACAATGAAGGCGTTCAAGTTACCTGCCTAGAAGAAGGCCGAAAGTTTTTGAAGTGGCCTTAAAAAAAAAGACACTTCTTTTTATTATTGGTCGGAAGTAGTGGTAAAAATTAAAGAACCCAAGAAATTGAAAAGAGGGTTTCTAAACGTCCCTGAGTTGTCAGCATTCAATACATGATTTTGAAAATTTGAAAATAATTTTTTCAACGTTGCCCTTGTGGTCAAAAGGTTATTTCTTCTGCGGTTTCTTTCTGTTCATTAGTTTGTCCCTAAGTGCATATGATGCCAATGGGTAAATTAAATTTATTAAAAATTAAAAAACATTTCACCGAGGAAAATTGTAGAGATGAAATTGTTGTTACCGAATTCACCTCAAGGGGCGAACTTGTATGGAAGGTTACCTTAGATTATCTTCCGTTCATTCGAGTAAGTCTCCTCCGTGCACGAAATTTAAAAAGATGTCATACAGCCGATGCATGTACGCCTTTAGAGCACTAAAGAAATATAAGCATTTAATGCACTAAATAATCTCATGTTTAACTTATGGGAATTTTAAGCCTCCATGGGATTAAGGGTTCCAAAACCGGCCGCTAGGGAATGTTAGATCTTAATACACGTGTAGTTGCGACGAAATTTCCTCTGAAACCTTTGAGAGTCGCAGTTTTAAACGGTTTTAAGCTCTAAACAAGCGTCGTCGGCTTATATTTTATATCTGCCGTGTCAGATATTTACGACCATTTTAAGTTTTATGTTTACATTACAGAATTATATTACGGCATTATTACAGAACAATTAACAATTATCAACAATTAAATAAAAAAAGACAAATTCCGTTCAGTTCTGCCAATCAATTTCTTGCTATTGTTGGCGTTGGCACAACCTTCAAAATTGCGCAATGAAATTTAATTTTAAACCATTTTTGTTTCTTTTTTTCCCTTGCAGAGACTTTTTACATCTAATAATTGTTTACAACATAAAACAATAGCATTTTTATAAAAGAAAAAAAAAACATATTCATGTATTTCAATATTTTGTGAAACACAGAATTTGCTTAAATTTTATATTATATTAAATTAAATTAGATCAACAAAAAAGCGTTCATGCATCATAGCAAAGCTGCGACACAATTTTATGACTAATGCTCTATATTTCCTTAGTGCTCTAAATGCGTTCATGCATCGGCTGATATTTGGATTGAAGTAATTACGGCACAGGAAAAGACTCCAGCAAATAATATCTATTCATATGGCAGCATTAAAATTCCGCTTTACTAAATTTATAAGCACAGGCTTATCAAAAAAAATCTAAAATATCATCAGAAATGTCCCCTCCATGCACGAAAGTTTCAGAAAACTACTAGTTACTGTTGTGTGAAGCGAATGTCAGCTATCCATTGTTTTGATGCTGTAGCGCAGCAATCGATTCCTTAAACGCTCATTTGGAAAGATTTCAGTTTAAAAAAAAAATAGCTTTAAATCTGACACTCCTTTTAGAATGACCCATCAGTCAAATTGAAATCAATAGGCAATAATAACAACTGCGTATGAAAATAATTAAAATCCAATTTTAACCGTTGTGACCTAATAATTAATAAACAAAAACAAGTCGGCGCTGTCGACACCAAACGCAGCCTTAGCCAATTAATCGGAATAAACATTATTAATCTCTAACTAAAAATGTAAAAGAAACATAATTAGTAATTTTTCTTGACTCAAGCACTATGTTTATTTTCTATAATGAAACAGAAGCACTTATTAACTAGAATTGACGGAAGCCACAGGTCCTACAATTTGGGTTTTCTGTTAATTGCACACCTTGAACATCAGTGAAATTGAAATCAAAAGGCAACAATACCAACTGCGTATGAAAATAATTAAAATCCAATTTAAACAATTGTCACCTAATAGTTAATAAACAAAAACAAGTCGGCGCTGCTCCTTAGTCGCTCTTCTTACGGAATCGGCAACAAAGCTCCAAATGAAAGCTAAGGGGAAATTATAAATTAACGAACCAAATTACTGTAACTTATGTAGCGTTCTAAGATCACCAGTCATACTGTGTTTTTATTTTATTTTTCCTTTTAAAAAAAGTTTATGTTTATTATAGCGATACAACAGAAATATTTTGATTAGTTAATTAAAGGCTAATGCTTAAATAAATACTTGTACACGTGTGGACAAGCCATTTTAAAGCTAAACCCATGAGCTATCACTTGAGGCTGTTCGTCCATCTTGTAAAAAGAGCTTAGCCTGCTCACCGCGGCAAGGTCTAGAGCGGGTCATCTATGAGTGGTCCACTGCAGTAAGCCACTCCAAAAATGCTCCCCATATAACAAAACTTAAAAACAAATAAAGAAAGAATAAATATAGTAATTTTGATCGTAATATTTAAAAAAAAAACTAGCCCAATACTATCCGTATTAATATTATAAGAAATGCTTGGGAGCCAAATCTTTAGATGACCTGCCATATTAGTGCACTCGGACATTGCCAGGAAATCGGGGCCGTAAAACATAAAATTCGATACGGAACACATTAATCTGGTAATTTGCAATACCGTACATTGTAATATATATTGAAAATTAAAATGCTATTAAAGTAATATTATTATGCATTTTACAAACTTCTGTCGCACCAACATGAAAAAATGTCCGAAAGCACCAGGCAACACCTAAGCTGGAGTTTCTGTACCTTAAAACAAAGATAGTGATTGATAATACAGTATAACAATCTTCAGGAAATAATTAGAATATATATATATATATATATATATACATATATATATACATCATAATTGAATTTCATGCATGAAACTTCAACTTGAGCAGGTTTGTGCTTTCCCACAAGATTGTGGGAAGCTTTTTTATTTTTTATTTTTATTTTTTAAATTACAAAATATAAAAAAAAAATCATTACACATTTCTTAACCAGAAAATATGCAACAGAAATACACTAGAGTCCAAAACAGGCGTCGAAGGTAGCGAAGGAATGGTGGGAGTTACTCTAGACAGCGTATGACACCTGCACAGAACGCTTCTGCGAAGTGCCCAGTTCCTCAGGTTCAGCAGACATTCGCAGCCTGGTCACCACAAGGCAAGTGGGATCAAAAGCTCCACGGAGGCGCAAACAGGCGTAATACTGAGCCAGGTAGAAGTGGAAATTAGTCTGGATGACCAACTTGCACTCAGTGTAAACTATGGCTAACTTGCACTCTGTGCAAACTATACAGACTTCTTGGCAAGCCGCATGTTAACAGCTACATTCTGAATAGTTCTGTGAGAGTTGTCATCTAGGAGGAGAAATGACACTTGGCACTTAAGACCATAGAGTTCCACAGAAGAGATCCGCATGCCCATATAGCTATCTTGACGGCGCGAAGTGTTGCTACTGAACTAGGTAATTGGAAATTTTATACGCGCAGCGCAAAAGAAATCCCCTCTCGTTTTGTTGCCTCGTCTCGCACAAATGTCGATTTGACTAGCAAATCTTATGACAGGGAAGACCCGTTTGCCAGGTGGTCGCGTGGGGATACTTGGTCCCTTACCGACACACTCATCAGCCAACCAAAGCGTGCAGATGGCGGGTTAGGAGAGAAGGGAGTGGGTAATCCACACGCCTCTGTATGTAACCCATATCATTGGCCTGCGCAATCACATTTGTAGGATGGGGCAGGTTTGCCTCTGCCAAGACCAATGTTCTAGGCTCTTCAACATGTCAGAAGGTTCTTTTTCATAGTGGTTTTTGTCCAAAACACTATGTCTGAAGGTGTCATGAAGGAAGAACTTATAATGTTCCTCTTCGGCTGTTGTTTTTGGGGAGTTATATTGGTCTGCCGTTAGATGAAAACTTGGCACTCCATGGAAACATGTAACAGCTCGTACAGGCCACAGCTGGTAGCCGTCATAACGGGGTAAACAACAGTCTTTTTTGGTATATCAGTCGGCCAATACATGGGAAGAAGTCTTGATAATATTTTGAAACACTGAAAGGCTACAGCAGATAGGCGCGACTTCTGGACAAAAGCAGACGTACATTGTTCGACCAGTGCATGGGCATTGGCCATTGGCCCTGTCTTGAAACACTGAACAGCAGTACATCAGCTTGGCGACAATTCAGGAATTTGAAGTGGTATATCAGTCAGCGAATCCACAAGGTTCAAATTTTGTTATGTTTGGAAACACTCATTGATACAGCAGCCAGGCAACATTTCAGTTGAATACAATTATATTTCCTTATGGGGTGCAGGGAAAAACTTCTCCAGTTTTCTTTAATTCCCTCGTTCAGTAACAGCTAGTAGCTCATCCGATGTGAGAGTAAACACTTATTAACAGTTCCCGGACCTGCAGTGGTCCATCAAAGAACGTCCATGAAGAATGGCATTCAGGGTCTCCACACAGGTGCATACGTTCTAGATGTAACATCCAACCGAAGAACACTAGACGTTCCCGAAGAGCAGTCTTTTTCGACGATACCAAGTGGATGGAAGAGGAGCGACGAAAATTAAAACTACTGATATTTTGAATACAACTGACCAATGCACCATAATAAACAAAATGAGCTTTCGATTTCCAGTCATAAAAAACATTCCTGCAGAACTAGCACTTAATGCGTCCATATTATTATTTTTAAATAGGGCTATAATGCTGCCGCTTCACACTTGTTCTCCAGGAAAATTTATAAAGGAGATGTCAGCGAGAGGAAAATATGCTGATACTATGTTTTGGTATAACTACAGATAAAGGACATAATTTAGTGGAGGCAATCATTATTTTTAAAGTAAATACATACACAATAATTCCAAAACATATCAGCCTGACGTGTAATGGGTGTGCGATTAACAGAAAAACTAAGATTTTAGGCTCATTTACAAATAAGTGGCTAATTAGAGACAATGAGATAAATAAATTAGGAATGCAAATGCAATAAATAAAAAATAACCATCAAAACCAAGAGATAACTTTAACCACACAATATCACTTGCAATCCACATTGGCATTATCGAAATCGTTTAGTTGCGTGGGTTTTGGTGCTTAAACTACTCCAGTGGTTTCCCCAACCTGTGCTGAGCGTCCGCAACAACAGCGAAGCTGAGGGCCCTCGGAACGTCTCCACCAGCGGACCACAGTCATAAGGGTGAGTCAGGTAAGCCTAACGCAACCTAGGTATATATATCGAACCTTTACCTGCTTTTATACCTAGTTTTGGATTTCCAAAGACCATCATAGAATATTCTGATCGTGTATTATTAGGTCCAGAAAATTTAATTTTTGTGTGTGCAAAATACTGTAAAATAACCATAGCAGTGGTCATGTTACATTAAGAGTAACAATGATAGTGCTAAGAAGAATGAAACTGCAAGATAAGTAGTTATTGTAAGGACATGTCTTGTGTTAGTATAAGAGTTTCTAGGTAATTTTCATATACAACACGTTTGTTATCTGTTCTAAATTATAGGAAGGACTACATAGGAATACACATAGGAAGGACACACAGTAATTTTTGGAGAGTGCAATGTGTGCCCGATTATAGATAGGTGTATCGTGTGGTCTTGGATAACAGAGTTCAGAAATATAACAACGACTAAGGTTGTGCACAACGAACAGTCGGTCAATTACTGCAACGAAAATTATTTCTTGTGGAGATTTAAGGCCAAACCATATATCCGTGGCTTTTGGCCAGTTTTGGGCACTTATTTACACCTAAGCTTGATAATTATACGCTTAAGTATCAATTTTTATGTTATATGTTAGAGTAAACATGTATCTATGCATGTATCTTATAAAAGTGGCGCTATGATTTTTTTGTCCATTCATCAAGTTTTCAGTGTCTATTGCAAACGACCCTAATTGATGATTTCAATCCGAATTCGGATAGTTTTTCGGAATATCGCTTACCTGCAGTGAGTCCCGATAATATTGTGCCGGTTTTTTTCCATCTGAGGAACTGCGAATTCTAGGATTCTAGAATTAATGAGGTAAAGGCAACTTCTTTTGAATTCATTCTGGAGCTGATTTTCGGAAGGAAACCCTCTCTTAGTTTTGAAAGTACCTCTGTGTCTAGTGAGTTGAGTGCACATTTTCACAGGTCTTTCACAGGTCTGTTAGAAATCTGCTGAAATTGTCTTACAGTCAGACTTAATCTATGTTGGTTGGATCTCATGACAATTCAATGAATTATTGTAGCTATCGTAAAGCATATATTTCCTAATTAATTAGAGAGAATAAATTTTAAACTTTTAACCTTGGAATTATTTCTTAGTTATTGGAACATTAGGAAATCGAAATAAAATCATGTCTTATAGTGTGTCCATTCATGGATGGCTACTAAGGATGCAAAAGTTGATATAACAAGATTAAGAGAGAGGAGATGAGTAATGAGGTCAGGCAATACACCATGTATAAAAGAATAACCTCAAATTTTGGAAAGTTGGTTCGTGGTACAACTCTGTCGGAAATGCAGTTGTCCAGACATGTCTTCTGCAGGTTCAAACAGAACCCGCAACGAATATTTTCCATCAGAGTGGACAGTCAGCAGTGCATGAGATAGTAAAAGTAATATATTAAGGGATGACAATTATCTTGATCTACAGGGGATTTTCCCGGGTACCGGACGGCTTCAATTATCCATAATGGTGTGTGTCAGAATATGGAGGCTATTTTCACTTGACGGGAGAGCTGTTCTTTTACGCCCAAGCCAGCAGCCAAGGCTGGGCTTCTTACAATGGTTCACCCGAATACAAAGTCAGGGCTATTTCGGACTCTTCCTTCCCCCTAGTAACATATGCCTGGCACAACATTAATATGATGCTGACGCGGGTGCGTACCCTAGGAAATGCTCCGAACCTAACCTTTTACTCTGCGCCTGTGCTGCAGTCGGCACCAGACATTTCGTCCCCCCCCCCCCCTGGCGGCTAACCTTCTACGGAACACCGACTGGGATGCTGACCTACGTATATTTCGCACCAATACGATGAAAAGTTTCGACTGGGACACCAACACCGTGATGGTGCCCACTTCTTCAATAAGAACAGGTATTTCAAAGGATATGACGATGATTTTACAGCTATAAATATGTCATAACATTTTCTGCTCTTTTCTTGTTGGGCGAAAAGGACTCAAACTCCCCGCGGAAGAGGAGGGGAGGGTGTCAAACGGAGATCAGACGTAGCCGGAGAGTTGTGCGCATGCGTGGCGGTAAGGCCAAGAAGAGGGAGCGACCGCAGTAACTTATGTTCGGGCGGTGAGAGTATTTCACAGTGGAAAGTTACAAAAATAAAAGGGTTTAAATTAAAAATGTTTTTTTTAAGGAATTTAACAACCGGACTATTTTTCAATTTCACATATTCAAATACAGCTTCTATTTCTTACGGTAAGCCTACTGGTACTTGTGCAAACGAAAGTAATAAAATTAGTGGGTGGTAAAGTATGTAAAATTCGAAAACTCGCAAGTCTAATTCGCTAAGTCTAGTTTCTTCATTTCAACCAAGCAATGACAGGAGTAGACACTATAAATGTATCCTAAGACCTACTGTCGGTTTATAATTTAGGGTTTCCATCAATGATGGAAGGGCAAGGCGTATGTGAAAGCGATATAGGCTATATATATAAGTTCCAATAAAATTGGGATGGGCCAAATTCTGAGAAAGGACAAGAATAGGGCCATTAGCAGACTCAAAGATGCCGAAAAAGCTAAATGTGACAAAGACAACGGAACCTGTTGAGAGACGAAGTGGAATGTGACCGTCAAAAGATTTCAGTTGCGGCTATTATTATTTTATTTTAAAAACTATTACACCAAAGTTTTGAGTTCAAGACTGAGCAGGTTATGGCATGCATAATCCTAGCCAGCCTCAACATCCCGCGGATGAGGAGGGGAGGGTGTCAAACGGGGATCAGACGTAGCCGGAGAGTTGTGCACATGCGTGGCGGTAAGGCCAAGAAGAGGGAACGACAGCAGTAACTTATCTTCGGGCGGTGAGAGTATTTCACAGTGGGAAGTTATAATAATAAAAGGATTTAAATTAAAAATGTCTGTTGTTTTTAAAGGAATTTAACAAGCCAACTATTTTTCAATTGCACATATTCAATTACAGCTTCTATTTATTACGGTAAGCCTACTGGTACTTGTGCAAACGAAAGAAATAAAACTGGGCCAAATTCTGAGAAATGACAAGAATAGGGCCATTAGCAGACTCAAAGATGACGAAAAAGCTAAATGTGACCGTCAAAAGATTTCAGTTGCGGCTATTTTTATTTTATTTTAAAAACTATTACACCAAAGTTTTGAGTTCAAGACTGAGCAGGTTATGGCATCCATAATCCTAGCCAGCCTCAACATAACGCGTGACCACTTGAGGCAGTGGACTAGTGACACTGCTAACTTCGTAAGCCACGAGCTTTATGAGATACTGGACGAATACAACGGCCCAAAGGAACATGAAGTGCAGGCTGAGGCCCAAGCTAACAGCCAAGGCTGGGCTTGTTACAATGGTTCACCCGAATACAAAGCCAGGGCTATTCCGGACTCTTCCTTCCCCCTTGTAACAAATGCCTGGCACATCATTAATATGATGCTGACGCGGGTGCGTACCCTAGGAAATGCTCCGAACCTAACCTTTTACTCTACGCCTGTGGTGCAGTCGGCACCAGACATTTCGTGGGCCCCCCCCGGCGGCTAACCCTCTATGGAACCCCGACTGGGATGCTGACCTGCGTATATTTCGCACCAATACGATGAAAAGTTTCGACTGGGACACCAACACCGTGATGGTGCCCACTTCTTCAATAAGAACAGGTATTTCAAAGGATATGACGATGATTTTACAGCTATAAATATGTTATAACATTTTCTGTTTTTTTCTCGTAGGGCGAAAAGGACTCAAACTCCCCGCGGATGAGGAGGGGAGGGTGTCAAACGGAGATCAGACGTAGTGTAACGATTCAAATCGTACTTTTAATTAGAGTTGTGTAAACAACTCTCCTTTAACCATTTAGAAGAAATTACAATCCTTACAGGTAATTCTTACTCACATATAAATCATTTTTTCCCTTATTTATTTCGTTTATTTACATCGCCATTCTCCAACAATAATAATAATTATTTCCTCACAGGCATTGTACCTTAAAAATTAATATGATGCTGACGCGGGTGCGTACCCTAGGAAATGCTCCGAACCTAACCTTTTACTCTACGCCTGTGGTGCAGTCGGCACCAGACATTTCGTGGGCCCCCCCGGCGGCTAACCCTCTATGGAACCCCGACTAGGATGCTGACCTGCGTATATTTCGCACCAATACGATCAAAAGTTTCGACTAAGACACCAACACCGTGATGGTGCCCACTTCTTCAATAAGAACAGGTATTTCAAAGGATATGACGATGATTTTACAGCTATAAATATGTCATAACATTTTCTGCTTTTTTCTTGTAGGGCGAAAAGGACTCAAACTCCCCGCGGATGAGGAGGGGAGGGTGTCAAACGGGGATCAGACGTAGCCGGAGAGTTGTGCGCATGCGTGGCGGTAAGGCCATGAAGAGGGAGCGACCGCAGTAACTTATGTTCGGGCGGTGAGAGTATTTCACAGTGGAAAGTTATAATAATAAAAGGATTTAAATTAAAAATGTCTGTTGTTTTTAAAGGAATTTAACAACCCGACTATTTTTCAATTGCACATATTCAATTACAGCTTCTATTTATTACGGTAAGCCTACTGGTACTTGTGCAAACGAAAGAAATAAAACTGGGCCAAATTCTGAGAAATGACAAGAATAGGGCCATTAGCAGACTCAAAGATAACGAAAAAGCTAAATGTGACCGTCAAAAGATTTCAGTTGCGGCTATTTTTATTTTATTTTAAAAACTATTACACCAAAGTTTTGAGTTCAAGACTGAGCAGGTTATGGCATCCATAATCCTAGCCAGCCTCAACATAACGCGTGACCACTTGAGGCAGTGGACTAGTGACACTGCTAACTTCGTAAGCCACGAGCTTTATGAGATACTGGACGAATACAACGGCCCAAAGGAACATGTAGTGCAGGCTGAGGCCCAAGCTAACAGCCAAGGCTGGGCTTGTTACAATGGTTCACCCGAATACAAAGCCAGGGCTATTCCGGACTCTTCCTTCCCCCTTGTAACAAATGCCTGGCACATCATTAATATGATGCTGACGCGGGTGCGTACCCTAGGAAATGCTCCGAACCTAACCTTTTACTCTACGCCTGTGGTGCAGTCGGCACCAGACATTTTGTGGGCCCCCCCGGCGGCTAACCTTCTATGGAACCCCGACTGGGATGCTGACCTGCGTATATTTCCCACCAATACGATGAAAAGTTTCGACTGGGACACCAACACCGTGATGGTGCCCACTTCTTCAATAAGAACAGGTATTTCAAAGGATATGACGATGATTTTACAGCTATAAATATGTTATAACATTTTCTGTTTTTTTCTTGTAAGGCGAAAAGGACTCAAACTCCCCGCGGATGAGGAGGGGAGGGTGTCAAACGGAGATCAGATGTAGTGTAACGATTCAAATCGTACTTTTAATTAGAGTTGTGTAAACAACTCTCCTTTAACCATTTAGAAGAAATTACAATCCTTACAGGTAATTCTTACTCACATAAATAAATCATTTTTTCCTTTATTTATTTCGTTTATTTACATCGCCATTCTCCAACAATAATAATAATTATTTCCTCACAGACATTGTACCTTAAAAATTAAAGTAAAAGGCAGCGAAAATATATTCTTGAAAAATTCAATTATCTAGCAAACAATGTAATTATAAATTCTTGTTCAAATATTTTTTAACCACTAAATTTTATCATATTTAAAGTAAGGGTTGCTCAGGGAAATCTGTCGAAAATTAAAAATTAAAAAATAATTGTAAAGTAGTCGACAGAGCGAGGCTGCGCTGTCGTCTGCATTCCGAAGGGTCTCTGGACAGGACATTTTTATATAATTTTCTAAAATGGATTTATCATATATTAATAATATGAATTTATACGTAAGGTATGTAAAAAAAATCATTCTTTATAAATAGTAATTACAATTGTGTCGAAATTTAATACAGAAAGGTACTTTCACCGAAGATTTTCACTTGATTAATTAATGGAACACGTGGCATCGAAATTGTATCACTAAATATTTTATATCATTAATTCTCTTGGTCTAAATAGCCAATAGTACTAATCAATGTCACATATAATTACATTACTCTTCAGAAAAAAAAAAAAAAATATCACATATTATGAACCTTGTATTTAGCAATTCTCTTACAGTAAACATGGCGCCTCCAGGTAGCATAGCTATAATATAAATTGTATATTTCAGAATGGAGGAGTGAGAGGAAAAGGGGTCTTCCCCCCCCCCCCCGTAGGGGGCCTAGTGTGGCGAGATGTAACCAAAAAAATCCAGTCCTAATTGTGTTCGAAGGCCACTTGTATTCAACGTTACTACATGTATGGGTTAATGTAATAATTATCTGAAGGATCGAAGGAGATTCCTTATTAAATGTCAGGTATACTATGCATAGTATAGGGGTTCTTTAAACTGTATTGTGTGACAATATTTTGTTGAGTATGTCAGTATTTCAATGATTCTTAAAATGGAACCCCGACTGGGATGCTGACCTGCGTATATTTCGCACCAATACGATGAAAAGTTTCGACTGGGACACCAACACCGTGATGGTGCCCACTTCTTCAATAAGAACAGGTATTTCAAAGGATATGACGATGATTTTACAGCTATAAATATGTCATAACATTTTCTGTTTTTTTCTTGTTGGGCGAAAAGGACTCAAACTCCCCGCGAATGAGGAGGGGAGGGTGTCAAACGGAGATCAGACGTAGCCGGAGAGTTGTGCGCATGCGTGGCGGTAAGGCCAAGAAGAGGGAGCGACCGCAGTAACTTATGTTCGGGCGGTGAGAGTATTTCACAGTGGAAAGTTATAATAATAAAAGGATTTAAATTAAAAATGTCTGTTGTTTTTAAAGGAATTTAACAACCCGACTATTTTTCAATTGCACATATTCAATTACAGCTTCTATTTATTACGGTAAGCCTACTGGTACTTGTGCAAACGAAAGAAATAAAACTGGGCCAAATTCTGAGAAATGACAAGAATAGGGCCATTAGCAGACTCAAAGATAACGAAAAAGCTAAATGTGACCGTCAAAAGATTTCAGTTGCGGCTATTTTTATTTTATTTTAAAAACTATTACACCAAAGTTTTGAGTTCAAGACTGAGCAGGTTATGGCATCCATAATCCTAGCCAGCCTCAACATAGCGCGTGACCACTTGAGGCAGTGGACTAGTGACACTGCTAACTTGGTAAGCCACGAGCTTTATGAGATACTGGACGAATACAACGGCCCAATGGAACATGTAGTGCAGGCTGAGGAAGCAAAGGACAACGCATTTACTATTTTGGCCATGACTGCGGCCAGTGAGGCGCTGGGGTACACAAGCCCCAATGATTTGTTTCCTTCTAGCCAATGGTTGTGACCATATGGCTCTGTACCCAATGCAGACACCACAGCAGTATATCGCCATTTTGGCGAAGCTCACTTCGCTCCTTACCACGGTAACACCTTGACACTAATGCCATACCTCACAAGCATGCCGCTTGAATGGTGTGTGTCAGAATATGGAGGCTATTTTCACTTGACGGGAGAGCTGTTCTTTTACGCCCAAGCTAACAGCCAAGGCTGGGCTTCTTACAATGGTTCACCCGAATACAAAGCCGGGGCTATTCCGGACTCTTCCTTCCCCCTTGTAACAAATGCCTGGCACATCGTTAATATGATGCTGACGCGGGTGCGTACCCTAGGAAATGCTCCGAACCTAACCTTTTACTCTACGCCTGTGGTGCAGTCGGCACCAGACATTTCGTGGGCCCCCGGCGGCTAACCCTCAATGGAACCCCGACTGGGATGCTGACCTGCGTATATTTCGCACCAATACGATGAAAAGTTTTGACTGGGACACCAACACCGTGATGATGCCCACTTCTTCAATAAGAACAGGTATTCCAAAGATATGACGATGATTTTACAGCTATAAATATGTCATAACATTTTCTGCTTTTTTCTTGTAGGGCGAAAAGGACTCAAACTCCCCGCGGATGAGGAGGGGAGGGTGTCAAACGGGGATCAGACGTAGCCGGAGAGTTGTGCGCATGCGTGGCGGTAAGGCCATGAAGAGGGAGCGACCGCAGTAACTTATGTTCGGGCGGTGAGAGTATTTCACAGTGGAAAGTTATAATAATAAAAGGATTTAAATTAAAAATGTCTGTTGTTTTTAAAGGAATTTAACAACCCGACTATTTTTCAATTGCACATATTCAATTACAGCTTCTATTTATTACGGTAAGCCTACTGGTACTTGTGCAAACGAAAGAAATGAAACTGGGCCAAATTCTGAGAAATGACAAGAATAGGGCCATTGGCAGACTCAAAGATGACGAAAAAGCTAAATGTGACCGTCAAAAGATTTCAGTTGCGGCTATTTTTATTTTATTTTAAAAACTATTACACCAAAGTTTTGAGTTCAAGACTGAGCAGGTTATGGCATCCATAATCCTAGCCAGCCTCAACATAACGCGTGACCACTTGAGGCAGTGGACTAGTGACACTGCTAACTTCGTAAGCCACGAGCTTTATGAGATACTGGACGAATACAACGGCCCAAAGGAACATGTAGTGCAGGCTGAGGCCCAAGCTAACAGCCAAGGCTGGGCTTGTTACAATGGTTCACCCGAATACAAAGCCAGGGCTATTCCGGACTCTTCCTTCCCCCTTGTAACAAATGCCTGGCACATCATTAATATGATGCTGACGCGGGTGCGTACCCTAGGAAATGCTCCGAACCTAACCTTTTACTCTACGCCTGTGGTGCAGTCGGCACCAGACATTTCGTGGGCCCCCCCGGCGGCTAACCTTCTATGGAACCCCGACTGGGATGCTGACCTGCGTATATTTCCCACCAATACGATGAAAAGTTTCGACTGGGACACCAACACCGTGATGGTGCCCACTTCTTCAATAAGAACAGGTATTTCAAAGGATATGACGATGATTTTACAGCTATAAATATGTTATAACATTTTCTGTTTTTTTCTTGTAAGGCGAAAAGGACTCAAACTCCCCGCGGATGAGGAGGGGAGGGTGTCAAACGGAGATCAGATGTAGTGTAACGATTCAAATCGTACTTTTAATTAGAGTTGTGTAAACAACTCTCCTTTAACCATTTAGAAGAAATTACAATCCTTACAGGTAATTCTTACTCACATAAATAAATCATTTTTTCCATTATTTATTTCGTTTATTTACATCGCCATTCTCCAACAATAATAATAATTATTTCCTCACAGACATTGTACCTTAAAAATTAAAGTAAAAGGCAGCGAAAATATATTCTTGAAAAATTCAATTATCTAGCAAACAATGTAATTATAAATTCTTGTTCAAATATTTTTTAACCACTAAATTTTATCATATTTAAAGTAAGGGTTGCTCAGGGAAATCTGTCGAAAATTAAAAATTAAAAAATAATTGTAAAGTAGTCGACAGAGCGAGGCTGCGCTGTCGTCTGCATTCCGAAGGGTCTCTGGACAGGACATTTTTATATAATTTTCTAAAATGGATTTATCATATATTAATAATATGAATTTATACGTAAGGTATGTAAAAAAAATCATTCTTTATAAATAGTAATTACAATTGTGTCGAAATTTAATACAGAAAGGTACTTTCACCGAAGATTTTCACTTGATTAATTAATGGAACACGTGGCATCGAAATTGTATCACTAAATATTTTATATCATTAATTCTCTTGGTCTAAATAGCCAATAGTACTAATCAATGTCACATATAATTACATTACTCTTCAGAAAAAAAAAAAAAAATATCACATATTATGAACCTTGTATTTAGCAATTCTCTTACAGTAAACATGGCGCCTCCAGGTAGCATAGCTATAATATAAATTGTATATTTCAGAATGGAGGAGTGAGAGGAAAAGGGGTCTTCCCCCCCCCCCCCCCCCGTAGGGGGCCTAGTGTGGCGAGATGTAACCAAAAAAATCCAGTCCTAATTGTGTTCGAAGGCCACTTGTATTCAACGTTACTACATGTATGGGTTAATGTAATAATTATCTGAAGGATCGAAGGAGATTCCTTATTAAATGTCAGGTATACTATGCATAGTATAGGGGTTCTTTAAACTGTATTGTATGACAATATTTTGTTGAGTATGTCAGTATTTCAATGATTCTTAAAATGGAACCCCGACTGGGATGCTGACCTGCGTATATTTCGCACCAATACGATGAAAAGTTTCGACTGGGACACCAACACCGTGATGGTGCCCACTTCTTCAATAAGAACAGGTATTTCAAAGGATATGACGATGATTTTACAGCTATAAATATGTCATAACATTTTCTGTTTTTTTCTTGTTGGGCGAAAAGGACTCAAACTCCCCGCGAATGAGGAGGGGAGGGTGTCAAACGGAGATCAGACGTAGCCGGAGAGTTGTGCGCATGCGTGGCGGTAAGGCCAAGAAGAGGGAGCGACCGCAGTAACTTATGTTCGGGCGGTGAGAGTATTTCACAGTGGAAAGTTATAATAATAAAAGGATTTAAATTAAAAATGTCTGTTGTTTTTAAAGGAATTTAACAACCCGACTATTTTTCAATTGCACATATTCAATTACAGCTTCTATTTATTACGGTAAGCCTACTGGTACTTGTGCAAACGAAAGAAATAAAACTGGGCCAAATTCTGAGAAATGACAAGAATAGGGCCATTAGCAGACTCAAAGATAACGAAAAAGCTAAATGTGACCGTCAAAATATTTCAGTTGCGGCTATTTTTATTTTATTTTAAAAACTATTACACCAAAGTTTTGAGTTCAAGACTGAGCAGGTTATGGCATCCATAATCCTAGCCAGCCTCAACATAGCGCGTGACCACTTGAGGCAGTGGACTAGTGACACTGCTAACTTGGTAAGCCACGAGCTTTATGAGATACTGGACGAATACAACGGCCCAATGGAACATGTAGTGCAGGCTGAGGAAGCAAAGGACAACGCATTTACTATTTTGGCCATGACTGCGGCCAGTGAGGCGCTGGGGTACACAAGCCCCAATGATTTGTTTCCTTCTAGCCAATGGTTGTGACCATATGGCTCTGTACCCAATGCAGACATCACAGCAGTATATCGCCATTTTGGCGAAGCTCACTTCGCTCCTTACCACGGTAACACCTTGACACTAATGCCATACCTCACAAGCATGCCGCTTGAATGGTGTGTGTCAGAATATGGAGGCTATTTTCACTTGACGGGAGAGCTGTTCTTTTACGCCCAAGCTAACAGCCAAGGCTGGGCTTCTTACAATGGTTCACCCGAATACAAAGCCGGGGCTATTCCGGACTCTTCCTTCCCCCTTGTAACAAATGCCTGGCACATCGTTAATATGATGCTGACGCGGGTGCGTACCCTAGGAAATGCTTCGAACCTAACCTTTTACTCTACGCCTGTGGTGCAGTCGGCACCAGACATTTCGTGGGCCCCCCCGGCGGCTAACCCTCAATGGAACCCCGACTGGGATGCTGACCTGCGTATATTTCGCACCAATACGATCAAAAGTTTCGACTAAGACACCAACACCGTGATGGTGCCCACTTCTTCAATAAGAACAGGTATTTCAAAGGATATGACGATGATTTTACAGCTATAAATATGTCCTAACATTTTCAGTTTTTTTCTTGTTGGGCGAAAAGGACTCAAACTCCCCGCGGATGAGGAGGGGAGGGTGTCAAACGGAGATCAGACGTAACCGGAGAGTTGTGCGCATGCGTGGCGGTAAGGCCAAGAAGAGGGAGCGACCGCAGTAACTTATGTTCGGGCGGTGAGAGTATTTCACAGTGGAAAGTTATAATAATAAAAGGATTTAAATTAAAAATGTCTGTTGTTTTTAAAGGAATTTAACAACCCGACTATTTTTCAATTGCACATATTCAATTACAGCTTCTATTTATTACGGTAAGCCTACTGGTACTTGTGCAAACGAAAGAAATAAAACTGGGCCAAATTCTGAGAAATGACAAGAATAGGGCCATTAGCAGACTCAAAGATAACGAAAAAGCTAAATGTGACCGTCAAAAGATTTCAGTTGCGGCTATTTTTATTTTATTTTAAAAACTATTACACCAAAGTTTTGAGTTCAAGACTGAGCAGGTTATGGCATCCATAATCCAAGCCAGCCTCAACATAACGCGTGACCACTTGAGGCAGTGGACTAGTGACACTGCTAACTTCGTAAGCCACGAGCTTTATGAGATACTGGACGAATACAACGGCCCAAAGGAACATGTAGTGCAGGCTGAGGCCCAAGCTAACAGCCAAGGCTGGGCTTGTTACAATGGTTCACCCGAATACAAAGCCAGGGCTATTCCGGACTCTTCCTTCCCCCTTGTAACAAATGCCTGGCACATCATTAATATGATGCTGACGCGGGTGCGTACCCTAGGAAATGCTCCGAACCTAACCTTTTACTCTACGCCTGTGGTGCAGTCGGCACCAGACATTTTGTGGGCCCCCCCGGCGGCTAACCTTCTATGGAACCCCGACTGGGATGCTGACCTGCGTATATTTCCCACCAATACGATGAAAAGTTTCGACTGGGACACCAACACCGTGATGGTGCCCACTTCTTCAATAAGAACAGGTATTTCAAAGGATATGACGATGATTTTACAGCTATAAATATGTTATAACATTTTCTGTTTTTTTCTTGTAAGGCGAAAAGGACTCAAACTCCCCGCGGATGAGGAGGGGAGGGTGTCAAACGGAGATCAGACGTAGTGTAACGATTCAAATCGTACTTTTAATTAGAGTTGTGTAAACAACTCTCCTTTAACCATTTAGAAGAAATTACAATCCTTACAGGTAATTCTTACTCACATAAATAAATCATTTTTTCCTTTATTTATTTCGTTTATTTACATCGCCATTCTCCAACAATAATAATAATTATTTCCTCACAGACATTGTACCTTAAAAATTAAAGTAAAAGGCAGCGAAAATATATTCTTGAAAAATTCAATTATCTAGCAAACAATGTAATTATAAATTCTTGTTCAAATATTTTTTAACCACTAAATTTTATCATATTTAAAGTAAGGGTTGCTCAGGGAAATCTGTCGAAAATTAAAAATTAAAAAATAATTGTAAAGTAGTCGACAGAGCGAGGCTGCGCTGTCGTCTGCATTCCGAAGGGTCTCTGGACAGGACATTTTTATATAATTTTCTAAAATGGATTTATCATATATTAATAATATGAATTTATACGTAAGGTATGTAAAAAAAATCATTCTTTATAAATAGTAATTACAATTGTGTCGAAATTTAATACAGAAAGGTACTTTCACCGAAGATTTTCACTTGATTAATTAATGGAACACGTGGCATCGAAATTGTATCACTAAATATTTTATATCATTAATTCTCTTGGTCTAAATAGCCAATAGTACTAATCAATGTCACATATAATTACATTACTCTTCAGAAAAAAAAAAAAAATATCACATATTATGAACCTTGTATTTAGCAATTCTCTTACAGTAAACATGGCGCCTCCAGGTAGCATAGCTATAATATAAATTGTATATTTCAGAATGGAGGAGTGAGAGGAAAAGGGGTCTTCCCCCCCCCCCCCCGTAGGGGGCCTAGTGTGGCGAGATGTAACCAAAAAAATCCAGTCCTAATTGTGTTCGAAGGCCACTTGTATTCAACGTTACTACATGTATGGGTTAATGTAATAATTATCTGAAGGATCGAAGGAGATTCCTTATTAAATGTCAGGTATACTATGCATAGTATAGGGGTTCTTTAAACTGTATTGTATGACAATATTTTGTTGAGTATGTCAGTATTTCAATGATTCTTAAAATGGAACCCCGACTGGGATGCTGACCTGCGTATATTTCGCACCAATACGATGAAAAGTTTCGACTGGGACACCAACACCGTGATGGTGCCCACTTCTTCAATAAGAACAGGTATTTCAAAGGATATGACGATGATTTTACAGCTATAAATATGTCATAACATTTTCTGTTTTTTTCTTGTTGGGCGAAAAGGACTCAAACTCCCCGCGAATGAGGAGGGGAGGGTGTCAAACGGAGATCAGACGTAGCCGGAGAGTTGTGCGCATGCGTGGCGGTAAGGCCAAGAAGAGGGAGCGACCGCAGTAACTTATGTTCGGGCGGTGAGAGTATTTCACAGTGGAAAGTTATAATAATAAAAGGATTTAAATTAAAAATGTCTGTTGTTTTTAAAGGAATTTAACAACCCGACTATTTTTCAATTGCACATATTCAATTACAGCTTCTATTTATTACGGTAAGCCTACTGGTACTTGTGCAAACGAAAGAAATAAAACTGGGCCAAATTCTGAGAAATGACAAGAATAGGGCCATTAGCAGACTCAAAGATAACGAAAAAGCTAAATGTGACCGTCAAAAGATTTCAGTTGCGGCTATTTTTATTTTATTTTAAAAACTATTACACCAAAGTTTTGAGTTCAAGACTGAGCAGGTTATGGCATCCATAATCCTAGCCAGCCTCAACATAGTGCGTGACCACTTGAGGCAGTGGACTAGTGACACTGCTAACTTGGTAAGCCACGAGCTTTATGAGATACTGGACGAATACAACGGCCCAATGGAACATGTAGTGCAGGCTGAGGAAGCAAAGGACAACGCATTTACTATTTTGGCCATGACTGCGGCCAGTGAGGCGCTGGGGTACACAAGCCCCAATGATTTGTTTCCTTCTAGCCAATGGTTGTGACCATATGGCTCTGTACCCAATGCAGACATCACAGCAGTATATCGCCATTTTGGCGAAGCTCACTTCGCTCCTTACCACGGTAACACCTTGACACTAATGCCATACCTCACAAGCATGCCACTTGAATGGTGTGTGTCAGAATATGGAGGCTATTTTCACTTGACGGGAGAGCTGTTCTTTTACGCCCAAGCTAACAGCCAAGGCTGGGCTTCTTACAATGGTTCACCCGAATACAAAGCCGGGGCTATTCCGGACTCTTCCTTCCCCCTTGTAACAAATGCCTGGCACATCGTTAATATGATGCTGACGCGGGTGCGTACCCTAGGAAATGCTCCGAACCTAACCTTTTACTCTACGCCTGTGGTGCAGTCGGCACCAGACATTTCGTGGGCCCCCGGCGGCTAACCCTCAATGGAACCCCGACTGGGATGCTGACCTGCGTATATTTCGCACCAATACGATGAAAAGTTTTGACTGGGACACCAACACCGTGATGATGCCCACTTCTTCAATAAGAACAGGTATTTCAAAGGATATGACGATGATTTTACAGCTATAAATATGTCATAACATTTTCTGCTTTTTTCTTGTAGGGCGAAAAGGACTCAAACTCCCCGCGGATGAGGAGGGGAGGGTGTCAAACGGGGATCAGACGTAGCCGGAGAGTTGTGCGCATGCGTGGCGGTAAGGCCAAGAAGAGGGAGCGACCGCAGTAACTTATGTTCGGGCGGTGAGAGTATTTCACAGTGGAAAGTTATAATAATAAAAGGATTTAAATTAAAAATGTCTGTTGTTTTTAAAGGAATTAAACTCCCCGCGGATGAGGATGATATAAGGGCAAGGCGTATGTGAAAGCGATATAGGCTATATATATATCTTCCAATAAAATTGGGATGGGCCAAATTCTGAGAAATGACAAGTAGTTAATAAGGTGTACAATTCAGGGACCGCCATAAGCTAAGTATAGAAGGCCTAAATTTAAGAAGAGTATGCGATTGATTTTGCAAAAAAATGCATTGTTATCAGTCATAATTTCGTTAAGCCTAAAAGTGCAATGTACATTTGAGGAACCGACGAATTAATTTACGCAAATCTGATGTACAATTCAGGGACCTGCGAATCGACCAATTAAATCTGATGTACAATTCAGGTATCGACAAATAGAATGTGTGAACGTTATCGGGGGGGGGGGGGGGGGCGCGTGTGATAATAAACGCTATTTTTGGTCACCCTGGAATTTGCAGTTAAATTCGTAAGATTCTCTAAACAAAAAGCTTTTATTCGCGAGCTGGCCGTGGAATTCAGGGTTATCCAAAATAATAGTTTAAAGACGGGACACTGTTGTTGATAAGTCTCTATCAACCCTCCTACGCTGATGATAACTCGCGCTTCCATTGTGATGCAGCCTCCATGCGTTTAGACATAGACCTCTATGATAATATGGTAAAAGTTCAAGGAGGCACACCTGTTAAAATCATAATCAGTGGTACATGTAGGTTAAGAATGAACAAAAAGTGTAAGTATTATTTTTTATTATCATTAGGTTCATTTTTATAACAATTGTTTTACATTACCAGAAAATAGATTTAGTTCGAATAAAGTATCACTAATAATTAGGCAAAAGCATGTAGTTTGCGGTGATATATCTACACTTGTTTCCAATTCGAGCTTAATATCAATCGTACCTGTACCTAGCTCAGGTTGAAAGCATGTATTGATCACCCATATAGGAAACTTTTTAATAAAGTGTTCGAGGCTCAACAGGGGATTTACTAATTCATCACCATAATATTGAGAATGAAAGTTTAAATAATCCTGGTATATGGTAGCAACCTTTTGCTCATTAAAATCTGAGTTTTGTGATATATATGGAAATTTTGTTGTGCCCAGGTGCACCGAAACATTTTTTAAGTTACAATGATCGAAAAGGGATGCTTGTGCTTTGAAGTTGTTCTTCGAGCAGTTTGTAACCCTATCAGTACAAATCTTGGGCGATTTATAGCTGACACTGTTTTTATTGGCCAGATGATATTGCGTGTAGCTGGTAAATTTGGATAAGTGTGAAGGTTCCAGCTTCTAAAAGCAATTTGCAATGGTGTGTCTGTTTTGAGTGTTTTCAATAGTTGAAGCTTTATAGAATCGTTGGGAGTCACAAAAGGCATTTGCCAAAGTATATGGATAATGTTAACTTCAATTTTAAATCCATCCTTCTCAATATAAAGACTGTTTGTGTCATTCTGGGCTCTCAGAAGTATTAACTCTTGTCGACAATTATAAATTATTTTCTTATAATCCTCAAAAAATCCAAGTAAATAGCGAAGGGGGATACAAGCTGCCATTTTTTCCCCTTGCCATGTAGAGCCCAGATTTTCTATTGAATTGAACAGGGTCTTTTCTAGAGCTTTAGATTCAGGCCCGGACACAGATGTGACAACTTTCATTGCGCTTGTTATCCCAGGATTTCGAACTTCATCCATTTTCACACCGTTGATAAAATAACTCATCTCTGCAAATAAGTGTGGGATAGCAAATTCACTTAGTCCTGCAGTCACAGTTTTAAAATCTGCTCCTGTTGGTCCTTTGACTAGTTTCAATTCCATATACAGCCGTGACTCAGATGGCAGAGTGTACAACTCTTCTTGCCCCATTGTAAGGATTATCTCATCATTGTTACCAAATTGGCCATTACTATAGGAATATATGTTATGATATTCATAATTGGTGATTGACTCATCCATCGTCACTGGTTGTGTTACGTTGAATATAGAACTCATTTTCTAAGCACTTGATATCCCAAAGATTGAAGAAATCTAATATTTTCTTGTGTTAACATAGGGGGAGACTTCGCACGCGGTGGAGCAGGATGAGAGAGGGACCTCACACGTGGTGTACCAGTGCTATCATTTAGTAAACTGTACTGTTGAGTAGGAAAGTTGTCTTTATATAAAATCATTATTTTGAAGGGTGAAAATGCAGTCTTACAGTGATTATTTCCCCTCTAAAACCAATTAATTTGCTTTCTTGATCAGTAATTCGTACTGTTAGCTCTGATATAGATGAATGAGTAATAGGATGGTAAATTAGAGTTTGAGGTACTTCGTTTATACGAAAACCTGGGCTTACGTTCGGGAAAAAACCGTAAATTGAATGTGTTTCTTTGTTATTCAGGTATGAGCCTTTGGCTACGCTAACTTCTACCTGTACAATAGAGAGGGGTAGGATATCGATGTTTTTCTCTGATATATACACCTGATTGGCTTTAAACACAGTTTTATTAAATCCCAATGTTTTTGCAATGCTTGGGGTCAAAGTAAGGTTAGTACTGCAATGTAAGGTAGCTTTATGGGTAATGTGATTTGCAGTAAGCTCAAGTTTTTCAGGGGTGATTTGATTATTTATAGTTTGTTCTATGTCTGCAATTTCGTATGAGCCTTCAAAAAATCGAACCGAAGTTGTACCCGCTTTAACCCATCCGAATTCAATATTTGGTACAGTGAAGAAAGTCTCGAATGTTAACAATTAATTAAAAATTAGTTTTTTCGTTTCCATTTATGGATCCCACACCCTTTAAATGGCCTTAAGTAGAGCCCACAGCCTTTTTTATATGGAGCTAAGTACATTCCTTTTCCAATAGCTATTGACTCCATTTTTTCATTATGACGTTTCGTTTCTTCCAGATTCTTTTGAGCTTCCTTGGCTTTATTTACGGCTGATGCAATATTAGCAGCACCTGAACCGATTGCAGCTATGGATCCCAACCCAGCTAATAATGGAATTAGAAATGGTAAAAACCCACCTTTTTTTAAAGATATTACACGAGGGACTTTTACTTTACTTTTTTTAAATTTTTGTGAAGACCTCATAGCAGCTTGAATAGCTTCATGAGCTGTCACAGGCTGTGCAGCCTTCATATCCTTAGAAATATGGTTAATCATATTGGAAAACGTGGCAGAATGGCGTTTTTTATTTTTATGTCCCATGCCGAAGGCCATCTTGGTTCCCATTGCTGCTGTCACACCCAAGGCTGATATCTTTTCACCAATGCTTGAGTCTTTTGCCTTTACTCGTTCCCACGCCTTTGATTTCAACACAGCGTCAGCTTTATGACGGTGACTCAATTCTTTTGAATGCGAATATGCAATATCATGTTCTTTACATGCTGCGTCAAGTTGGTTACGTGGATGGTCTCCCCTTTCAAATCGCTTTTTCAGTTTGGTTCCGGGTCCACAAAACCTAATTAAAAAAGGAGAATATTAATAATACTTTTAAAAATCCAAACAACAAACGCCATCAATGTAAGATAATATCTACTTTACCTGTATCCTGGTAGATGTAATTCAAGTGGAAGCGAATCAATTGCTTTGTTAATGCGACCCATAGATTGAATGACTAAATTTGATAAATATAACCCTTATTTATAGATATGCAGCAGTCACAACAATGAAGTTACAACAACACAGAAAAATGGGCCCTTATTAGCTAATTCAATTCGTGGCGGAATCTTTGGGTCCTCAGGTTGCGGCAAAACCCAGTTAATGATAGGATTGCTAACTCATCCTTTGGGTTTGAAGTTTCAAAATGTATACGTTCACTCTAACTCAATTTACCAGCCAAAATATCAAAATCTAAAAAAAATTATTGAAGGTGTTCGTGGAATGAAATTTGTTGGATCAGATCATGAAATAGTATCAATAGAAAAAATATTACCTCATAGTTGCGTCATTTTTGACGATTTCACAACAAGGTCCCAATCGGAAATACAAAAATATTTTGCTATGGGTCGTCACAAAATGCTCGATTGCTTTTTTCTTTGTCAAACATATAGTTTTGTTGCAAAGCAATTAATTCGAGATAATATGAACCTTTTAATTTTGTTCCCGCAAGATCATCTTAATTTAAAAATTAATTCCTCCGAAGAAAACCGTTACTCTACAAGAGGGTTCTGGTTTATCTTATTGGCATGATCCCAACGAGCTAGTAGATAGGTTAAGATTGCTAATTGCCTCAAAAGCCGCTGGTCATTCAAACCACTCAAATGAAATTATATCCATACTTTCTCAACTTATCAACTATGGATATATAAGAGCGGTTAATTAAGAAAATCCTTGTAATCATGACTATCAATCGGTTAGGACACAACCTCCTATCCTATCAGTTTGAAAAATATCTACAGAAAATCAATATAAAATCCAAAATGGATTTAATTATAAAAGAATTAGAAGATGTGAAGCGTTTAGCAAGACGGGCTTACATAGAGCTAGATTTAGAGGGGAATAACATGCTTCGGACTATTACTGACAGTTTTTATAAAGTTAAAGTTCATATTACGTATACAATTAATTTCCCGTCTGGAAATATAATAAGTATAGATGCAACTCATCCTTTAAATATTTTACTAAACAACGTTAATATTGAAGAACTACCAATAGCATATAAAAAGGGTGACATGCTGCATTTCAAGCCAAAATCTGTGAGTGATAAAACGAATGTTCAAGTTTTACTTTGTTTGGAATTATAATGTCAAAAGAAGCAGTGGTAAATGAAATTTTTAAACCATCACGGAAAAATTACCCAACTCGCCCTTATACTCTTAAAGGAATAAATGATTTATTCCAGGCAGATTTAGTTGATATGAGAGCATATAAAAAATTCAATCGTGGATATTGTTACATACTTATGATAATAAATGCATTCTCGAAGAAAGCCTACGCACTTCCATTAAAAACCAAATCCGCTAATGAAGTTACACACAATTTCGCTTCATTTTTACAAACTCTACCTTCATCATTTACCTTACTTCACACAGATCAAGGTACTGAATTTTTCAACGCCAAATTTAAAGCTTTAATGAAGAAATACGGAATAAAACATTACTCTACCTATTCTTCGAAGAAAGCAAGCATAGTCGAACGACTAAATCGTACCATACTAACACGGCTGTACAAAAATTTTAGCTTACGGGGAAGCTATGAGTGGTTAACTCAGTTACCATTGATTATAGAAAAGTACAACAACAGCTACCACAGGACGATTAAAACAGCACCGAACAAAGTCAAGGAAGGGAAGATAGAAGGACAACTACTTAACACTGTCTACGCGCCGAAAATCAATACGAAAAATATATACAAATTTTTGCTAGGTGAATACGTGCGTGTATCAAAGGCTAAGCAAATATTTCAAAAAGGATATCTGCCGCAATGGTTTACGGAAGTCTATAAAATAAGCAAGATCTTTCCATCGATTCCACCAACATATGGGATAGATGATTTACAAGGAAACCCTATTTTAGGTCGATTTTACACCGAAGAACTGCAATCCACGAAATACCCAGACGTTTATTTGATTGAGACGATTTTGCAAAGGAAAGGAGATCGCTTGAAAGTTAAATGGCTTGGGTTCAAAACACCTACTTACATTAATAAAAAATACATAGTTTAAATTAGTCATTGATTTTTGCATTTACTACCCACTGTTTGTAATCTTCTTTTGCACACTTCCTTTGTAATGCATGATTTCCGGCTAAGTGCAATGAATAGATAATGCGTTTTTTCAATGCAATTGCATTGCCTCCCACAACTAAATGATAACTGATAACATTTTCGCATAAAACAGTATCACTCGTGTCAATTTTTTTAGTATAGATCAGAACTTGTGCACAGCCCATCACTCATGTATAAAATGAACTCATCATCGTCAATGGCTAAACAGGTTGGTAAAATTATGAAACACGCTATTTCTGCTTAAAGCAGAAAATCTAAGTAATGCAATAAATAGTTAATTTAAATTTGATCTCTATGCAAAACCACCCTAAGATATATGTTAATAATCCGTTATCAATTACAATATCATATTAATGTTAATTTTGTTGTTGTAGGATCTCAATACAATCATAACACGACTAAATAGATCACGTCAAGTGCCCTTCAAACGTATTGATGAAGTGGATGTTGGCTATAAGTATCTTGTTAAAGATGTGTACGATGAAATGGAGAGCACTTATAAGGGATATCGTATCACCATTGATGATGGTAAAGGTAGTGTTTATGAAGTAACAGTACCAAGATCTTACATCGACGACTCCTGACCAGTTGGAAATAATGTTAACCCCAAAGGCGCCAATAGCAAATAAAACGAGGAAGAGACTAGCACCGAAAAGATTGTACGCGCAGTCACTCCAAGCATATGAAGATATGATAATGGACAGTGAGGGTGATGAAGCCTTGATTAAGTGCAGCCAACGTTTTCCATATGGTAAAATATGTAAGTATAATATTTTATAGTAGCATATTTCATCTGTATATGTAAAATTATGTAATAATTTATGATCGCTTAATGTTCATCGTTGAACGATTGAATGGTACGATACGTATCTATCGCTAAAAAAATAAATAAAACATTCTGGGCTTTGAGGGATTTGAACCCACGATCTGAAAGATAGTGAGATAGTGAGGGATTATTTTACTCATAAAGTAATAATTCTGACACTGATTGAACTGTACTAATGTATAATATTTTTAGAACAGATTCAAACGATGAGCACCACCATCCAACATGTACCCAAGCTGTTGAACCACCTCCTACTATAACAAAGCCATGTGGAACTGATCTGTGCACCAATGAATCAGCGGCATCCACCTCATTAGACCAGTCATGTGATTACTGCGGTGTAGAAATTTCTAATACAAGTAAGCATAGCAAACATTATTGTTCAGTATATCGTTGTTATAAGCACTGTGAGATGAAGAGGCGATACTGTGAATTGTGTAAGGAATACGTTGATATCAATCATAAGCATTCAACTCCAACTAAATTCGGTTGTAGTCAATGTCACTTCTCTAGAAGATCTAATTTATTGCAGCATCAGAGAAATACTCATGGTGAAAATACCAATTATGTAAGAGTAAAATCAGCATTAAACGCCCATTTTGAGGAACTGATAATCCCTATCAATGATGAGTCATTACTTCCTACATACAACACACGGTTTAATAATATTTATAATGAGCTTGCGTCACGCGTGCAATCGCATCCCAGAAAGTGGTATCTTACTTTGCATATCTTGTTTGTGCGCGAAGGTGAAAACGGTAAAGAAATACAAGCTACTCCATTTTTTAATGGGTTCGTCTCAGTTTTGTACAATGGTTATCAAATTGGAGAACAACTTGTGGACCAAGTGACTAAAATTTCGGAATCTATTGAAAATTTCGTAGAAGCAGGCTCAGGTTGGGTTTTCCGAAAAATATTAAAAGCGGTTGTCTTTTGTTCGAAGTTTAATCCTCTGAAAGTTGGTATTTACATAGCTTTGCCTCCTTTTTTATCCAAGTTTAATCGTATCTTACTCAATATTGAAAATCACGACAATTTATGTATATTGTACTGTATAATTGCTATGTTGCACCCCTTCACGAAAGCTAATGCAAAATTCAAATGGAAAAAAGGTTTTCAGGCAAATAGCATTCATTACAAAAAATACTTGCATACATTAAACATAAAAAATATCACATTCCCAATTTCCATCCCACAAATTGAGCAGTTGGAAAATAATAACAGCAATTTATTTCTAAGCATAAATGTGTTTGGATACGAAAAATAAATTTTCCCTATCCGAATAAGCAAAAAAGATTATGGAGAAAGGAATCGAAAAATAGATTTTCTCCATATTTACAATGACAATGGATCACATTATGTATTAATAAAGAGTTTTGACGGCCTCATGCGTGCAACTAACAAATCAAAAGGGGCAAAGCATTTTTGTCGTAGGTGCCTCCAAGGTTATCGCAATGTGGAAAAGCTAAGTAAACACAAAACTTTATGCGTTCAACAAAAAATTCAAAAAATATCAATGCCGAAAAAGGGTAGTGAAATAATGAAGTTTCAAAATATTCAAAATTGTCAACTATTACCTTTCGTAATCTATGCAGATATGGAGAGTGTAATCAAAGAAAATCCCGGCCACCCTTTTAAAAAAGCTGAGCACATTCCATCTTCTTTTGCTTGTGTGCAGTGCAGTTTTGCAGTGCTGCAGACTACGCACATGTATGTAAAATTTGGCAAACGTACAAATGTAAAACCCTGGGCGATTATTCAAACCTATACCTGATTATAGATACGTTACTTCTGGCTGAAGTTATGGAATCTTATCGACAATTTACATTTAAAACATTTAGTATCGATCCAACATTTTATCCTACGCTTCCATCACTCTCCTTAGACCTCGCTTTAAAGTACACTAGAGCTGAAATTCAGTTAATGACAGATTATGACATGTTTTTGTTTGCTTTGAAAATGTTAAGAGGAGGGATGTCCGTTATCACTAAGCGTCAATCAGTTGCCCGACCAAATAAAGAAATTGTTGTTTTGGATAAAAATAATTTATATGGGTGGGCAATGACTCAATATTTACCGGTTGGAGGTTATAGATGGCTGTCAGATGAGGAGATATGTGAATTAGATTTTAAAAAAATGTCCCCCGAACAGCCAAAGGGTTACCTAGTAGAAGCTGATATATTTATCCCAGAATATCTTCACGATGCGCTTAATTACATGCCGATGTGTTGTGAGCGTGATTTTATTGAGTACAATGAGTTATCTCCTCTAGCAAAAACTATGCTTGAAGATCTGGATATAAAAAAATCACGTGTTCCCAAGCTACTAGCAACATTAAAACCTAAAATGGGCTACGTAATGCACTATAGAAATCTTCAATTCTATCTTGAACATAAGTTAGAAATTACAAGCATAAAACGTGTGTTGGAATTTGATCAAAAACCATTATATAGGGATTATGTAATGTATAATACTATGATGAGAAAAAAAGCAATAACTGAGGTTCAAAGCCAGCTTCACAAACTTTATGTAAATTCACTTTATGGTAAAAACTTGGAGAGGGTTGAGCTGAGGTGTTGGATAGAACTAATAAAAAATAATAAAAGAGCTTTGCGAGTAACTAATTTGCCAAATTTTAAAGCTTTTAATATTATAACAGAGGATCTGGTTGCAGTGCAAAAAACAAAAATTAATGTCACCCTGAATCGTCCACTGGTGGTGGGAGCTTCTATTCTCGAAATCAGCAAAATTAGCCTACTATCCTTTTTTTCGATTATTTAGTACCAAACTTTAATCAAAATGTGGCATTGTTAGGTTCGGATACAGATTCGCTCGTGCTGGAAATCAAAACATCATCTTTCTATAAAGACATTGAGAATGATATTGATACACACTTCGACACCTCCAATTTTCCAAAAAACCATCCGTTGTATAGTGCACATAATGCTAAAGAACTGAACATGATGAAGATTGAGTATTGTGATAAGAAAATCGTTGAATGGATAGGTCTTAAACCTAAAATGTATTCAATTTTATTTGAAAATGATCTTAATAAAGAAGTTGCAAAAGGAATAGCCAAAGCTAGTATGAAACAAATGACGCATGATTCATATCGAACAATGCTTATGCAACGTTGTACTAATACGATTAATATTACAGGAATTCGTAGTTTTAATCATAGATTATATACCGTATGTCAAGAGAAACTGGGCCTATCGCCATTTGACGATAAGCGATTTTTAATGAATAATAATATTGATACGTTAGCTTATGGACATTATAGAATTAAATCTTTAACTAACCAACCTGATTAGCTCAAAGGGGAATCAATTGTACGCTTTATTGTTAAAAAACGACCTCTATGTACATTATTTTTAATTTAAGTGTTAGTAATATTACCATGTACTATTTGTAACTCAAATTGAAGATTATACCACAGTATCATATCATCTGCGCATGTGCGGTTGCTTCTTGATAATCACTTCCTAGTTGAATTTAAGTCAGCAGTTGCATGAAGACATTGCACCATGATGTGCATCAACGCCAAATATTATGGTATGGGCGAAAACGTTCACTGTATCACCGGATTAAAATTTAGTGAGGCGAACAAACTGTTTTACGTATTTATGAGTATCATGCAAATTGAACACGTAAATTTTACGACATTGATGTGGGAGAAATTATGTGCATCAGAGGAAACAATTGTTGACTTTATCCAGAACAATAAAAGTACCTTATACCTTCAAATTTCTGGATTGGAGGTACTGTATATACCGACACCCTAAACAGGAGGATAATTTTTAAATCGTCGCAAACATACCATACAGTGCGTTTAAGTTATAAGCAAATAATGGAACTTTTCCGCTTGAAATCGCTTATTTGTCATGATATCACGAAATTGTATATGCAAATGAAACTTATAAATTTAGATTTTCTTGAAATCTGTAGCTTGTTTACAAGTGAGATAACGTTAAAGCGACAAAAAACTATTTGTGATGATGGTAGTGAAAGTGACAACTTACTTCAACTACTATTCGATGTACAATCTGACGATTTCGTACGTAAACGATTGATTTCATATCCTATAGCAGAGGTGAATCGCACATGTAGAGAAGCAGTACTGATTTATACTGATGCGTTCGTATGTAAAATCAATGAACTAATGGCTCTACTATAAAACTCAACATAGTTTAAAATTCACATCAGTTACCAATCTATTTTCAAAGGAAAATGATGCTCCTAAAGCATATTGGCATTGTAGAGTTCCAAGCCTTTAAATCGTCTGAGAATGAATTTATCGTAAAGGAGCTGGTAATCACGAATCCGTACCGAAGTTTTCATTATCATTGTTTTTTCTCGCCGCCATATCCGAAAAACGAGCTGAATGCAAAGGCATTCCACACATCGGAGTATTTGACTAATCAGTATCATGGTATAGATTGGGATACAGGCGACCTCCCATACTCAAGTGTAGCATCCATATTAAAAGCCCACTGTTCACAATTTTCTGTCATTGTTACAAAAGGCGAGGAAAAGCGTCAATATCTACAAAAAATCTTAGCTCGCCCTGTGATTAATTTGGACTCTATAATTTTATGCAAAATAGATCAAATGGCTAATAACGAAGAAATATTTTGTAAACATATAGGCGTATGTGCTCTAAAAAACGCAATGAAAATTGTTAAATGGTTCAATGATTTGTTATTACTATTACAGGTTTAAAACATTAATTAGTCTCCTTACTTTAAAATGATTAGGGCTAAAACCACCTTAAAGCAATAAGTAATTTAAGCTAGTGTCACAGATCACTATGTCCATAACTACTTCTCGGCTTAATGAGTAGGTACACACAATGGAAGCTTGTAAGGAAAATGATTTTCAAGGTCTTAGCAAACCGTTTCTATTGAAATATCTCAAATGTCGAATAGAGTACATTTATCAGTTTCTTCCATTGGAATTACGAAAAGATGAAGAAATTCGCAGCTATACCCGGTGCGACGATCATTATGAATGGAGAGGAAAATCTGTTGGAGACGACTGGGATGGGCCAAACCCATTGCGAAGAAATTGTCAAAATTGTCAAAACAGCCATAAATATAACAGAATGAAGCACTGATAATGCTGAGCTGATAGGAGGTTGCAAATACAATAGTATAGTATGGGTGCATTATATTGTATAAAAAGAAAAAAAAATACATTTGAATTTACCGCGCTTTTTTCCTATTGCTCGTTAGATTTCATATCGTACAGCAAAAGTCTTAATACCTTAAACATATATTATGGATAACCCTGAATTCCACGGTCAGCTCGCGAAAAAAGCTTTTTTTTAGAGAAACTTACGAATTTAACTGCAAATTCCAGGGTGACCAAAAATAGCGTTTATTATCACACGAGAGAGAGAAGAAGTGGAATGTGACCGTCAAAAGATTTCAGTTGCGGCTATTTTTATTTTATTTTAAAAACTATTACACCAAAGTTTTGAGTTCAAGACTGAGCAGGTTATGGCATCCATAATCCTAGCCAGCCTCAACATAACGCATAACGCATAACATTATTTTCTTCGAGCCAATGCGCCATACCGAATGAAAACGAATGCATAATTAAACTAGGAAATTTGTGCGCCATGAACAATCACCCGAAGGGTGTATTAACTTTTAACAAGTTATATAGGGCGAAAAGGACTCAAACTCCCCGCGGATGAGGAGGGGAGGGTGCCTAACGGGGATCAGCTGTAGCCGGAGTGTTGTGCGCATGCATGGCGGTAAGGCCAAGAAGAGGGAGCGACCACAGTAACTTATGTTCGGGCGGTGAGAGTATTTCACAGTGGAAAGTTATAAAAATAAAAGGATTTAAATTAAAAATGTCTGTTTTTTTTTTTTTTAAGGAATTTAGCAACCCGACTATTTTTCAATTTCACATATTAAATTATAGCTACTATTTCTTACGGTAAGCCTACTGGTACTTGTGCAAACGAAAGTAATAAAACTAGTGGGTGGTAAAGTATGTAAAATTCGAAAACTCGCAAGTCTAATTAGCTAAGTCTAGTTTCTTCATTTCAACCAAGCAATGACAGTAGTAGACACTATAAATGTATCCTAAGGCCTACTGTCGGTTTATAATTTAGGGTTTCCATCAATGATGGAAGGGAAAGGCGTATGCGAAAGCGATATAGGCTATATATATAAGTTCCAATAAAATTGGGATGGGCCAAATTCTGAGAAATGGCAAGAATTGGCCATTAGCAGACACAAAGATGCCGAAAAAGCTAAATGACTAGAAATATAATCAAGTGGTGAATGCCTGCATGATATATGTTAGTGTATGTTACTGATATGAGGTTGTTGCTCTAGGCGACTAGAGGAACCCTGGCTGACAGGCGATGAAACCACCTGATCAGAGCTGGGTAGAACACTGGCGAAATAACTCAAGCTCAGGGGAAAACGCCTGTCCTGAAATCGGCATGTTAAAAGGTGAGGCAAGACTTGTCTTTTCCCCTGGAAAGGTTGAGGTGATTGTGGTAACAGGAAATATGAGAAGCGGAAGAGCGAAGATGACGCTGCCGAGAAAAATCCACGCAAATGTAGACATTCACGCACCCTCACTTAGAGAGGGCCGTGGAAGCGCCAATCCCGTACCACCTACCCTCGTAGGGGATAAGGAGCGGAAAAAGTTAATCATTACGAGTCAAGACGTCATAATATAGAACAACGTCCTATAGAATATTTTCGTGGTCTACCAAATTACATTACACAGATTTTATTCACCAGTGTTACATACCATACACTAATGTATGAAAATATTGAATTTTTACATTGTCAGCGTTCAATATGGAACATCACTTTGCGATTATGAGTTAAGATGATGAAAGAGCTGAATTTAAGTGAGATTGCATTTAAATAAGTTTATATATGGCAATATTTTCACTTAAAACAAGATTTTAAGAAAAGTTGGAAAATTTGAATACTGGCGGGAAACCGAAAATGCCTCTCCTTTCTGTCAAGGGACCTGAGGTCGGCCATATTGGATAAATTAACTTTTTAACATTGAGTGACACCCCCCTGGTCTGACGACGATGATGATAATGTCCAAGAGGCTTCGCCGGAGGTGCTGGACATTTGCAGTAAATTATCGTATTAGGCGGGGTTTCCACCGACCTCGTTTTTGGCCTTGGCCTCGCTGCCACTATGCCTCTCCCCCCTCCCATCCCATTGATTTAGCACCTAATGCTCTGTTGAAACTTGTTAATCTGAAGGTGGTGTTATCACTGAAACAGCTGCAACTTTTTATTTTTGATTATATTTGTGTAAATTGTGCAAAAGTTGTATAATTTATAATTGTAATTTTACACATTAAGTTTCGTTTCCACGCAGTTACGAGAGAAACCATACATTGGATGATGGTGTACCCAAAGACAAAATAGTTCATGTATGCGCGAATTATTCTAATTTGAAATGCTCATCTGGATGTGGCTACATTTGGTCTGAGTGACATTAAACCGTTGGGGCACCGTCATAGGAACACAAAAAAGTGGTTTTCAGTTTTAGCTAGTTCTTAAATACTTGGAAAAGTAGCCATCAACAAAGCCGCCACTTTGAAAAGACGCTTAAGCGTACAAGTGTCATCTTTGCCCCAAAAAAACTTACTTTTGAAACGGTTTGAAGTGAACTTTTAGAGTTTGTAGAGTTATTAGGGCAGTGCTTAGAACCATAGACAAAAGCAAAATGGAAGTTCTGACCCTGTTCGCCATCAATCACGGTATGGGTCTAGTGACCTTACAATTCATTGTGCTTATTTGCAATTAACGTATAATTTAAAATGCATGGGACACGAAAGATAACGAGGTTGTCGTTCCAATTCCACGTATCTCCATTTTTTTCGATTTCAGGGTTTTGATTGTTTCTGAAAGTTTAAAAAACGGAACTCAGTGAAATTTGCGTTAAAAAAAACCTTGCATGTGTTTTGTTGCACAGTGTCAGAAATACCTTGTATGTGAACATGTTGTAACAAGTATTTTGTAAAGATGAGCCAGGTAAGCGTAATTTTTCATTGTCATGGCTAAATGGGCTATAGCCCAGGGCCCCGTCATCCCAGGGGCCCCCAAAAGAAGAATGAAAAAAGGAAAATTTAGAAAATAAAAATGAAATAAGTACAAAAAAATATAAAGAAATTTTAAAATTAATAACTTTTTAAATTTGGCGCCAAATTGGCAGTACGTGTACGTGGCAGCAGATTTTGTAAGTCATTTGCCAAAATTGACTTCGTATTTTAACCAACTGGAATCAACTTCGCAGAGTAAGAAGCTAGAAAACGCAAATGATAAGCCTGAACACACAGACTTAGACACATTACTAGTTCCTTCACCAGCGAATAAAATAGTAAGTGAAAGTGAAACAAATGCAACCATTAGTAGGCCTATCGATAAAGTTAAATGTTATGATTATGAAAGATTCAGTGACGTCGGTAAATGGGGAACTCTTACAGACGATGAAGTTTCTTTTATATTACTTAATCAGAGTGCGGACGAGTTAAGAAAATGGAACATAGGTCCTTTCACAAAATCGATGCGCCAATATAAAGAGCAAAAGCGTTACTGTAGCACATCTCTGTTCTTCACTGAAATAATGAATGGTGAAAAAAGCTCAAGAGACTGGCTGGTCTTTTCACCGACGACAGGGGCCATCTACTGCTACGTCTGCAAGCTGCTTTCTAATAAGTCCAATGCGTTTACTGCCAATGAAGGATTTAACGACTGGAAGCATCCCAACTTAATAAATTTTCACGAGAACTCAGTAGACCATCGGAATGCACTACTTGCGTTAGTTTCGAGACGTCGTGTCAGTGGTACTGTTGATTCTCATCTGGAATCTAAAGCGAAATTGGAGATCGAATACTGGAAAAAGGTTCTCTCAAGGGTTGTAGCGGTAATAATTACGTTATCAGAGCGCGGCTTAGCTTTTAGAGGAACCAATGAACATTTTGGATGTGTACACAATGGCAACTATATGGGCTTGCTGGAACTGATTGCTAGATTTGATCCGTTTTTGGAAAACCACACACACAGATACGGTGACAAAGGGAAGGGCACGACGTCATATTTATCCAAAACTGAGTGTGAACAAATGATAGAACTCATGGCTGACAAAGTAAAGAAAGCAATCTTGGCCGAAGCCTCAAAAGCTGGCTATTTCAGCATATCCGTTGACTCCACGCCCGACCTTTCACATGTTGATCAATTAGCAGTAATAATCAGATACGTGTCTCCTAAAGGCAATGAGCCTGTTGAACGCTTCCTAACATTCCTTCAATTAGGAGACCATACTGGAGAAACTATGGCAAATAAAACAATGGAGTATTTGATTGAAGATTGCAAAATGGATTTTTCAAAGTGTCGAGGACAGTCCTATGATAATGCCTCCAATATGGCTGGAAAGTACAACGGAATGCAACAAAAAATTGTAGAGGTGAATAAATACGCGAAATACATTCCGTGCGCGGGACATTCGCTGAATCTAGTGGGACGTGCAGCAGTGGGTTGCTGTTTAGAAGCCGTCAATTTTTTCGGAACTATTCAAGAAGTATATAATTTTTTTTCGGCATCAACGAAGCGTTGGGAAGTGCTGTGACGGTTTTTTTTTCGTCCCAGTTGCTAAAATATCTGAGGAGCTCCGAATTTTAGGGTTGGAAGTTTAAATTGTTGGCCAGGTCTCGTATGATGCTTAGGAGGTTAGAAGGGAAGAGTGGTATCCAACGGAAATCAGTTTCTTCAGTTGTAAGTTAAGAAATCGTAAGAAATTAAAAGTCCTAAAAGTTTTGAATTTCCCATTTGCGCGCGCTCGTCTCTCATTGGTCATCTGTCAAAGTCATATGGTTTTGGACATGTCAGCTGTGGTCTATTATAGTTTACGTGGTAAGAGATCCTGTCGTTGTGGGGACACTTTTGTCTTGAAATTCGGTGAAGAATCACCTTTTATCTAATTTTAAAAGAGACCTCTGTCTAATGAGTGTTTAGTGCACCTTTTCACAGGTGAGTGTCTGTTAGGACTCTGTAAAATTTTCTTGCTTTCAGACCTAACCTATAGTGGTTGGACCTCATACAAATCAAATGAATTTTCTAAATTATAATACATATTTTAAAAAGAAGCAATTTAAATCTTTAAGAATTTCAGAAGTGAATTATTCCTGAGTTATTGGAAATATTTAATATGGAATAAATCCTTAAGTTGTCTGAGGGTGCCTATCCATGACGCCCTGCAGGCTATAAGAATTAAAAGGAATAGCTAATAAAGATACAGCAATCGAGTCCCTAAAAAGATGAGCTGGAATAAGATAGTTGCAGATCAGGAACTTTCCAGTAGAGGGTAGTGTGGCAAAGCATAAAGTTAGGTGTTTTCTGAAGTCGTCTGGTATATATATATATCAAAGAATAATCCAGAATTTTGAAAGAACGGATATAGGAAAATTTTCTGTTGGAAATGCTGTTGTCCTGACTTGTCGGCTGCAGGATCAGACAGGAGCAGGAAAGAAAATTTTCTCTCAGGATGAAGTGCTTTTGAAATAATAAAATGGAAGTAATGTAGGTTGGTGATTATTAAATTTCTTTTTTCACAGTGGTTTCTTTCTTCTATCTTTTTTTTTACTGGGTTCAATTCTTCCTTTTCTTCAATTCCACCCTTTCGGGTTTTCTACGGTCGGCTACTTCCTGTTGGTCTCTACTTTCTTTTCGTTCTACTTTGTCGCCGACGAGAATAGCTGACGTCTGAGTGTTTAACCGAGTCTATCCAATCCCCACATGAGGCTGGAAGTTTCCAATCAAGGCGACATCAGCAAAAGGATGTAGAAGTTTTCAAGTTGGGGCAGGGCGTTGCCTTGTTTCCCCCGTCACGTCAGTTTCCCCAGGTGAGCGTTGTCCCCAGGATGAGCGTGGCGAAGAGAGTCAGTACTATGTATTAGTGAAAGACGTTGGAAGGTGATATTGGAAAAATTTAAATAAATAAAAGATGAAAAGTGTGAGAAATGCAATGAATATAATGTAAGGGGTACTCGGAATCTTTGGAAACCCGAGATTTTTATAAAACATCAGAAAACTAACTTTCCTGTTGGTCAGTGTGAGAACTTGTCATGTGCCAGTAGGTACCAGTTCAGGAGTTGGGTTAAGTATGGTGCCATAGTGCGGCTTAACCAAGTCTTCTAATCGATAAAAATTTGTAATGCAGGATAGAATAGTTATGAAAAGTATAATAATGGATCTGAGGGTGATGTGTATGGCAAAGTAATGTCTTGTGGTCTAAATAGTCTACGACAAGAGAGAATGTGGGTTCTCTGAGAAGTGCCTGAATGCAGCTCAGGACCCCGGATTGTTCAAATGAGTTACTAATTTCTTTATTTCAGTTGTGTAGTCGAGACTCGAACACCTGGGACGTGTTTGACTTGCATTTTATTAAATTAATTTATATGATTGATAGTGGTGGGAGCGGCCCCTGGAATGCTGATGTGTGCGCCTGACGCAACCCACAGATGTATTCTTTATGGGACGGCATCCGTTACCAAAGTCAATTGTAAGAGTATGCTGTTAGGCTAAATAGCCCAGATATTCTTTGTTCATTTTATCGACCTCCGTACCGAATCGCAGGCGATATTCTTTTTTTTTAACTTAGAGGAAAACATATTTTCCGGGTGTTCGAGTCTCGACATGAATTGAGATTGTTGAAACGTGAACATGACTTGTGACATCTTGTCCAAGGGCGATGTCCATAGCAATGAGGAACCTAGTCCTAAAATCTTGTAATATGGTACAACCTTTCTAATATTCTATGAAAATATTTTATTCAATATGGCGCTCATTCGAGCTACCAATTTATACTTAAACTTTAACGAACTTCTAAAATTTTATTAGGTATGTGATGACACGGCTATCAAAGTTTTTTTTCCTTTTGTCGGCGTCCTAGTGACTACCAGTATTATACATTCTGATATCCCACTATCACACCTTCCCTGTTAAGGGTTTTATTTTCTTGTTACTGCTGGTTGTTTCTTGTGTTTTCAGTGGCTACATGGATGGAGCCAGAGGCAAGCAGGCAACTACGGAACGAGTGTGAGATCAACGAGAATAGCAGTGTGAGTACCTGGCCGTTCCTGAGGTCACTGGGAACACAGGAAGCAACCACGCGGGAATGAGGACGGCAAGGAGCCGTACCTTCCTACATTTTGCTGTTGTGCTGTCTCTTTAGTCACCGGAAATGATAAGTAGAATATATTTCTATCTTTATTTATTCAACGTATTCTGTGGTATCTTCTTTCTGCCTACTTCGTGAGTCTTCAGGAGTTGGGATGTTCTGTGAGGAGGATGCCATATCGATATTTTATTTTAATTAAAGTAAATGTAATGTGAATGCATATTATTTTAAATTGAGTTTCTAAATACACTGGACCCATCTATCGAATTCTTACTGAGCAAAAGATATGGCAGGCCTTCCTTGGAGAGCATCTTAACTCTTGGTTGGCTGGTGTGTTGTCTGCTGCTGAGGCGTGAAACCTCCTCTGTTTCCAAACTAGCTAGTGGCTCATACCGGACGGATACTCCAGAAACTCAATCGGCTACTTAAATTAGAAAGATAATTCAGGTAAAGCTACAAAATATTTAATATCACTTTAGTATCCGTAATCCAAAACTATCAAATGTCAAAACCTGTGACAGTGCTTCACTCTTTTCTTGGAAAAAAGAAGCTGCTCAAAACTTTGTCCGTCACTAGATGGTCGGCACATACTGATGCTGTAACAGCAATATCTGATGCTTACAACGAAGTATGCGACGCCCTTGATAGCTATGAGAGGTCCGGAGAAGATGGTTATTGCAAAGTCCAGGCTCAGAGCTTGGCTACAAAGATGGAAGAACTGGAGTTTGTCTTCATGCTTAAATTTTGGGAGCCCGTACTAGCTCGGATGAAAAAAACCAGTGAGAAGTTGCAATCTACTGATGTAACACTCTCCACGTCAGCAGCTCTAAATAAATCTCTAGCTGAATTTATCGATGGTGTAAGAGGAAACTTTGGTATACTAGAAGAAGAAGCGAAGCAGTTGGTTCCTAATGCTGACTATAGATTAAGCAGGAAGCGAACACGCCGACGGAAGAGGCAGTTTTATGAAGTAGAAGACGACGAAGAAGAAGAGAGTGAACTTCGACCACGTGATAAATTTAGAGTGGAGTCATTTATTCCTGTAATCGATGCTCTCTGTACAAATCTTAATCGGCGGTCTCAAGTGTATGAAGAGATGGCGAATATGTTCCACTTTCTTATAGACAATGATGCAACAGACATCCAAGTACAATCTTCAGTAAAAATATTGATTCAAAACTACCCTGAAGACGTTAGAGAAGACCTAGTGCCTGAAGTTCTACATTTCCACGAATACTTGCGCGAACGTCAGCGCCTTCACCCGTCTACTGATCCAGATAAGCCTACTGTTCTCACTCATCACAATGTATACAAGCATATAGTTGAGGACAATGTACAATCAGTGTTTCCCAACGTTGAGGCCATCTTTCGCCTCTTTCTTTCGATGATGGTGACAAATTGTTCAGGGGAGCGATCCTTTTCAGTTATGAAATATATTAAAAACGATAAGCGTACAACTATGCGTCATGAGAGGCTGGCGTCTCTTGCGATGCTCTCAATCGAAAGTTCAATACTACGGCAACTGTCATACGAAGACATTATTGAAAATTTCGCTACAACACATGTACGGAAAAAACTTTAGGTACACATTTGTATGTATTCACTTTTATATTACGTTCTGGTAGACTAGTCACAGAGAGTGGTCGAAGTAACAAGGAAATAATGAATAGAATTTTCCTGGCAAAACTGGCGTTTAATAAGAAGACGAACATTTTCAAGTCTACAAATATAATCCTGACACCAGAAAAGCCCTCCTTCAGCCTCTTGTTGGCTGGAGTGGAAGAGCCGGAGTAGGTTGCTCCACACCAACCCTTAATAGTTGCATGGTTGTGTACCGGAAAAAGAAGAATTACGTTCTACAGTTTTTGCTCATTGCCAATATCTGAATTTATTGCTGTGCATCGTATATTCACTTAAGCTGTCAAAATGTACTCGTACCTATTACTCAATTTTTTGTGGACAAGATAACCTAAGTTAAAAATGAAAAATTAGCTAAAAGGGTCCCCCAAGTCCGATTTAGCCCAGGGCCCCGCTCACAGTTAATTCGGCACTGGCTAAATTAATGGTAATTACTTAGGGAAACGTTGTTTAATGTTAAATGAATATGTAAGAAACAATTTTTAACATGTCATAATAAATTTATTAAACAAGAATCTTAGTTATTGACGTTTAAAACTAGTTAGTACATACGAGGTATTGTATTTCAATGTTATACTGTTTTTCTGCACGTACGTGGTATTTATTTTTTAATATAATATAATTATTAATGTTCCTGTCATTTTACATAACTACTTTTTTTTATTTTTAGCTTGGAAGAAGAAAGAGAATACAGAAAATCATGAAATTGTGTCTAGACAAAAACAGTGCCCAAGTCACTGCTAAAAATAGAAGAGCCCGCTCCGAAGGACCTCCGAAAGTACTGGCAGAAGAACGCGTTGAACCTTATGAAGTTGTTGTTGAAGAGGGATCTTGTTCTGAAGCTCAACTGGCAGCTTCAAAAGTGCCAGTTATCTCTGATGTTAATGCCGAAAATGAGACGTCTTGTTCGGAAGCTCAGTTGTCTATTTTAGAAGTGCCATGTTATTTTCGAAAGTGCGGGTTCCCCTGCAGTTCAAGAAGCGCCAGTGATTGTTGTGCCCTACGATGGAAGCAAGGTTTTGGTGCTTACTAGTGCTAATGAGCTTGTAGCCAATATGTCTGATGTCAATTTCGTTTTAGATCGTCAACAGCAAAACGAATTTTGGCCAAGCGATAATGTTACAATGCTCAGAGACGAACGACAACAGTTTGCGTTTCATGAGTTTGTGATCAATGGTTCTTCAGATGAAGGACTCGTTGTAGGTGACCTGCAACAAACCGAGCTCAACAATGGTTCAGCAGTACTCGCCATGTCTGTGAATCCACCACAGGAGACAGTTGATGCAGGGTACGAAATAGGTGATCTAACCGTTCTTCCTCGGCGAATTAAAAAGGAAAACCTAAAAGAAGTTAATAGAAAGCTTCGAATGATGGGTGCGGAGTATTTAGGATACAGGCGACCAAGGGGAAGCATGACAATTTTTCAAGATAGAAAAAGAAAGGAGCGCAAACTGAAGCCAGCATGCAAGAAAGAATCATGCAAAAAATCAAAAATTCGAAAATGCAACGAGTTGACCGAAGAAGATCGTCTTCAAATTTTCAATTTTGGAAAATGGACTGGGACCAAAAAAAGCTTTATGTTTGCAGCTTGATTACGAGAGAGGAGCCAAAGCGGCGGAGATCGGGAAATGGTGAATCTTCAAGAAGAGGAGGAACATTAACATACACTCTTAAGACTAGGAACAGGGAATATACCGTGTGCAAAGAAATGTGGCTTAATACATTTGATTTGGGAGAGTGGGCAGTTCAAAATTGGGTGAAGGGTGGCGGTATTGATGGTATGTTGACAACCAAACGTATTGATCAAAAACGCGATTTCAGCAAAAAAAAATTTGAAAGGGAATTTCTTCTTAATTTTCTTAAAGCTTTGCCAAAGTTGCCTTCTCACTACTGCCGCAGAAGTTCAGAGCAAATGTACTTACATAAATGAATACAAAATAAGGTGTCGCGAAGTAGGCAGACCTGGTCTTTGCAGGACTGTATTTATGGAAGAGTTAAAGGAAAGAAAAATTACAATTTATCAGCCACGAAAAGATCAGTGTGATTTTTGCACAGAGTACAAAGTTAAAAACATAAGCGAGGAGAAGTGGAAGGAACACATGAACCTAAAAGATGCAATACCTCTGGAAATGGAAAACGACGTTACGAGAGCTATTAATGGGGAGATATTTACTCTCTGTATGGATCTTGAAGTTGTTAAATTATGTCCTTCAGTGAAAGCATCGGCGTTATACTACAAGACTAAATTATGTGCCCATAACTTCTCAATTTTGACTGTGCCAGTCACGCAAGCACTTGCTACTGGTTCGACGAAACTGAGTCAGATTTGCAAGCCTCGACATTTGCAACCTGCCTTCTGAAATACTTACAATCTTTGGAGCCAGACAAAGACGTCATCATATGGTCAGATGGATGTACGTATCAAAACAGGAATGCCGTAATGTCGAACGCATTGCTGTATTACAGCAAGGAAAAGAACATAAAAATATTCCAAAAGTACCTAGTAAAGGATCATACGCAGACGCCAGTCGACAGTGTTCACGCTACAATCGAAAGGAAACTAAATAACAAGGACATTTATGTCCCATCGGACTACGTTCGACTATGCCAAGAAGCCCGGAAAGTTCCTACTCCTTACACCTCAATTCTTATGCCACATGAAGATTTCAAAGACTACACCATTAATATGGTGTATAAAAGTATAAGATCAGCGAAAACATTCCAGGGTGCACCTACGGTTGTAGAAATCAGGAAATTACTATACAGCGAAGGATCAATTTGGACACAAACTGATCAATCTAGCAAGTTCCAAGAACTACCCCTGCCGGGGAAAGGAAAGCCTGAAATGAAAGTTACTTTATCGGAGTTCCCTGCTCTACATAGTAACAGAATAAAAATAAAAAAAAACAAAGTTTTGCCATTTGATGGAGCTAAAGTCAATTATTCCACGTGATTTGTGCCATTTCTTTGAGTCGATCCCGAATAAATAAAGCATTGTTTCTTTTTTTAATCGAATTTTCCTGTAATGAATATAATTATCTCGTCAAGAAAATAATTTCGTAACTGTATGAATGTATTATTACGTATAGCCTAGGAAGTTTAGAAAAATAGCTCGTATGTAGACTATCTTAGCATAACAATTACACGTATGTGCATTTATTCAGTACCTAGTCAAAAAAATATAAAAAAAAAAAAAATAATCATTTCTGTAAGCCTAAAGTTTTTAATATTGCCAGGGAAAATGACATTTATCCTCAAATAACTTAGTAATTCCGTTTTATGTCTCCCCTGTAAAGTTTTCAATTTGGCGCTTACGTGGTATTGGAATGACAACGTCAATAAGTGATTTAAATGCTGATCCACTTGTTTAAAATAAATAAAATCATTTTAGAAAGACAACGTATGTATATTGTGTATGCAGTAAGTTACTAATTTACGACTCTATATCTATATCTATAGCTATATGCTCGTTTTCATTGATTCGATTGTCAAATGCGACGACATTTTTAGATATAGAGGACAAGACAAAAAGGGACTATATAGAATAGTTAGTTCCTATTTATTTGTTCCAGATCAGGCCGTCCCACCAACATATCGGTCGAAGAGTACGATTTCGCTTTGTTTGTACTCATCGTGCTCTGCTCGTCAGAGTGGCAGCAATGGCTGTGGGGGGGGGGGGGGGGCGTAGCTGTAATGGGCCCAACCGGGCGGCCGCTGCACGGCGAGGAAAGCAGCGCCAAATGGCCGGCCGTTGCAGCACTAAGTGTATGTACATGCAGTAAGTTACTAATTGACGACTCCCTCGCACAGCAGCTATGTAGGGTGCGGGACATCTTCGTCGGTTCAATTGTCAAATGCGAGGACTTTTTTTTTAGATTTAGAGGACAAGACAAAAGGAAATAGGAACAATTCACTTATATGGGCAACAAAATCTACCATTGAGGGGAACCTTGGACTGCTGAAAATGGCGGCAACTTCAGAGCATTGATTAGATATAGAGCAAGTGCTGGAGATAAAGACATGAAGGAGCACCTAGAAAATAGTGCAGCTAATGTAATGTACACAAGCCCCCAAATGCAAAATGTTCTAATAGAAGGCTTCGTCAAGTTATAGCCAAAAATATTGCAAATAAAGTTAATAAAAGCAGATTTTATACTATTTTGGCAGATGAAACCACGGACATTTCTCAAATAGAACCACCATTATGTGTTCGTTGTGCAGATGTTGACCTCATGGTTCTTACGGAATACTTTTTATGTTTTATTCCGATTTTTGATGCAACAGGAGGACTCACCAGCGCCATTGAAGAAAACATAGCAAAGCTAGGTTTTTGTCACCTGTTCCCATGTTGGAATGCCAACATAACTATTTATATACGCACCAGAAAAAAAGGTAATGTATCATAAAGCATTTGAACAATAAACACGTTGTTTTTGAAATATATATTTCATTAATTACAGCCTACCAGTTCGAAATCATTTTTAGAACACAATCATGGAATCGATGGGGACTTGCATTTTATGTATGATCGTGTAATTAACTTTTTAGATCTAACTATTACTAGAATAGATTCTGTTTGGTCTTTTGGCATCTTTAGGAAACCTACCCACTGTGACACTGTAATTCCATATTCCTCGTTGTACCCCCCCTCACATAAAGCTGCTGCCTATAATTCTATGGCTCATCGCTTACATAGTATCCCCCTCAGTGATGAGAACTATAAGAAGGAAGTTAATACTATGCTGGCTATTGGGCTTAATAACGGTTACCCTAGGAATTATGTGATGGAAATTATTAGGAAACACCATGTGAAGAGGTTAATGGAATTAGTGTATGCAGCCAAGGATGTCACTAAAGAGACCAAACAATATACAAAGATACCGTACTTGGGTGATATTAGTCTTCAGATAGGGCGAAAAGTAGAACGCAGTACAGGAAAGACTGTTTCTTTTTCGACGACCATGTCTAACTTAGGCAAGACTTTTATTAATTGTAAATACATAGTTGAGAATTCTAGAAGGTCAGGTGTTTACCAATTGTGTTGCACTGCCGGGCAGTTGCGATTCAGGTTTCGCTGAACATCGAACTACCTCAGGGCATAATTCTGAATTCTCAGCTTACAAAATTTTACATGATTGTAGGAAAAGAAAACTCTTAGATAGACTGGAATGTATCGAAATAAAAAAACACATTGTTTAATAATCTCAATCTTGTAAATGGCAACTTTTGAACATCCCCCCCCCCCCACTCTTTGGCCTAGCTGTCACAGTGCCTCCCCCCCCCCCCCCCCTCCCATCCCATTGATTTAGCGCCAATTGCTCTGTTGAAACTTGTTAATCTGAAGATGGTGTTATCACTGAAACAGCTGCAACTTTATATTTTTTATTGTATTTGTAGAAATGGGGCAAAAATTTTATAATTTATAACTGTAATTTTACACATTATGTTTCGTTTCCAAGCAGTCACGAGATAGTCTAAGATCCGAAGTAAGATCAACGGTCACCTATCTGTTTATTGGATGAAAATTGTTTTATAAGCAATTTAGTAAGTTAAATATCATAAAAATAATGGGTTGCCTGAAAAAATTCTGGCCAGGCTATCATTAATTCAAAATTCAAAAATCACTTTTTGTTGAATTATCACCGATGTGTTTAACGAATAATTTTTGCACTAGCCATTAGTACTAAGCCTATAGATTATGAAAACGTAGGGTTGCCTATATTTTTCTTGGCCAGACATAGGGTTGCCAGGGTTTAGACAGATACTAAAAATATAGGTATCTTCACCTACCTGGTTAATGGATAAATTAAACATAGAAATAAGCGCTTTTTTTTGCGAATGCGATGATATAGGGTTGCCTGCAAAAATCCTGTCCAGAATGAGGGTTGCCGAATTTTTAAAATGTAATTGTGAACGTACGACAAAGAGATCCGAGAATATGTCTCGTGCGATAGACGAAGACACAGTTTTCTAGCTGCTAGTGGCTCAATTCCTGGAAGTAATTTTTTCAGGCAACCCATTATTTTTATGTTATTTAACTTACTAACTTGCTTATAAAACAATTTTCATCCATTTAACAGATCGGTGAAGGACGATCTTACTTCGGATCTCCTACTAAGAGAAGCCCTACCCAAATACAAAATAGTTCATGTATACGCGAATTATTCCAATTTGAAAAGCTCAGCTTGATCGGGCTACATTTGGTCTGATTAACATTAAACCGTTGGGGCACCGCGCGGGTCCTCCTAGTGTTTAATATTCTTCTCAATCAGAGGTATGTATAAATTTAGTTTCATTAAAAATCTTCAGGAGTAGAAAGCTTCAGAAAATCGTGGTCAGTAAAAACATGGTTGATGTCACCCAATCTTATTGCATGGCCAAAAATAATAATTGCTTTTCTTTCTTACATTATCATGTAAACATTTTTGGAAGGTGGAGAAATGTCATACTTAGAAGTTCGTGAAAGATAAATAAAAATTGCAAAAATAAACTTACCAACTCAAAGTCTTTCAGCGCAAAAGCATGCTATGGTGCCACAGTTCTCAGGTACATCTGCCAGCCAACTAGCTGTGCCCTCCCTGGTCAGCATCTGAAAGAAAGTACAGTTAATTGAAAATAAAACAATTATAAAAGAACTCCACAACTATATTACGCACGAAATTAGAGATCGCTAGCTCACGGCTCAAGCTCTTACTTCAGTCCATACACTACAACGTAAAGCCAGTAACTATTTTAACTTAACTTTAACTGCTTCCACCTGTTACAATGCGCCAATGGTAAGCTTGTCACAGTATGTCCATAATCGCTTGAAGCCGGTGTAGGTTGACATAGAGAAAGTATACCAGTTTGCCAATGACCAAAAAATTCTTAGGGAAACAATATAAATAGTTTCCGAAATCCATGCGGTCATAGGCATTGGACAAGGGACCAATGGGCCACTATAAGTAGGCCTATGATCATAAACATGCCCTTCAGGAAATTATTATTATTAAGAGGACATGCTACTTAGAAAATGAACACTCCAAAATTTGTTGTTTTTATTGACTTTTTATTTAATTAACAAAGCAAGACATTAAAGATTTGGCTCATGGAAGTTGTAGAAGACTACTTCATGCATCATATAATAGGAAAAATTAAATTTTTGGTACCTTAGTTCTTCCATAAATACCAGAACAGACAGGATAGGACTAAAATTTCTAGTATTCTGGAATTTTCGGAAGAACTACAAAACCGAAAAGTAAAAATACCAGATTATATGATGCACGAAGTTGTCTTCTACAACTTACATGAGCCAAATTTTTAATATCTTGCTGAGTTAATTAAATAAAAAATGAAAAGTATTTAATTTTGGGGTGCCAATTTTCTACGTAGCATATCCTCTTAAGGTCTAGTATAGGAGGTGGATCGTCTCTCATGACCACCGCGTTATGTGGAGTGTCGTGATCAGAAATATGCCCAGCTGTCGCATTTTCCCCTACCAATGGACCTTTTATAATATATATTATGCATGAATACATAAATACAATAAATATATAGTCATTATATTTTAACACTTAACGTACAAATAAATAATAGTTTGGAAAACTAAAAACACACTTTTATAGAAAATGCAACTTAAAAATAGAAAATAAAATTTGATAAATTTGTATTAAGAATAGTGTAAATAAGAAATAAATGTAAATTATTGTAAAATAGCAATGTGAAAGCATCTGTTTCAGGTGAATGCCTGGACTCGGACCATTGTGCAATTGTGGTTGTGTCTAGGAAAGATGGAAGCAAGCCTTGGATGGATAGAAAAAAAAATCATAGCCGTTTTCCTTGACTTGAAACTGTAGAGAGAAGAGTTGTTCTCAAATAGCTGCATGTGTTGGGAACCCGTAGACAAGTATTGAAATGATTGGAGGACTATTTGACTGATAGGAAGATTCTCAATGAACTATCTGAGAGGCAAGAAGTAAAATGCGGATTGGTCCAAGGAAGTAAATTAGGACCACTCCTTTTCATATTATTCATTAAGAGGATGCAGGCTGTACACATTGGCCACCCCTTGATCACAACAAAATAGGTTGGTTTTAATTTATTTTATAGAAATTAGGTATATTCAATTGGTAGAGGACTATTTCATACAACCTATTATGTGTTTTTTTTTCATTTTTAATGTTATAATTTGTCCATGAAGTGGATAAAATTCCTGCACCAAAACAAAATAGTCCTTCATAGAGCTATGCATGAAATAGTCCTTTACCAAATTTCTATAAAATAAACAAAAAAGTTAAATAAAAAATAAAAACCAACCTATTTTGTTGTGATCCAGGCGTGGCCAATGTGTACGGCCAGCTTCCTCTTAATGATTTGCCCATCATGGTAGAGGGCGTTGAAATTCAAATATTTGCAGACGATACCCTTGCATACATAATTGGTGGTGGTTGGCATTGACTGAGATAATTAATGCATTGTTAAACAAGCTGAATAAATGGTTTAATGGCAACAAATTAATTCTAAATACAAAAAAAGTGATGTGTATTTCCTGGGAAACCCAAATGATGCAACTACCTATAAAAATTGGAAATGCCACTCTACAGATGGTAAAAGAGTGTAAGTACTTGGGAGCAATATTCGATAATCGACTAAATATGAAGGCACACATGGAAAAAGTTAAATCGAACATCAATCTGAAATTGTCCCAATTTAGAAGATCAATCAATCAATCAATCGTGTATTGTCATTATACCTGCATCCATACAATCCATGGACGCAGCTCGACCTCGTCATAAAGCGAACTACTCGACAAATGAGTCACAAAATATAAAATATAAGCAAAAACAAAAACAACATTGGCAACTAGGGTTGCCACCTATACAATATTTTATTGTTCAACGATATTTTAATTGTAATGAGACCCCATAAACTCACTCACGGAGTAGGGACTACACCGCAGGAGCAGTACCTTCACCCCTTTTCTGAACTCTGAGTCTGAGATTTTGGCCTTTCAGGGAACTTGGCAATTTATTGTATAGTCTTAGTCCCATTTGCTGGGGTCCAGTCTGAGTTTTGGCTAGTCGGACTTGCTCCAAGTGGATGTTTCCCCTACCCCGTGTGTGGTGGTCATGTATGTCACAGTTAGATGTATGCGCTTGTTTCCGTGTGTATGTGACAGTTTCCAAAATGTAAAGACCAGCCAGAGGGAGAATCATCATTGAGCGAAAAATGGGTCTACATGTTACCCTCTGATCCCAAATACCCATAAGAGCCCTCACAGCCCTCTTCTGGAGGCGAAAAACTCGCCCTACATCTGAAGAGTTTCCCCAGCAGGTCACTCCATAAGTTAAAAGGGACTGAAAAAGGCTGAAGTACACAGTTTTAAGCGTATCAGAGTTTACCAGATTTGACAGATTCCTGAGCAAGTATATAGTTGAGGTGAGACGACCACAGAGCTTATGGACGTGGGTCCGCCAGGTGAGCGAAGCGTCAATAGTGAGGCCTAGGAAGCGAACACATTGCGATTCAATGATCAGATCCTCTTCTATAAGGAGAGAAACTGGTTCGTCGGCACTCGAGGTCCTGGCTTTGAAGACAATAAATTCGGTTTTGTCTCGATTAAAGATAAGCCTGTTATTTTGTAACCAGGTACTGACGTGAGCAAGAGTAGAGTGCGCAACGTTGAAAATATTTTCAGCGGTAACATCCACCGATAACACTGTGTCGTCCGCATAAAGGCCAACGTCGATATTCTGGGATACAGAAGCCGTGTAGGACGGTAGACTATTTATGTAAATAAGAAACATAGTTGGCCCCAATATGCTACCCTGAGGAACACCTGTCAGAACAGGCAGCCAGTTAGCTGCAGCTACCTTGCTGCCGTTTCCAGTTGTCAACTCGACCATCTGCCATCGATCAGAGAGGTAAGACCTGAACCAACAATTAGCAACACCCCTTACTTCATAGTCTTCCAGTTTACCGAGGAGTATATTGTGATCAACTGTATCAAAAGCTCGGGTAAGATCTAAAAACAGCCCCAGAGGAATACGCTTTTTATCGAGAATATTTAAGATTTTGTTATAAAGAAAAGTACATGCATCACCGGTAGACTTTCCCGGGAGAAACCCATACTGCTTGGCTGAGATGATGCTGTGTTTCTTAAGGAAGCTCATTAACCTGTTATTCATGATTTTTTCAATAACCTTAGAAAAAACAGGAAGAATACTAATGGGCCTATAGCTCTTTAGTTGATTCAGCTCTCCCTTCTTATAGATCGGTCTTATTAGCGCCTTTTTAAGGCAGGATGGGAAAACTCCTTCTTGGAAGCTTTTATTAATAACGTGAACTAAAGGTTCCTCAAGAGCCTTGTAGGAGTCTTTAAGAAGTCGAGATGGAATACCGTCGGTGTCCACAGAAGCAGTGTGTTTTAGCGACTTAACAGCACCAGCGACTTCTTCACGACTCACAGGAGCTAGGAAGAAGGATTCAGCATTTGGATTACCATGTCTAATCGGACGGTCAAAACAAACACATTGTCAATTACAGTTTGTACTACATAGTTTAGTAGGGCTAGTTTTCAACGCATTGATAAAGCCTCACATTCCTTATTGTTCTACACTATTCTATATGGAAGGGTCAACAATCAAGGATTTACAAATTAAAATAAATAAAGCAATCAGAGTGATATTGAAAACTAGTAACGATACCTCGATCTCATTGTTAAAAATTAACTTGGTAAAGTTTTACGTAATAAATTAAAAAATATACACAACTGGTTTCGGCTCAGGCCATCGTCAAGTGCAATTGAGAGTCAAACAAAATCGGTATGCAAGCTAAAACACAACAAAACTCATAGTCAGGATAACACACAGTATCGCATGAAGTAAAAATATTGACGAAAACAAAAATTGTTATATTATATATAATATAGAATGACATCATGTTTCATGCATTGTATTGTTTCGTCGTTCGTCTCTATGAAAAACCACGCACGGCCATGCTGCCTGTGGTTAAAGCCAATTTTACTTGTACAAATATTTTTGAGACTAATAAATAAATTGAATTGAATTGAACAATGTTGTGGGTTATCTTGACAATGAGTTTGTTGTGTTTTAGCTTGCATACCGTTTTTGATTGTCTTTTAATTGCACTTGACGATGGCTTGAGCCGAAACCGGTTGTGTATATTTTTTAATGTCTTACGTAAAACTTTACTAAGTTAATTTTTAACAATGAGTGACAGCAAGTTTTACAAAGTCACTAAGGAGACTATTATGTTTATACCCCGATCTCCCAAATGTTAAGAGAAATTAGTATTACTATATTAGGCGTATTTCTTTTGCCAACGATCGTAAAATGTGAGTAAATTTTTCTGACCAATCAGAGCTCGCTTTCAATTTACTCACATTTTGTGCAATGAAATGAGAAAAGTAAAAATTATTATAATTACTATTATTATTATTTGAGCTCATCTCTTCCTCCCTTCTTTTATTTGATTAAATCCGTATAAAAACAACCACAAAAATACAACGTAAGGCACTATATACCCGGGTATTGTCATCCGCCATGTTGTATCCTATATTTCCTATATGGTAAGTATTGTAAGAAAAGTAAAAGATTGAAAAATATTGAAAAAAAACGAATACACATTTTAGTATTTTTTTTTATTCAACACTTCCCTAATTAGTAGCACATTTTTTAAATAATAATAAATAAACAACGATAAATGTCTAAAAATAAATAGGTAAACACCCAATGCTTGGCTTATGCACCAGACTTATAATGGATACAACATGGCGGATGACAATACCTGTCTAATATATAGCCCTAATACAACGTATACACAGCACAAATCGCAAAACATAACCTCAACTTGTTGAATTCAATGATCAACACGTCAACAAAAACAAAAATTACATTAAGTAATTTTTTTACTAACCTCCCCGAGGTTGATAAAATATTTTACGATCGTAAACAGGGAAAAAACGGGGGGAAAAAATTTACAAGCTCCGCCCATTTTGGTCCAATGAAATGACGATATTTTCTAGTAAAATTTTTACAATCGTAGGCAAAAGAAATACGCTTATTATATAACTAGGAACACATCGTCTGGACCGACGCCATAACGTTTATCCATAAAATAAAGTGATTGTATGGAGAGTCAAATTAGTTTGTATATGATAATAATACTCAAAGACAACAATTTAAAATGTTTACCAAAAATGTTAATATTGTAAAATAGGTAACCTTGTTTAGGCGGGGTTTCCACCGACCGCCTAGGGCTAAATACAAATACGGTGACGTGGTAATAGGCATTCAAGACTTAGGCGGGGTTTCCACCGACCTCACATTGCAGAATGCAAATGACATTGACAGAAATGTTTGTTTTACTCTATGCCATAGTTAAAGTTGATCAATGATCATAGAGTAAAATCACAAACAAACTAAAATTAAAAAATTGCGTCATGGGAAATGTTAATAACACACATTTTAATAGATTTCTATAAAAAGAAAAACAAACATTTCCGTCTATGTCATTTGCATTCTGCAATGCGAGGTCGGTGGAAACCCCGCCTAAGTCTTGAATGTCTGTTACCAGTTACCACGTCACCGTATTTGTATTTAGCACTGGCAGGTCGGTGGAATGCGCCATAACAGGCCCACCTGTAGAAATTCACAACTTAAATTATTTTATTAATATTTATAAATAGGCCTATGCAAACTAACTAACAAACTATTTTAACCTTCCATAAAAAACAAAACATAATTCTATGAAAAACAAGAATTGTTAAATTACCTGGAAATTACACGTGGCGCACGCCGCACATCTGGCCGTAGCACCATTGTGCTGAGTACCGGCTAATTAACAAAAGTATGCGGTTTTTGTCCACTTTAAATCACATGATGCTTATTTGTTGACACCCGAACCTTTTTCTTATTTTAGAATTAATTAATAGTTCACTATATAAAGAAGATATTTTAAGCAAGTAACATGACGACCGGACACAGGAAGCACATACTGCCATTTGGCATTTTGGCAGGGCTGCCGTTCGGAAAATTAAAATTATACGCAATGGAAGCGAAAAAGATACGCAAAGATACGCAAGTTGCAAAAATAAATAAATAAATGCATTATTTTCATATTTATTGTTTTTTTTTATGTTTTCGTGCCCTAGTCGGTTATTTACTTAAAATTTTAATTTTTTACCTTCAAATTTAACACTTCCTTCTTGTTGGCAAAACTTTTTTCCCGCCAATTTTTGAAATCATCGAAATTTTCGCATGTAAACTTTCTAAATTTAAAAAATTTTAAATGCATGCATGTGCCTAAGCTTAGCCAATTAGTGGGATCTGATACTTTGTTCCCATTTAAATATTGGTTCCGGGCTGAGTAAAACATAGTTATTTCGGATGTGGTAACATGTCTAGAAGAAATATATTAGTATCCTAAAACCAGAAACTATGACGCTCGGTCCGCTGATTCTTCGGATTGGCTATACCGAAACCATAAGCGAAACATGGTATGATTAGGTCTAGCCACAGAGTTTTTACCATCGCGTGGCTGTAGACCGTTATCATAATGGCGGCTAGTGCAGCCTGCACAAAATAAATACGCAATTTTGCTGGGTAAATAGTCCACAAAGGCTAAGTACAGAGATTTGACCGGGTCCAGGTATCCGTTCTGCTATACCGAAATGTGTAAGACTTCGAAATTTTTACGTTGGTACTTATCTCTGATAGTTGGCTTATGGTTAACGATTGTCCCGTAAGGGATATTATGGGTACCGCCGTCCCAGTTTATATATTTCTATGGTTTATACCAACAAATAACTCCCGCTAATTTTCAAATGCTAAAAAAATGGATTTTTTGTTATTGAATATTCAAGATTGCTTTCACGCATTTTCTATGTTCAAACTATATGAAATTATACGCAAATTATACGCATTTAACATTATACGCACGACGATACGCAAGCCTTCAAATTATACGCAAAATCGTATAATTATACGGCAAACGGCAGCCCTGCATTTTGGCATTTAGCCATTTGGCATCTCCAGGGCTGCCGTTCGGAAAATTAAAATTATACGCAATGGAAGCGAAAAAGATACGCAAAGATACGCAAGTTGCAAAAATAAATAAAATAATGCATTATTTTTTTATTTATTGTTTTTTTTATGTTTTCGTGTCCTAGTCGGTTATTTACTTAAAATTTTAATTTTTTACCTTCAAATTTCACACTTCCTTCTTGTTGGCAAAACTTTTTTCCCGCCAATTTTTGAAAGCATCGAAATTCTCGCATGTAAACTTTTTAAACTTTAAAATTTAAATGCATGCATATGCCTAAGCTTAGGCAATTAGTGGGATCTGATACTTTGTTCCCATTTCAATATTGGTTCCGGGCTGAGTAAAACATAGTTATTTCGGATGTGGTAACATGTCTGGAAGAAATAAGAAATATTTAAAACCAGAAACTAGGACGCTGATTCTTCGGATTGGCTATACCGAAACCATAAGCGAAACATGGTATGATTCGGTCTAGCCACAGAGTTTTTGCCATCGCGTGGCTGTAGACCGTTATCAATATGGCGGCTAGTGTAGCCTGCAGAAGATAAATACGCAATTTCGCTGGGTAAATAGTCCACAAAGGCTAAGTACAGAGATTTGACCGGGTTCAGGTATCCGTTCTGCTATGCTGAAATGTGTAAGACTTCGAAATTTTTACGTTGGTACTTATCTCTGATAGTTGGCTAATGGGTAACGATTGCCCCGTAAGGGATATTATGGGTACCGCCGTCCCAGTTTATATATTTCTGTGGTTTATACCAACAAATAACTCCCGCTAATTTTCAAATGCTAAAAAAATGGATTTTTTGTTATTGAATATTCAAGATTTCTTTCTCGCATTTTTTTTGTTCAAACTATATGAAATTATACGCAAATTATACTCATTTAAAATTATACGCACGACGATACGCAAGCCTTCAAATTATACGCAAAATCGTATAATTATACGCCAAACGTCAGCCCTGCAATTTTTCACTGACCGAGTGACTGACTGAGACTGACTGAGTTAGTGAGTTACTGACAGGGGGATGTCACTCCATGTTAAAAACTTGATTTATCCAATACATGGAGCTAATAAAACTATGGAGCCACCATGTCGTATTTCGGCTGTGCTGGAGGACTGTAGCCACGACCACGCCCCCTCATAGGTGCATTTTGGCGGGAAACTCAAATTTAATAGTTTTATTATATGTTTTCTTTATAGTTTTATTTGTTGTTTCATATATAATTATATTTATTATTTACATTTATTATATATATTGTTTAAAATTTAAATTAAAAGTACTGAAAGATCTGCATTAAAAAAATTTATTTTTATCTAAAAGTAGGGAAAACTTTGCTAAAAATATTGTTTAAAATGTAAATTAAAAGTACTCCAAGTTCTGCATAAAAATATTGCTGGTCAGCTGGCATGATTTTCCGTTCTAAATAATCTTTAAATAATCAAATAAAAAATAAAATGTTAACATGGTATCAAATGGCAAAAGGCTCAATCTGGTCCTATACTACGGAAATAGCCGAAGTCAAGCGGCTTCAACCCGAATGTTTACGATGAGTCTATAGTTTTACTATGTCTATGATCCAATACGGCCAACCTCAGTTCCGCTACCAGAAACGAGAGGCGCTGTCTGTTTCCCGCCAGTATTGAAATTATCCTACTTTTCTTAAATAAATTTTTAAGTGAAAATATTTCCAAATATTAGCTAATTTAAATGCAACCTCACTGAAATTCAGCTGTACCATCACTTTAACTTATAATTGCAGCGGTGATATTCCATATTGAACTCTGACAATGCAAAAATTCAATCTTTTCATACACTTATGCATGTTAAGTCTAACACTAGTGAATAAAATCTATGTAAAGTCATTTGGTAGACCACGAAAATATTCTATAGGACATTTTGATGCTTTAATTTTTCCTCTTCTTATCCCCTAAGGGGGAAGGTATTCCAGTATTGGCTCTTCTACAGCCATCTAAATGACGGTGCGTGAATGTGAGTTGGTCAACACCAGTCTAGATGTTTCTCGGCAGCGTCATCTCCGGCTCCGCTTCTCCTATTTCCTGGTACCACAATCTCCTCATCCTTTTCCAGGGGATGAGTCTCACCTCACCATTGAACATGCCGATTCCATAACAGATGCTTTCCCCCTAGCTTAAGTTATTTCGGCAGTTTTCAACCCAGCTTTGAACTGGTGGCTCCTTTGCCTGTCTGCCAGGGTTTCTTCAGCTGCCCAGCGTAGCAACCTCACCTCCGCCGTATCAGCTAGTAGCCTACCACGTCCATATATCAAGCAGGGCCTAACCACTTGCTAATAATTATTTCTAGTCATTTAACTTTTTCAGCATATCTTTCTGTCTACTAATAGCCCTATTCTTGCCATTTCTCAGAATTTGGCATACGCCTTCTCTTTCCATCATTGATGGAGAAGCCTTAAATTATATACCGACAGTAAGTTAGGGCCTAGGTTACATTTTAACAGTGTCTACTTGCTACCTGCTTGGTTATTGCAACAAATACAAAGCAAAATAATTAATGAAATCAATATTCAATTGGCCATGCACCTAACTTGTCGAATAATGGCCGAAATCGCCGAATGCCGAAATCGAATGGCATGGCGATTGTACATGCACATTTCGGTCATGCGCATCCGTCAAATAACAAGTCAGTAAGCCACTTTTAAAATTAATATATTTTTATATAATCAAAAAATGCAGTTTATATTCGAAAATAATTAGAAAACGTTTTTGAGAATTAATTTGACGTTTTTGTTCTTAATATTATCAATAAAATGAACATAAATGTCTAACGTAGTGTCACTAGTTCCGCTACCAGAAACGAGACTGCGCTCTATTGAATAAATTAAGGCGGGCTATGTCAGTAGCCCTTCTATTCTATCCTTATTCTGCGGTTACTGAGTTAGAAGCAGACAGGGTCCAGCTTCATTTTAAAGGTAGAATTTTTATTTGTTTACATATGGCGGATGCTGACCGCGTGACCTGATTTTTTCATAATAGATCATTGATATACAGTGTATATAATATATAGTTCAGTGTAATAGATACTTGAGACTGTGCTGGTGTCGAGTTTCCGCCTTAACCACCAAAAAACAAACTTTCATTTTAAATTAATTTTATATTGTTTATTTAAATAATAACTAAATGCTAAATATTCACAATTTACAAAGCATTAAATTTGTTCAGATAAACAATTTAGTTGTTAATTAATTATTGAAAATAGTGCTGTTAAACAGGTGGTAAAATACAAACAAAGAAGGCTAACTAAGTTTAGTTTATTTTCAGATAAAATGTAGCCTGAAGTTTAAAAAATGGTCGATGTTTACAATAAATATAATTAAATTTATGGAAAATATTAAAGTTGCTTAGATAACCAATTTAATGGTAATTAATTATTAAAAACAGTGCTTTTGACTTTCGTATTGAGATTATATTTCATAATAGATCCTGCAGATAGCGCCTTAGACAAGTCAGGTTGCAGTCGTTGACTGTCCTCAGATAAAATAAACACTTAAATTTGATAACAAACTGGGTCCTTGTTTTTAATAAATATATTTAAATGTATAAAAAAATTAAATGTGCTTGGATAAATAATTTAATTGTAATTAATTACTAATAACAGTGCTTTTGACTTTCGTATTCAGATTATACTTCATAATAGATCCAGTAACCGACCTCGCATTGCAGAATTGACGGAAATGTTTATTTTCCTCTATGCCATAGTTAAAATTGATGAATGATCATGCAGTAAAATCACAAACAAACAAACTAAAATTAAAAAATGGCTTCATGGGATATGTTAATTACAAACATTTTAATAGATTTCTATAAAAGAAAAATTCTAATTTCCGTCAATGTCATTTGCAATCTGCAATGCGAGGTCGGTGGAAACGCTACCTAAGTCTTGAATGTCTGCTACCACGTCACCGTTGTTGGAAATAGCCCTAGCCGGTCAATGGAATGGGTGCCAGATACTGAAAACTAAAATGCGGATGATCGACGTAAAAAATGCTGATTTTGAAGAAATGTTTATACTTTACTTATCTATGATAAATTAAGTTATATTATCGCACAGGGTTATACATGTAATTATTCATAATTTTATATTTAGAAATTTTCAAAATGTATTTTCGATATTCGATGCACCCGAAAAAGAAGTGCGGATTTCAGCCCAAAAATGGGATAAGGCGGGGTTTCCATATACGTCAATGGTCAATGAGAAATATGGTTTTGACGTGGTAGCAGACATTTTTATTATGTCTTTAATGTCTGCTAAAACGTAAATTTCATATATCTCATTGACCATTGACGTATGTGGAAACCCCGCCTGAAAAATGCGGAATTGTGGGGTGTCTGGCAACACTGATTGCCTGCGAAATGGCGACGACGTGGCCGCGTGGGTAGCAATGTTGCCACTTGCCAGCGTAGTAGCAAATTTTTCTAGCAATTTTGCTCAGAAAATTCTCGGAATTTAAATATTTAATGGAAAATAAGATTGTAATATACGATTTTTAAAATTTTATACTGCAATTTAAATGGTTCAATTTGAAAATTGCATTGATTAATTATTACCTTTAAATTTTTGAAAAAAATTAATGAAATAAGTCAAATAATTATAATTATACGAAGTTTTCTGAAAATGTTTCTACTTATTAAAAAATCCCGAAAATTTCCGCAATCCCAAAATAAAAAACGGGCCAGTCAATAATCCGAGAATTTGGGAAAAATCCCGGAAATAGGCAACAAATATGTTATAAATTAAACCATAATAAATCCCTTACATTTTAACATATATTTTGAGCAAATTAACACGTGGTTCATGAAGACCCCCCCCGTTTGCAGCAATATGAATATAAGCATTCCTTTGTTAGCTTTGTAAAATCGACAGCTATACTTTATTGCTATTAAAATGCGGAAAACCCAACTATTTTGCACTTATATTTTGAATTTTTCCCCCGGGGGGACACCTCCGATCCCCCCTCTTTGATTAAGTGCAATACTATTTCTATGCAATCTAAACCATCGTACTGATAACATTACGATTTAGTCCGCTTGGTGTGCTTATGCCATCATATAATATATGCTTTAATATAAGTTTTAAAGAATACACTAGATACAATTGAGTCCTCAAGAAAACAATTTGCACTAGATAGGAACAGTCGCCACAGCCCCCCTTCCCCCCTGAAAAAAATCCTGGCTACGCTCTTGAGGTCCTACATACAGAACTATCAAACGCTTTAAATTTTTGTGAATCTGTGATTTCGTGAAAGGGGAAGCCTATGCATGAAAAATATCCTTGCGAAAAGCCTGATGACGGCATAAGGTCATCATTCTAAAACTTTACGCCTCTGAGTACAATTGAAATTCATTCGTGGAGCAATTTCGTTTTACTAAATTACGTATAATATACAGTACACAGTAATTATCAAATTATAAAGACCTGCAGCCCATAGATTTATGAACAATCACAATCAAATTTTAAAAGGAAAACAAAAAAGAATGAAGTGAAAAGTGATTTTTGTAGCATTTTAGATATCGTATTTAAGTAGTAGTAGTGGCATTGTAGAAACCAAGAATAAGACATGCGATGAGAACCCGTGATGTACAAGAGAAACTAAGAGAAAAGAAGCTGTACTGGTGGGGACACGTATTACGTAGAGACGAATACCACCTAGTCAAAAGAGTAATGACCCGGGAGGTAGATGGAAGAAAACCACCAGGCCGAAAATTACACTGAGAAGAAAGATCACCGGAGATATGACAACTTTGGGGCTCTCAACCAAGGACACACAGAAGACTGTTTGGAAACGCTGCTGTCGTTCCGTCGACCCTCCATGAGGATAAGGCTCAGTAAAAGTAAAAGTAAGTAGTGGTATTTTTTTGTATTTTTGTGGTGATCCCAACGCGCCTTTTTGGCACCGGTTTTAGTAAAAATTGTAATGTTTTTTTTTCCTTTTGTGATTAATACACGCATTATTATTAGTTAATATATTTGATATTCATTTAAGGTTCATTGTGACACTGTTTTATGGAAATTTACTTTAGTGTCAGTAACACCGATTAATGGGGGTATTTGCAGATACATTAATTCTACTTGTTTGAAGGAAAAAGAACGCTTTGTTTCTGGATCTTATATTAGGGGTATTTATATATTCATTTATTACCCATCAACCCAGGTTCTACTGTTTTAACACAGACAGAAAGATTTTATTCAACATGGCATTACCATCAACGTAGCTTTTAATAATTCTGAGTAGGAAAACCAGACCCTCCTCCATTGCTACTGCCCCTGTAGCCTCCCCCTCTGCCTCCAAAGCCACCTCTTCCACTGTTCCAACCCCCTCTGCCCCCATAGGCTCCGCCCCCCCTACCCCAGTTCCCTCTGCCTCCTCCAAACCCACCTCTGTTCCCGAACCCCTCCCTGCGGCCACCCCGGTCCCCACCCCAGCTGGGTCCATCGCCGCGAAACATTTTCGGCGGGCGCCTCGTGTTGAAGCCTGATTGGCTGAGGTTCTCCATGTTGTGCCGGCCTGCGTTGACTTTGCACAGCGAACTTATAACGCTGACGACTTTCTGGTCGCTAGGCGACGGCTGTGACACCTGCAAAGCATAGTATTCACGTTAAAAACAATGATGCTTGTTAGATTATACTGCAGATAGCAATGATTAGCTGCATGACAATAAAGAATTTAAAAATATATCGTTAATAATGGATAGCTTCTGGCATAGTGCTTCCAGTTCAACGGTAGTTTTTATTTTCCATCTGTCGACGTCTCTGACGGCTCCATAGGTTTTTGGCAAGACCTTTCGCTCCCAGACTCTTAAAGTTCATTCTATCCTAATGACTACAGGCATGAAAATTGAAATCCGTCAAATACCATATATTACAATATTGATAAAATGTTCAAGATCCATAGGTTATTGTACATAGCAGAGAACATCAGTTGAGAACAGCCTGTCAAAGGGCAAGATGGGATTTGAAAAAATTGATGCAAGGAGAGACCATGTTGTGAATGAAGATGATAGCGAGAAGGAGACTGCAACGGTTCGGCTACATATTATGGATTAGATTACTAATCGAACCAGAAAAACTGTTAAATAATGAGAAGTTGAGAGCCAGGAGGGGGAGGGGAGGCTCACGTTTCACCCACGGACAACTAGAGCTGACCATTGATGGAGATGAGAAAAAACAACTCGAATAGTTACCTGTTCAGGCTCCTTACTAGCCCTGATGACAAGACTTTCAATAACAGGCCGCAGCGCAACGATACTCGCTGCCACCTGAAACAAAACAAAACATTGAACAATACCTGTCGCATACTAATTAAGACAGTGATTTCTTAATTAATTCATCCCTTGCACTACAGCCGTAAAGATCTTTATTATTACACTTTTTAAATTTTTATAATAGCATTTGGGAAAACCAAGTCTTCTCTGAAAATTGGTAGGCCCTATCACGTCCACATTATACTAATATTAAAGCCCAACAAAGATCGCCATCCATTTCGTCCCAACCCATCCCCCCCCCCCAAACTGCTTGTGAAAAATACAGGAAAAATGGTAGTAGTTAGACTATCATGAAAAATTGACCACAACATAACAGTTGATCATTTAGTCCGATTGAGCACATACATTCAAGATGAATTTTTAAATGAGCAACACATAGTTGGAATTTTTTTTGACCTGGAACAGGAATATGACAACACTTGGTGTTCCTTAGCACTCAAAGTACTCTTTAAATCAGGCTTAAGGGGCAACTTGCCCCCTTTTTGTCAAAAACTATTGTGTCTAAGCATGAGTTCCAGGTAGGTAGTGGCATATATTCATCTAATTTCATTAAAAACTCACACAAGTTCCTCGGACTAACCTTTGACAAAAAATTAACCTATGGAGATCATTTCAGGGATCTCAGACTAACGGCAATAAAAAGTATAATTATTCCCAAAACCATGATTTCCAAAAACTGGGGCGCTGACAGAGTTACCCTTTGTTTGTACCCACTACCGAGCATTGATCCGGTCAAAATTAGAATACGGTAGCATAGTGTACGGGATAGTCCTACCTTGTTGGAAAGCCTGGAGGTGGTTTACAGGTAAACAGCTAAGTGGTTACTTAGACGCCGCAGCAGTATTCTTTCGGTGAGCTTGGTGGGCGCTAGTAAGAGATATAGGATATAGCTATGTAGCTGGTTGGCTTCTTTGATTTTTCCCAGGCGAGAGTTATTAGCGTCAGAAGGGTCATTTTCGCAGATGCATAATCATTTCTGGGAACAATGCGTCGGGTCCTGTAGATTTTCATTTCGTCATCTGGGAAGTGGCATGCTGCAGTTCAAATTCAGCAATGGTAAAGATGCAGTTAGGCACTTTTTGCACCAGTATAGATAGCCAGGAGAGATTTGTTTCTTAACGCGTTTTCAAGCTGAGTGGTATATTTTCTGGGGGCTAGTTCGTGCGTAATGCTTGGGCAGTGCTTTAACTATACCAATTTTTCTCGTTTGCTCCTTCTTCCACATGTCACAGGCTTACGGAGTTTTGGGGCCTTTCGATTGTTAAGCAAATAAGGCGATCGCTGTCATAGGCCCCACGCTAGGCCTTTAGTCGTGTGTCATGAAATGTAGAAACCCACTATTTCGCAACTATATATTACAACATTTTTGCACGGGGGAGACCCCCGAATTAATGTTTTCAAATAGTTATTGAAAATATTTTTTTAAATCTCATGCTCAAATTCATTAATTGAAATTAGGCCGTTTTACCGTAGCATATTGTTACCTTAGGATCCATTTCCAAGTTGATCCACCCGTCTAGCCGTATAATCCCGTTAACGTATTCGACACGTCGTGCCCCAAACAACAGCAAATGAATAGGCGTCACCATTGTTGTCTGTTTACACGCTACAGCACGCGTTCGGATTTTCTCACCGTACACGAAGAACGGGCTGGGGAACTGCTGCTCAAAATTGCTGCAGTTGACCGAAGACTTATGCATTAGCGCTGGCTTGCTTCCAGTCGTTATTACCTGCCAAAAAAATCAACACTTACAGCAGCAGAAATAGCCAGAAGTGACTGCCAACAAATAAACCAAGTGTGCGAGGCAATGGCTAGAAGAAGAAATGGAAGGAACACGAAAAACGAGGAAGACCAGATTGGGGACTCATGGAACCGGAGGTGGTGTTGAATGATCAGAATAGGACAGATTAGAAGGAGTGAACAACACAAGTGAACACATCAACTGATTACAGAAAGTAATGATGTCTTACTTTACGTTTGGCGGCGTGGTAGCAGACATTCGGGTACAGCCCCATAGACATGAGTGCAATCACGAGATCAAGACGGGAGTCGGCTCGAGTGTATTCGTACGGCTGCGGGACCATGGTCTCTTCGGGGAACCCCGAGCTGATCAGCAGCTGCATCAGTTGATTCTTGGCCTCCCACGTGACCCGCAGCGTCGGCATGGATACCATTTTGTTATCACAGAACCGCTCCTCTGCCTGCAAGTATAAAGCATTAATTAATGAACGTGGACCTTGAAAAACTTTGTAATTATATTATCTGTCCATCCGATAAGTACATTGCTGAGGAGTTGATTAGATAGATTCGTCAATTCCACAGTGAATTTTGTTAGGGAAAGTGGTCTCCTCCACATAATGAATAGTGCGTAGTACGTTATTGGCCGTATTATAAAAACCGCCCTAAAATTGATGTATTAAAATAGCAAATTCGGTCAAAATAAAATAAATTAATTATTACACCATTAGTTTGAAAAAGCATCGATGAAAGCGAATATTGCCATGTTAATTTTATGCCAACTTTTAGTCTTTTTTGGGTCGAGAATTTTTTTTTTTCAAGCCGGTACCCCCAGCACTGGGAGTATATGATATATATATAGGATAGGTTAATACAATTTTATATATTCATGCACCGGAATACTGCGTGTAAGCCCCATTAGGGGGCTTGGGGAAGGATTCGCCAAAAAGCTACACATTAATAATAATAATAATAATAACAATATCAAGGGAAAATGACCTACTGATAGACACGATATTTCGTACAAAACACTTTTTTTTGGTTCCTAGAAACTAAAAATGTACTTCTCCCATCATTATTTTCTTCAGCCAAGACCCTACATGCTTTACTCAGGTCATCCACAGCCTCCTTAATGTTTTCTTTAAATTGTTTTTTTAAATATAAATATTAAATATGGATCCTTCCGAGTACTTTTATTGTGAAGATTAAAATTTCAGAATCGAAAACTATTTCGCTTGTCTTAGTTCAGAGGTCAAATCAAACATAGACAGATATTTCGTAAAAAAAAAAAAAACTTTTTTGGTTCATGGGACGAAACGTCTTAATCCGTTGAAATATAGAAATTTCCGAGAATGCGAGCACGATAGTCAAACAGCTAACTTCGACCATGCTGTTCAGCACGTCTTGACTTCCTTCTGTGAACAGTACTGTACTACTACTACTACTGCTAAGAGATAATCTGGAAAAATCTTGGGTGGGGAAAAAATTAAATTTAACAGGAAATATCGATCGTAGAAACGTAAATGAGATGTCATAAAGTAGAAGAAATATTTCTTTACCTTATGAATTTTAGTATGTGGCCACAACTTAACACCAATCTGCTACAGTTATTGTACTTGCTTTCCAAAGCTGTGGTCAATATGCACTATATATCAAAATTGAGAGGGACTTTCTTTTACTATGTGTATCGTATTTATGGCTCAACTACCGATATTTAATAAAATATACGATCACTGCCGAAAACTAATTCAAATTATACTATTTAAATATTTTCATAATCGGAGTTCTACAGTGCATTAAACATTTGAACACTCCATGTGGATTCGGGTTCTGCTAAATGAAGTAAACGCTTATCACGTGCTAAAAAGAATTCCATCTTATAATATGCATGGGTTATGGAATACCAAGAAACAGATACAGAAACCAGATCGAGCACAACTCAGAATAGTGGGACTGGCACCAAAGAAAAAAAAAGTCCTAAATAATCTGAAGTGGAGAGAGAGGAGGGAGTGAAGGAGGCCCACACCCGGGAAACTGGATCTGATTATTGATTTATGTTGTTGTTCGGTAAATACCTCATCACAACAAAGGCAGATAAAAACATTTTATTTTTATGGTATTCTATCTATCCTCACAGTATGGAACATACATGGTTCCCATTCATACGCGCGTCTTCCCACTGCTGGAACACGTTGAGCATGGCCACGTGGTCCGAGAAACGGGTCCCGGCGAACGCGCGTTGTTGAAACGTCAGACGACGGCGCTCCGGCGTCTGCACAAACACCTGCAAAAGATAGCAACAGTGAGACACAGAATCAAAAGAACCGGTCCGAGTTTACTCGAACATGCTTTCCAATTTATCAAAATGAGTAGATAGAGAAAATGAGTAATTACATGGTAAATAATTTTCCCATGGTTAAATTTCCGAGTTTGAGCGTGAATTTTCTATCATTTTTTTCAAAAAAACATTTTTTTGCACAACACCAGATACTTTTCTGGGAAAGCAACCTGTCCGATTTCGTTACTCAACTTAACACCTAAAACACCTGAAGGTAGAAATCATCGATAGAAAGGTTTCGCAGAAAAATTATTTCTTAGTCATTTTTCATTAAAATTTAGTTATTTTTATTTTTTTACCCCCAGAAGCAAACTATCAAGGGGCAAGCGACCCCCCACATTTTATGAACATTAATAACAACTACAATATATGTGAATTTAAAAGGAATCGTTGGAGCCTTTTTTGGGAAATAACTTTTTTAAACGTTTTTTTTTGGAGTTTTTTGAGAATAAAACCCCTCCAAATTGAGTTCAATATAAAAAAAAAAGTTCCGAGGTATGATTTTTGTGAACCTACATGCCGAATTTCATCAAAATCGACCGAGCAGTTTGCCCGGAAATCGACGCACAGACAGACAGAACGACAGACAGACATTTCGTAAAAACCCCTTTTTTGGGTTCCTGGGACCTTAAAACGTGTAAATCCGTTGAAATCTCGGAATCGAAAATTTTGACCGTCACAAAGCTTTCCTTATACTACGTATAAATTGGAAAGCAAAAAGGGCAAAAGTTGCATAATCATCATCATTGTCACTGTCATCATTACCACTAATAATAATCTACTCTAGCTGCTCAGGTGTGGCAAATGAGTCTCTCCCACCCACTCCTGCCTCTCCACTCCAAATGAATCAACACTTCCTCCCACTCTTCTGAGATAGTCTTCAATACAATATGGTTTCGTTAACATGCATGTATTTGTAATATATATCGTATATAATATATATCTTCATTGAGTTTCCCTCATCTTCGTGTTCCCTCTATTTCTACCTCCAGCCATTTCCTCGTGCACGTGATGTTATCCATTGCAGTCTCCGCCTTGCTATCCTCCCTACCAATAACCTTTCACCCTGAACTATCTTCATCTCACTCCTTTTCAAATTCTATCCTTTCGACGAGCCATTCCGATGTACATACTTTCAGCCACTTGAATTTAACTTTCTCCTCCGTCCCTTGAGACTATTGTCTCAAAACTTGTCTGATTGCTCGAAACTGATTATCGCTCCTGTACCTGATCAGGTTCCGTTGTTCAGGTTCCAACCCTCACGAAAACAATGCGCGAATTTTTATCTAAAGTTCATGCCAAGTTGTTGGATAGGGTTATCGAGTTATGGCGAGTCAAAAAATACGTGTCCACAAACTCACAATGCTTACGTTTTTCATTTATATAAGGCTGGATATAGTAGTTCTTTTTTATATGGAATGTCTGCTGCCAGTGGAATCCCTTGATTAGGAAATCAGATCGCAGCCAAAGATTCGGGGGTTTAAAAGCGAGATACTAAAAAAATTTGCTACCCACAGGAATTATATAGAATGATTCAATTTCAGTTGTCTCCTGCATGTTCTTAGTTTAGAATACAGTTTGTGTCTGAATGTCTTTATTTTTTATAAATACATCTAGAATAAGATTATTTAGGTTAAGTTAACTGTGTTTTTTGTTATGTTGACTAGGTACTGTATTTTGGAAATTGTTTTGATTGGATTTTTTTTAGACAGAAAAAGATTTTCTAGTCTTTAGTCTCGCCTCGGTGGTTGTATCACAGGTAAGAATTGTCTTTTATAACTGCCGTGAGTTGATAGGGTCCATAATGCTCCATTTTGCTAGCGGCCGAGATTCATATTTAAATTAATACAAATAATGTTAGAAACACTGATGCTAGGTTGAATTTATTGTTTCAATTTTTGAATTCAACGGCTTAAAGCGGTCATAGAGACATGAGGGAGTTGCACTATTTAAAACCTTTTATAATATTTAGCGTTCAAGGCTGTACTTGCAGACTCTGACCTCAGGGGATGTACTGGAGTTAGCAGCCATGGTAGCGAGGGCGTCGCCGCAGAACAGTAAACAGCCCAGCACCATCATCTTGCCTAGGCGAGGCTCTATAGGCAGCCGCCCCAGGATACGTCCCAGAGGCGTCAGCTCATCATTTTGGTCCAGACATTTCAGCTCTCGCAGAACCACTTCAGCCTCGATCACTGCGTCTAATGGAGGTGGCTGCACAGCCTGAAAGATTCAAAATCACGTTGTATCCTACATCTTAAACAGGATTCGAAAGGCACCACAGGATACACCCCATCTCAATCTCCTTGAATTTAAATTTACTCATAGTGCCTGACAACGGCCAAGTGCCGAAACCCGTCGCTCATTATAAATTTTTAGAAATACTCATAAAAAAATGGATACCCGAAAACGTCGTTTTCAAAGTCATTTTTCCGTAAAAACTCAAACGTAAACTACTATGGGTTTCGGCATGAAAAAAAATAGCATTTATAAAGCATTATACGAAGGGACACAGTGAATTTTCTTAAAATCTCCAAAATGGCAAGAGTTTTGGCCTTGATTGTTAGCAGTAAATAACTTGGCAAGAAGTTTGATATGTTGTGTAAATTTCATCCCAATTGCCCAAGAACGTGAGAATCTAATGAAGATTTTCAAAAATACGTCGGTCATAATAATAGGGACAATACCTTTACTTCTTTAATAAAATGCAGATAAATTAACAAATTACAATTTAATCATCAATACTTGGTAGATTGTCCCTTGTTCTGAAGAACAGCATTGCATCTTGAGTTCATTGAAGTGTCCAAATTCTGGCAAACAGACACAGGGATGTTGTACCACGCTTTTTGAACTTCTTGCCAAATGCGGTTTTTGTTCTTGATTATATCTTTAGCAATACTCTTCATAAGTTCATTCCATAAGTTTTCTATCGGATTCAAGACCGGTGATTGTGCTGGCCACTCCATAACAGATATTTTTTTCCCCGCGAACCAGTTCTTCACCAACTTCGATGAATGTTTTGGGTCATTATCTTGTTGGAATTGCCACAGCAGTGGCATGTTTTCTTCTGCATAAGGAAGTATTTCATTTTCTAATATGTCCCGATAGATTTCCTTAGTCATAATGTCCCTGATGAGGTGAATAGGACCAACTCCGTTGAACGAGAAACAACCCCATACCATTATGTTTCCTCAGTCTTCCTGGTGTACTTAGGATTGAGTGCGGCGTTAGTTGGCCGTCTCACGAAATGCTGGCCATCAGACCCAAAGAGATTTATCTTGGTTTCATCGCTCCATAGGACGTTCCTCCAATTGACCCGATGGCGGTGTGTATGAGCAAACCTCAAGCGATCCTTTATGTTCTTTTTGGACAACAATGGCACCTTCCTGGGAATCCTGGATGGCAGTCCAGCTTCAAAAAGACGTCGTCGAATTGTACCGGGGCTGATTGACGTACCAACACGTTCCTTTAGCGTTTTTGAGGAGGCGAATGGGTCGCGCTTGGATTCGCGGACAAGGAAACAGTCAGAATTTTCGGATGTCTTCCTAGGCCGACCTCTTTTTTCGACTGCAGTTTGTTCCTTTAACGCGTTGGCCACCATTGTTTTTGATCGATCGACTAAATCAGCAATTTTTCTGGTGCTAAACCCTTTCTTCCGCAAGCCGCAGATAATTCTTCTTTCATCATCAGAGCAATGTTTCATACGGCCCATTTTCTCAAAATATCTTGAGATTTTAAGTGGCAAGAGGCCTTGGGGAGATTTTTAAATTTTCTTTGTTTTTGGCTTAAATAAAAACAAAGCTAGACTCGCGTCCTTATTATTATGACCAGCAAAAATTTAAAAAAATTCTTGAACGCTTTAAGTTCTTGATACTTTTTAACCAAACTCACACATAATATTCAGATAACCAAGCCGTCAACTACTGCTGACTATAATTGTGGTATCTCATTGGGTTTAAAAAAAAATTGAAAAATTCGAAGTGTCCCTATTATTATGAGCAACACTGTATATCATAGCCTTAAGAAATGTCTGGTATCCGTTACCAATTTAAGTCATTTCTGTATTGTGGGTGAAAAATGGTGTTTTCGGTTATAAATTGAAAATTTATCGCAACCCAAAAATGCCAGCATTAATGGTCATACATGTAGAATGCAAAAACCTACATGTCGGTCAAAGTAGTGGATGCTGAGCTATAAATTAAAAACCATTCCAAACTTAGTCTAACGATAGTGGTCCTCAACCATTTCGCACCGCGGAGCCCTTGATGTGAATGGGCTCCATATCTACCTGTCCTATACCCCCTCCCACTATATTTACTAAAAATAACATAAAAATCTGATTTGATCGGAAACACCGGAACTCCTAAAACTCCATCGGCGTCAAGGCGAATGCTGCATTTACTTATTGCGTATGCATACTTTGAAAACTCAATTTCGCAAAGTTAATTAGGTGTTGGTCTAACACAAGAGCATCCCATCTTTTGGGCCTAGGCTCATGGCCAAGGACAGAGAAAAAACCACTGTACTGTAAATATGTTATATCGTCCGTCACGTATGTCCTTACCATTCAGGTATAAAAGCCTCCGAGTAATGAATGGGGAAGTACGATATCATATCATGTCACTCCCAAGGTACGAAGTTGTCCCCTACGCTATTGCGTTGCCCCTTTTGTTACCATTGTTCAATATAAGTTATTTGTACTGTCTTACAAGCTTATAATTGCCCACACAGAAGTCCATCAGAATACACTAATGCATTAAAGGTGGCCAAACAGGGGTATTCGGAATGTCACGGGCTGTATCTGTAAAAATAGTATGAATAATGACGGGCTTCTTTACATTATTTTTAAGATTTTTCTCTGAATTGTATTTAATTTGCCAATAACTTATTTGCCTTGCGGCCTATTGTGCCAATGCTGAGCATAACATTACTTGTCCATCAAAACAGTTTTCTTTACAGAAAGATCTTGCGGGAATTCAAAGGGCTCTTTGCACAGGAACGATATTTTGTTCCGGTATATATGGTCTGGGAAGACACCCAACAACCATTTCACACAAACACCTCACATCAGAACAGCAAATGTTGACTTTGTAACAGGTGTATGTCAGAGAGACAATTAGACATGGCAGTATATTGCGTTCAAGGCGTTGCAAGTCAATGCAAGGCAAAGCAAGTTAATAGGCAAAGCAAGCCCATGCAGTAGCATGCGAAGTATCTCACGAGTCATACATGTCCTTCCAACTTTTCGTCGGAAAATATTGGTTAGTAAAATCAACCTAAACACCAACCTTTGACAAGATGTGGCCAACATTGCCGAGCCGAAGTATCTCACGAGTCATACATGTCCTTCCAACTTTTCGTCGGAAAATATTGGTTAGTAAAATCATTCTAAACACCAACCTTTGACAAGAAATGGCCAACATTGCCGAGCCGAAGCATCTTAATAGCCAACGCGAGCTCGTGCAATGGCGTGCGGAATATCTCAGGCGTCATATGCTCGTCCATCCTGTCATAGCGGGTCCTGGAGCACAAATGGAAGCAGATTCCGGGCCGGACCCGTCCCGCACGGCCCTTGCGTTGCTCGAGGTTTGTCCGGGACGCCCAGACGGTCGCGTATTGCGTCATGTTGTTGTGGGCCGTAAAGATCTTCATCTTCGCTTTGCACGAGTCGATGACGAATACGACGTCGTTGATAGTTACAGACGTCTCTGCTATGTTGGTGGACAGGATGACCTGCGAGAAGAAAATGTTGCAGAAATAGCCAGTTATAATGATTAGTTTGTTGGAAGCACTTAAATTACCGCTATATCTGTGAGATAAGCCAAATTCGTGAGTCAGACACGTGCCATCGGACTCCTTTAATGGACGGCAGCTGGTAAAAACCCTTACAGGGGTAAAAATTGAGAAATTAGAAGAAAGAGGAACCATTGGAGGGGAGGATAGCGAAAAGGGGACGGCAATGGTATGGACATGTAAAGCGAATGGTGGGAGCTGGAGGGAACACGATGTGGAATATCATTGAAGTGGTACAAAAACCACTGAGGACTATCCCAGAAGAGTGGGACTGGTACCAGAGGAAGTGTTGAATAATCAGAAATGGAAGTGGAGGAGGCTCACATAATAACACCCAGAAATCTGGAGCTGATTATTGTTGATGATGATGAAGAAGAAGAAGTGTTCCTGCTAAAATTATGTGGCCGTCAAAAAAACGGGTACTGGGGGTGTCCGGTTGTACCATCGAGGGCACAAATGCTAGGCATCGACCAAGGAAGACATAAAATGTAGTTGGGAAGGTCATTACTACCACTACATATAGGTTGAATCACACCACTCGGCTATTTCAGTTATTATGAAGAGTATTGGAGACGGGGTGACTAATTTAACACAAAGTTGAGGCCGAACTATCTTTTTTTCATTGGGCATTCGTAATGAAATTATGACTTATGCTAGACCTACTGTAAATTATGATTTTTTCCAAGAATTTTTAATCGTCTGTCATATGGCACACAAATTATGAATCTAGGTAGATTTACTTAGTCCAGTTTTTTTTCTTTAAAAGTAAGTAATCCCGAACCGTAGGGCGCTAAATCATAATGATTGTGGCAATGTTTATGGCCTTTTCACAGAGTTGGAAAATCCTAGCACGCGTAACTTACTAGCCAGGATAACCAAAACATCAGTTGAAAATTCCGAGACAACATCTAAGGCCCACAACCCCATTTTCCCCGAAAAACATTGAATAGGACCAAAAGACAGACCGACCCCGACTTTGGTTTCAAATTATTTGCCCGAGCTGAAATTTCATCGAAATAACCGACTGGTAGTGTATTTTCAGGCACCATGAAGGGCTACGGGTCAACCAAGGGCGACGGGCATGGAATCACCTGAAGAAATGAGACAAAGTAATCTACTGAGCGCTCAACATAACTCAAAAGACACAATCAAAAGATACAAACAGATGAGGTATTTCGCAGTTCTTGCAGCCAAAACATGTTGTTTGTACGTACGTGTTTCATAATGGCGAAACGGGTTCAAAATAGTTCTAATTGACTCTTTTTTAGCTATTTGTGGACGCCTTTATAGTGGCCCATTGAACCTTGCCTATAGGAATTTTAGACGTTACGGGATTGTAACTGCAAGAATTTTATGCCATTGGTCAACTGGTACACGTCCTCAATGTTAACCTACACCGGTTACAAGCGATAATGAACAAGCTAAGACAAACTAGCCATTGACGCAATGTAACAGTGTTATTAGCGTGGTATAGCAACGTTCAGGTATGAGTCACTATGTTACCTTGGTAACGCCAACAGGCACGGTATCAAACACCTTCCTCTGGTCCTCGCGCGGTATCTGCGAATGCAGAGGCAGTATCAGGTAGTCCTTGCCACCAAACACAGGATGCTGCTGCAGGTGCTTCATGAGGGCAAAGATGAGGTTCCACCCGGGCAGAAACACCAGTACAGCTCCCTCCACCCCACCTGCACGTATATACTGCAACAGCGCCTCAATCAACTCGAAACTGACCTCCTTCTCACTGAGTTTCGCCATGGAAGCCGCCACCTGAAAGCAAGCACAATAAGAATGAATTAATGGGCTGTATGCCTGTTGAAGTCCAACCCAATGGCAAAGTAGGGGAATGCCCGGTGGGGTGAAGTACAGTGGAGACTTGTGCTCCGTGACAGCTACGGTAGTTGTGAAGGCCCACTGGGAATCCTGAAACACCGACAAACTGGGCTCTGGCAAAAGATTATGCGATTTGCCACTGGCCCCATTACGGAAGGGAGTGCCTAGAAATACCCTCAATGGCGAAGGGGGCAGGGATCCACAAAGGCTAGAGAAGGCTACTCGAGGAAACCGAGATGTGAGGTTTGGGCAGCCGGTTTTAAAAAGTGACCAATCACCCAGCATGAGCAGTAGAGTAAAGCCTTTAGTATGAGCCTTAGCAAGAGTTAACCATACGGGCTGAAGCGCTAGAAAGAGAGGGACTGAAAGTGAACCGTGAAAAAACGGTGTACATGGAATGTATACGACAGAAACCAGGCACCATCAGTATTGGAAATCAACCCCTATGCAAAGTAGGCAAGTTCAAGTACCTAGGCAGTGTCATAGACCAAAACAGAAGCTGTCAATAAGATGTCAAAGGTGAAATAAAAGCCGGCTGGGCGATGTTTCGAGTTATGCCTGCCATCCTGACAGATCGAAAAATGTCAAAAAAGCTGAAAGGACGCTTCTATAAGCAAGTTGTTCGCCCGTGTATACTGTGAGGGTCTGTGTGCTGGGCTTTATGAAAGTGTGAGCAAAATATGACTCACGCAGCAGAAATGCGAATGCTAAGAAGATCCTACGGTGTAACGATGAGAGACCAACGTAGAAACGAAGATATAAGACATGAGATGAGAACCAGTGACCTACAAGAGAACTTTAGGGATAAGAGGCTGTACTGGTGGAGACAAGTACAACGTAGAGACGAAAACCACCTAGTCACAAGAGTAATGAACCGGGAGATACAAGGAGGAAGACCACCAGGGAGGCCGAAAATTACACTTGAGAAGAAAGATCGCCGGAGATATGACAAGTTTGGGGCTCTCAACCAAGGACACACAGAACAGGACTGTGCAGAAACGCTGTTGTCGTGCCGCCGACCCTTCATGAGGATAAAGTAAAAGTAGTATGAGGTAAAAGTAAAAGTAGTATGGCAACAGTATTAGGGCACTGGCGCAGTCTAGTTGACAGAAGACTGATCAATGAGCCGAAAGGTTTAGGTTGGATACTAGACGTAAGAAGAAAAATCCATAATATTGTAATGGTTTTTACGTTACCCATGCTGGTTGAAGAAAAAGGTGGCCGACTGCCATTTTGTGGTCCTAGGAGGTTCCATGTCTTGATCATTGTCCCTATAGCTGCCACCTGCCCTTTCACACTTGTGCGTGCCAGAAGACGGCACAATCACAGACCCAGTAGAAATAAGTACCTACATTAACTAGACACAGTGTTAGTCAGTACTTACATTAGGGCCATAGCTAGGGTCGATAACCGTGTTCAAGTTATCATCCTGGTCCTCTAACTTGGCGATTTCATCCTCATCATCGTCTTTGTTGCTGCCGCCCGCCCTTTTGCGTTTGCGCATGTCAGGTGGCGGTACAAACTGTGTCAGCGATATACAGTCCTCCAGGAAGTGATCCTATAATCATATAGCAACCAATGGGCCTTACAGTATGTCAATTGTCATAAATTGCAATTGTTTTGTTGTTGGTACCAATATAATAATAATCATAATCATATCTCTGTATGATATAATAATATATTAAAACTGTAATTATCTCCACAAACCGAACTTATGTTAACTTTGTAAGGAAATGGGGTCTATATGGTGTATGGAGCACTATATCCGGCGTATTGCAGAATTCGCTCTTAGCAGAGTATGTACGTAGACAGGCGGATTATTTGAGGGATTAAACATTGCTGCGGAACAGCAAAGGGGCTAGAAGATCCACTCGGAATTTTTGCCATGATAAGAAGAATTTGATTGGATGGGTGGTACGGTATTGTATTACCTTTACGGGAAAGGCCCGGCCAGGTATCTCGAGTACTGGACAGTTGTTGAAGTACTCGCTGAAGAGTGTGGTGTCGATGGTGGCCGACATGAGAACCACACGCAGATCTGGGTTGTTGTGTACCTGAAAAACACGTAAGTTAAATTTTTGTGTTACAGTTTCATCAGTTACTTATATGCACGTGTTAATTGATTCCCTTGGAACATCAAGTTCCAACATCAAGGTTTAGTACCTTAGCGCTCCGGTTTTTGGTGGTTTCAAGGATGTTTCAATAAAAAGTAAATCAATAGAAACAGAAACTATAAAAAATGCGCACTTTCAATAAAAAAACCGTTAACACACATCATAAACATCATGCTTACTAGTGGAAAATACCCGGAAGCAGCAAAACAATCAATAGTAATACCATGCTACAAATCAGAAAATAGACAATCAATTGAAAACTATAGGCCAATATCATTACTATCGAACATCAGCAAAATTCTTGAAAGAGCAATGCAAACACGAATAGATTCATATCTTACGAAATTTAAAATCATAAACAATAAACAATACGGATTCAAAAAAAAAATCTGGCACGGCGGAAGCAATCTATGAAACAATAAATGTAATAAACGACGCAAAAGAGAAACATAAAAACTGTCTGGCGACATTCCTAGATTTAAAAAAATGCTTCGACACAATCCCACACAACATTTTAATGATAAAACTAGAGAAAATTGGTATCAGAGGAATAGGGGGAGATCTAATACAAAGCTATCTAACAAATAGAATCCAGACAACAAAAATTGACGAAACAAATAGTGATATAGGTAAGATAACGATAGGCCTTCCCCAAGGCACAATTTTAGCTCCAGTTCTCTTTAAAGTTTATCTAAATGACTTATTAAACCAGCCACTCAACGGTGAAATCAGCGCTTTTGCAGACGATACAAAACAAATACATATCGCTGATACCAGAACCGAATTATACAAACAAGCAAACGAAGATATGGAAAAAATTAAAACTTGGATGGAAAGCAACATACTTACAATAAATCTACAAAAAACAACTTACATAGAGTATAAAAATTCAAAACCTTTCACAGACAAAACAGAATACAAAATTGATTCCATCCAAAAATCTAAATATACAAAATATCTAGGTATCGTGGTTGATGAAGAAAATAAATGGGAAAAACACATAGATCTCTTAGCGACAAAAATACGAAAAACATTTTATAAATTTCTCCAATTAAGACAATGCCTAAATACAGAAATACTAATGATGGTATACCACGCACTAGTACAATCTATATTATCATACGGTATAACCGCATGGGGATCAGCAAACCAAAACGTCATAGAGAAATTAAACGTAATACAACGGAAGACGTTAAAAATCATTCATAGGAAACCAAATAGATACCCCACCGAAGACCTATTACAACTAGCAAACGTACTATCAATCAAAAAGCTATACATAAAAGAATCTATTTGCAACACCTACAAAAATATACATAAACAAGACAGGCCCACACATCAACACAACACTAGGTACAAACAAACAAACCCACTATCCATACAAACGGTCTCGACAAGCTACACGCAAAAACAAACCTCTTATATAGGCAAAAAGTACTATAATAAACTTAGTCAGAAAATAAAAAACCAAACAAACTATAAAGTATTTAGAAAAAATATCAAAAAATGGCTTATTGATCTCGAAATTACATAACAAAAAAAAATAATAATTACAAATAAATAAATAATAATAATCTTCCATATACCACCAACACACACACCACTACACTTACATACATATTCACTACATTTTTAAACTTGACACAAAATTTGTATTTTAACTGCATGCATTCATTGTATATACTAGTATTTTAAAATTTCCACCCTAAAACGGGCCTAGCCCATAGGGAAGTGACAAAAAACTGTAAAAAAATTTAATTTGGAAATAAATTTTGATTGATTGATTGATTGAATATTGGTAGCACTGATAAATTTCATGTAGTCTTTGCGTTCTGGATCTTCAATGGCTAATTGTTACGTGTATAGGTGCTTCATAACTCAGGTTCAGGCAGAGACTACTGGTAATGACAAAGATGCTATCATTATCATCATCATTTAAAATCAAGTCATTCTCCACTCATCCTGTCTGGTGTCCCTTCTTCTTAAACTAATCAGAACATGCCTCAGGCACTTAAAAGTACTATCAAGACCCGTGCTGAGATTTTTTGAGGAAGACGCGGCAGGTGGCTCCAAAACAAAACATATCCTTGGCAGGAGCAAATGTCCCATGTCTCCTATATTGACCTCTAGGAAAGTCTACCCCAGGAGAATAGGACTATTAATTTGGTCAAAAGGTGTGTCAATCGGCCAAAGCTCTGATTGGTCGAAATTGAAGTGACAGATGGTACCAGAAATTCTAAAGATATCGTTGGTGGGAGCGAATGTCCTATCGCTTCATTGATATGATGAGTAATGGGTCACATGTCACTAGTCTCGTGCCTCAACCTACTCCACAGCCTAGTTCTCAACCAAATGGACTACGACGGTCACTAAAGACTTACAGCGGACACACAGCAGTAAAAACTGTTAGTCCGCGGCAAAACATTAGAACGCAGAAAAGAACAACACTTGCATTTGTTATACTCGTAATACTTATCACAAATAGAATTGGTTATTAAAAAGCACTGATGAATGAGTGAATGAAAAACGCCTTTATAATAGGCGAGCTTTAGCCTCGAATGGCTACTCTACCAGCTAACCTATTTACAGTTTACAAGTTATATATCACATTAATATCATAACACGTTTCCTCAAAAAAGAAAGTAAAAAAAAAAAAACAGCAAAAGGAAAGAACTGATGACTGAAATGAACGTAAAGATTCGCAGAATTACACAATTACACTGACTGCCTACAGACTGTCGCTGTGTAATTATGAAGCCCCATAGAAATAACTAGAAGCTACTGGATAATGCGGGAAACAGCTTAACTACACATCAGCAACCTGGACACTTCTTTGTCCAGGTGACAGTTCCGGAGGGGTCGAGTCTAAGTACCTGCATTGCCTCTTATGAATAGCGGTCGCTTAACCTTGTTTGGACTCTGTATTGAGTGCAGACGGAACAGATTGTATAACAGGGCAACGTACCATATCTCGGAGCACGACCATAATGAAGTCGGTATTGACATCTCTTTCATGGATTTCATCCACAATAACATGTGACACGCCACGCAGTCCGTTCTCCAGCTTGCGAAGTAACACGCCCACTGTACAGAACATAACTGACCCGTAGGGGCGTGGCAGCGCAGACTCAAACCGCACTGAATAACCAACACTTTCCCCTAAAAACAATAAATCAAACAATTACAGACTTCATACAAAATAACATGAAGCGCCACCCAAACCGTATTCTTAGTTGCGCATTAACACATCTGCCGTACAGAACGAGACCATGCTGTAGGGGCAACGAGCAGCTCACATTTTCACCAGAAAACAATTTTCATTAACAAATAAACGTTTTGCCCCTTTGGCTTCTGCGCTCAAGTTACTGTCAACACCTGAGTATTTTCAGGCTAGAACACCTTTATGTTCCACAGTGTACCTTTTTTTTAAATTAATACATAGATTTTCTAGCTACCAATTTTTTTTACTCAAATAGAATCTACTGTATATAATTACAATATAATAAAGAATTTCAATTTGTACAAAAAAATTGGATTTGCTGTTAAAGGAATATTGAAAGAAGATCACCAAGACTCCAAATCGTGTCTTTAAAGAGAAAATGAGAAAGACCGCACGCTTGAAAGCCTCTTCCAGTAGTCAGCGGTTTTCCCTCAGCTCACTCCTGAGTACGCGTGGAGAGTGAATTAAAAGAACATAAACGTACGTACATGGTGCTAAAAAGAACCTTCGTTACATTATGACTGCATTGCAAATGCACAATTTAATTTAATATTTTAATATATGTAGCTCCGAAGAGACCACGTCTACAATAAACGCAATATTGTTTTTTAGGATAAAAATGACACATTTGCCTTGAATGCATAGAAAGATAAGACACATGAGACACCTGTCACTACTACAAGGAGCTTTTCCAGCAAATCATTGGAGGCAAGTACGCGTGCGCTCTTTGGGCTCATAGAGGAGAGAGCGTATCGTCATGTGTACACGACAGCTACAAGGGAAATTTCATAAGCTTGAAATGATCGCAAAATATGAAAATCTACTTAAAATGTGAAGTACAGTAAGTGTAGCTACCTAGGGACTCGCCGCGTTCGGCCGCGACACGCTCCGCTACTGATATAGCAGATATTCTCCGTGGCTGCGTAATGACAATGTTGCAACACGCACCCTGCCCCGACTGGATGTAGTCGTCCAGGATAAACTGAGCCACCTGCAAGCACAGCCGGAAATAATTGTTAGCCGTTATAAAAAGGGTGCAGGTGAAGCAAACGATTTTTGACCTGTAGTCTTCGGAAAAACGGGCCTTCACCAAGCGAGGAGAAGGGGGGCTAAGTTTTATAATTATTATCATTGGCCGAGTGTCAACATGTACCTACTGTACTCACGGCAGTAGGCTACATTCTCAACATTGAGGCGTTTAAAACATTATTGCAATTAGACAAGGGCAAATCTCAATTTTCAGATTACAACGTCTGAATGTTTCATTTTTGAAGCAGCTTACGTTATTTCCCAACTACCCAAAAGTTTCCCAACGTTTTCCATCACTACTACTTTTATGAGTTTTTTTTTTAATAAATATTGCTACTGAACAAAAACAAAAAATAATTAATAATGATAAATTACAATAGAACAGGTAGGCTACAAACCCAAAGTAGTCTTCCCACATGTATGAACTTCTTCAAGTTTTGACGTCCTCATGTTACCTACTAAGATCATTGGTGGATATGGTTGACTTGCAAACACTAAACACCTAAAGTGAATTTTGAAAGCTGCATATCATATGGAGTTGCCTTATGAGGTCAACTGACTGGCAGTTGATTGGCAGAATATTTTTATCGCAAAAAAGAAAGCCATAAGGGTATTAGATAAGGTTTGGAAAGACGGGGATGGGCGTTGCAAACCGTTCTTTTATTTATGACAACAAAATACTAAAACTACGCACCCAGCCTTTACACCCTTAAATGTATTAAGCTCTCAAGGATGTACGATACCAACTCAAAATTTTTCTCTCGAGAAAATTCAAAGAATGGCAGAAGGTTGGTAGTATAGCCGCATCGGCTTAGGCTTTATGAAAATGACGTTTTCTATCGAGGGAAAACTTTATTTAATATACTACCCGTTTCTATGAGGGAATTAACATTTGTCGGCCAATTTAAGAATACACTAAAGATGTATTTGATGAACAGTGCATTTTATTCAATAACTGAATTCATCGAGCGCTCTTCCTATTCTTAGAGATCCTTTGCTGTAATTGCTTTATGGAAAAATTTGATGTGATTTGAATATATACAGCAAATTCAACAGCAGAAAGGTTATCCAGCTGATATTGGTTAGTTAAGACATGTCTACTGCAACATACTACAGACTGCCTTAACCGCGGCGCCAAAGAATCGAAGAAGGGGGTAGACCTTGCTTGTAACAATATCAATGTGCCCTTGTCTGAAAAATCTAAGCTTTACTCTATATGATGTTATGTGTTGAAAAACCCACTATTTCTCTCGCCCATGTTTTCATAAATTTCCCTGCGGGCGGGGGATATCCACAGTTCCCTCTCTGTGGACGCAGGTTCGACCCCGTGTGAACTAAAGAGACCCAGCTTACTAAGTTTAATTTAATTTAGTTTTATTTTTAAATTAAGATTTTAGACATTGTTAGGGTTAAGGTAGCCCGACACGGGAAATCAGTAGGCAGTTGCTCGCGGCTGCTCACGAAATTTGTTACGTTGCGCCGGGCAGCCATGGACTTTTATGGTCATAAACTCTTGTCCAATACCAATTTTAGGAAATTATTGTTATTGTTCCTGTATTAATTTTTGGCCATTGATAAACTGGTATACGTTCACGATGTCAACCTATATCGGCTACAAGCCATAGTGAACAAGGTGAGAAAATATCACAATTGGCACAATGTAACCGCCGTAAGCATGACTTTACTGAGTTTGGATTCGAGTCAAAAAACTACATTAGGCGGGCAGGTTCACAATAAGACGCGTCTGTAGGTCAGTCTTGCATGGCGACAGAGTCGGGGAAAATCTGTATTCCTGCGTGGGATGTATTGGCCAACGTTTAGAGTTGAAAATGCCATAGGTCAACTAAAATGAACACCACGTACTATGGCTTTGGAAGTGGGCCAGGGTCAATTAGAAAAGAAATTAAAGGAGATAAGATCGAGTAAAATTGATCCACCTACTTGCACAAGCATACTGGGAAAGACATCGGACTAGCTTTTAATATAAGATAAGATATAATATCCGTATATACAACTTTCCAATGTAAAATTCATGGTCAAAAAAGTTTGAAAGACATGATACATAAATAAATAAGAAGGTGCGTTCGATTTTAAATGTCAATACTAATAGTTAAGAGGGTCGTAAGAGCCGGTTCTAGCCCATCTCGGTAGTCGTCTGAGCCACCCTAATCCTCTCGTACCCACATGCCGAGGCTACCGTAAGAGAGGGCCGTTATTTCTATGACTAGAAAATCAAATGTAACCCCATAACAAAAATTCTAATTGATAAGAAACAAATAGAGTACCTGTGTGGTTTTGCCGCAGCCTGTGTTGCCCCGTATAATGACCACCGGGTTGTCAGCTATGACTTCCATCAGCACCCGCCGCTTGGCCGCCACTGGCAGCTCCTCCCTCTGCAACACACCATAACCAGTCAACAGCTGCAAACGTTTTTCATCCTCTCTAGGTCGGGTTTAATAGCCTTAACTGCGGTATTCGGCTGATTGTAACCCGATTCGCCTTCTAATTGTAACTTAAAATTTCACTTTTGTGTTCCTCTGGTTTTCCTTAGCCAGGTGGCTCTGTCAGTCTTTGGACCAAGGATTTTTTGCTTAGCTATAGTCCTGGTATCATTCGTCCCCGTAAAATAACCACTAAATAAACGTATCACAAACCAATCAACTCATGTAATGTACACGGTTACATAGCAGGAGCTGGATGCACAGCTCTCAGATTATTTACTTTGACAAGTTACTGCGTTGCTGCATGTCAGATTCCAACTAGCAGCACTGTGTTTTCACAAGCCATGCCGAAGGCTAGCTGTATACGATAGTTAATACAGATTCTCAAATAGAATCGCTATAACCGCATTCGCCAATACACCCCATGCGCATCGAAACCAGAAAAAAAAATTATTATTGTAAACAACAAAAAATGACGTATCACAAAGTCGAGTCTTTGTTTTGAATTTTTGAATCTCCTTTTTTAGTTTTTTGCCTATATAGTCTTGAACTTTATATATTGGGGAAGGAAGAATATCAGAAGATCAACAGTGCAGCGTGGGTAAAAAGCGTTGTAATAAACGTCTTATATTAACGGGTGAGACTAAAGAGTAGAAGGTATTTTTCTGTCTAACTCACATATCATATAAACAGAAAGAGAAGTGTTCAGCCTATATCACAGCATTTGGTTGAGTTCATTGGAAGAATAGACAGTAAATTCGTCACATAGACTAAGTCATAGTGGATCTCGGCTTTTTATGTAAGCAAGAAAGGTGGAAGTTCAGAAGAAGAAAACAAGGAATTATTTAAAATATCTAAGATTTATGAGTGCTCGGCACTGACTTGTCGGAATCTGTCAGGACTATAGAAGCCATTGGGTCCAACCATAGACTACCTACTAGAAACATACACAATCAACCCAAAACCTGTCACTGTCAAGCTAACCTCGCGGAAAAAATCGCATTTTAACGCTAAGGAAGTCGAAAATTAGCCAGAAAGATCAAATAAGAGACGAATCTAACCGTCGAATCTTCATTAAAGAAAGCTTTCTTTACTGAAAATGCACTTCAACGATTCAAAACTAAAAAACAGCGAAAGATGAAGTATTGAAATTTGCATTGAGCTCAAATGAGAGGAAGGGACAAGGCCATTAACATTAAAAAGAACCGGTCCTAGTTTTCTCGACCATGCTTTCCTATTTATCAATTAGTAGATAATACGATTACAAAGGCTTTCACAACCGGAGTTACGTGACGAAGCAGTAGATAGATAAAATGAGTAATGGATAATTTTCCTATAGTTTCCCCTATCCCAAAGTACTAAATTGATCGATGGGATTACATATTCTAGAACGGGCTGACCAATACCTTACAACACCGTAATAATTGCAGGGTAAATCCATTGTAAATCCGTAGAAATCTCGAAATCTAACATTTTGACATATTGACACAATGATTTCCTTATGCAACGTATAAATAGAAAAGCAATGAACACCAGCTTGATATATCAAAATGTAAATACATAATGCAGTTTGTAATTACATGTAGTAAAATTATGTTTACAATATATTTGTAGTAAGCATGTATAATACAGTATATATTTCAATTTCGTTAAAAAAAATCCATTGCTATCAAAATTATTCTCGTTTTATGTTTTAGTACAATACCTACATTTAAAGTTTTGAGATAACGTTAGCGAATAAAACTTGATGTAGCAATTTAGAGTCCTCTATCCCATGCAAGCGAATGTTTTGGGATTCGAACGTAAATAAATAAAAATAAAAAATAAAAAAAATGTTTTCTTTTAAAATTGCGATTTATTGTCAATTTAATTATGCCCATGTCTGGAGATACCGAGCAAAGAAAATAAGAACAAGGAGAAGAAGGAAAAGAAATACATGACAACTTGCAACGCGACATTATTTTTAAGCAAAATATTTAGTATAGTTATTATCACTGCTGTTTGCTAAATAACTAATATTCTTCCATTTAAAATAGCTTGTATAGCCTCTCATTGTTTTTTTAGCGATGCAAGGCGGCCCTTCCGAGTTCTGTCGAAGTTAGACGACATTAATACGATGTTCGTTATTGAAGCCAATCAGGGCTAGGATTTTAACCCGCACTACACAATATACATACCTTCCTTAACATCTCCTGCAGACTAGAGTCGTTCTTTATTCGGTCCGAGTGCGACCTCTCTAGATCATCACTGATTCCGTCCAGTGTCGCCGTGGCCAGGGGACCTTCGTCAATATTACAGCCAGTCCAAGGGTTCCAGTTCTGCGTTGGTGGGGTCCAAGATACCACTCCCGCGGCGATCGGCTTGCTCGCGATAAAGTCGTCGAGGACCGTCGAGCTTAGGATCGAAAAGGCCTGGAACCAATGAAGGCTATTAACTAATAAAATTCACGAGTAAGATTATTGCTAGTAAGTAGAAATGTAGAGAACCAGTCAAACAGCATTTAGATACATTTAGCAACAGTTTCAAAGGTTGTCAATGAGCATTGTTGAATGCTATAAGGCGAACAGTAAAAACTACTTAAGCCAACTTCAAGGAAGGGGAACTGGATAGACAAATTTGTCTGCTACGTAAACCAATGCGTGGGAAATCCATCGGAAATAAATGTCGGCTAGATTTCGATCACGTAGCGGGCCAAAGATACAATTCTTTCCCTACACTAGCTTTCTTGGGGTGGCACCGTAGAATAAGAATAAAGAATAAGATAATAAGGGTAGAAACGGGAAGTGGAAACCGGAAAAAGCTACCATGTTTTTCCCATTCTAAAGGATGGCAGCCGCCTTCGGATACCACGTGTGTAGCTTTAACTATGATGGTGGGAGCCTTTCATGAAAGTAAAGTATTAGGCCGCTTATATCTAACTTACGCTACGCACTAAGAGACTGATGCGGTGGAAAAGACGGACACGGAGATTTGTCTTTAATTTTCATTAGACAAATTTTGGTTCTTTCGGTCCACTGTTACAAATGACCCATAATAATTAGCGAATAAAACATTTGCAAAATGTTATCACTTAAAATGTTTTGTTGGATGTACAGGGAGTTGAAGGAGGACATCGGTTGGAAAGGGGGCTTAAGGTGAGTAAGGGAGGAGTATGCTTCTCAATCACATAATGCAATGTAAGGAGGATGTGATGATTCGTTCTTTGGCCTATTTTTACCCAATTGTTTGTGGCGTTGAAGATGTCCTCATCCCTCCACACAATCCCCTTGTAAACTCCTCCTTCTTTTCCCCCTTTCTAAATCGGATTCATTTATTTAGCCCATGACTTCTCTCACTGTCGTTTTCTTTTCCAGCGCCCAACCTCCCCTTCCCCACTTTTCTCTCATCCAGTCATACATAACCATGCCACTGCAATTTTCCCTGTTTCTCATATAATTTTCACTTTTTCAAGCCTCTTAATTAGTTCTTCTAGCAGCTCATGGGACGAATTTAAACTCAAAATACCATACCTGATCCTCCAGCAGGTCATTAGGAATATGCGCTGTTGTAACATTCAAGTCTCTTAGAACACTATCCACTTCATCGACCAGTTCCGGCGCCAACTCCACCCTGTACGGCGCTATCTCGTTTTCCTTGGACCGGTCCTTCTTCAGAGTCCCCTCGAACTTTTCGATGACACCTAGATGGTACAGCTGCCGTACTATGGATAGAGCGCAGCTCTTGCTCGCCGAAGCCTTGTTAGACGCAGACTCACGGGCTGACACAGTTCTGCCGAGTTTATTGACGTAGAGCGTCAGCTCTGCTACAAAGGTGCGAGCGTGATCACTGCCCACCATCGAGTACTTGTAGTCCGCCTAGAAACAAAAACAAGAGGACGATAACAAGGAGATAGGGTCCGTTTTGAACACAGACAGCTTCCACCACTGGTCATTTGGCCACACTAGACACAAAGGCCAGCCCAACACTAGTTTGGATCACACTACTGTATAGTTGCAAAACATGGTGCATATCCGGAAAAAAAGTTGGGACTACTTTGAGACATGTTTGTCTTTGAGAATGTTAAATATATCATGGAGAGGTCACATTAAAACAGAAATAACTACCAAAATTTCCACGACAGAACCGTCTAGGAGGTGGTCACCTATTAAGACACGGCGTACACGCTTAACCCAATAGTATAAAACAACAATGCTGAGGGGCCGATCAAGAAAGGCAGACATGGACGACCTGAAGCTAGAAATGAAATGAACCTACCAAGAGCACACAGAATGGAGACAAAACGAAGGTGGAAAATTTTGCTACAATCGATAGAATAGACACACATGCAAACAATTCTGGGTAAATAACCTGTTCTCAGGTAACACTTGCCTTGATTTTGTTCATCTGCAAGAACTGATGCAGTCTTGACTTGCCGTTCTCGATGGTCCAGTTACCGTGTATAGCAGCGTTCATGTCCACATCCTCAGCATCCTCCAGTCTCTTCTGCTCCGCAATCCGGTCTATGTATGTGTACTCGTTACCACGACCCTCACCCCCGCCCTCCTGGTAGGGGCGATACGCCTTGCCCATCATGTCGGGCCGCATCCCCTCTCCAAACACAGGTCGCGCAGGCGTTGGCGGTAGCCCCATCTCGCTGTGTTCACCTCCATCTGGTTGACCTGTTATACAGCAAAACATTGGGTTACAATGCCTAAGGCCAACCCGCACATCTTGTCACTTATTGTTTGTTATGAATGAAACGAAATGCGTCTTTATTTACGACGAGCTGAAGGGCTTTTCTTCCAGCATTTTCATTCAAAACGTAAATTAATTTTATCCGAATACACTGGTTTGATCGATGGGACTATTGCTAGGTATAGAATGGGCAGGCCCGACCACACACACGAAAACACTTTTATGACCAATATTAGAGGTAATAAATTCAGCGGCATTTTACTCACGGTTTGGCCATAAGAAATAAGCACGATTTCACAAAAATCCGTGGGTCCCCTTGCAGCTGGCCCACCGGTCACTTCCGACCATGGGTTGATTGGTCAATTCATCTTTAAATGAGCCTCTTTATCTCCCCTTAATGGATTATCTAGGGTTCGCGGGACACCCTGTATAACCTTAGTCTTACCTTGTCTGTAATTACGAGAGAAGACGTGGAGAGTCGCACACTAATTAGTGAAAAATTTGGCAGCCACACCGAAGCCGGCTGTATCGGAACATCGAAAACGGCTGTAGCGGAACACTGCTCACCTGACCAACAACAAACCATTTGTTATAGTTATGTTGAAGGGTCAAGACAAACTCTGGATAATGCTATCTATTACCGTCTGTCACTTGGCGTGAGACTCTACACCTATGACTTAAAGATTCTGCTCTGTCTGAATTTTGTAGAAAATCATGTAGCGTAGATCTACCATTGAGGACACATGAGACAAAAGAAACTTGTCACTACTTTTTGATACATGATCTTACTTAACAGATTGGCCAGAGTTATGAAAAGTGTGAGACGTACGCATTTTTTTTGGCCACAACCGTGACCAATTCATGTTGATGACGCAGCTATAAACTACCTGCCAACTATTCCATGAGTCCTCTATAATAGCTCCACGATAAATATTTCCAGTCATCTTGTGTAATTTGATTTTGAACAAAATACAGATTGTGGGGGAATCATTTGTCGCCCAATATGAGCTTTACCAAGCCGACTTATGGTGACTCCAACTGTCCATATCAAAAGATTGCGTGCAGAGGATTGATTATTTTCGGACACCACCGTAAGCCATAATTCGATCGATTGCCCGGAGCAATTGCTATGGATAGTCGGAGTCACCTTTACGTTGATTGAAACATCTCCAGAGCATTTTCCAGCGTGCGTCGTAAGGACCCTTAATGTTTGATGTGTAAGGCATTTTTAGGTAGCAATGTTCTGATACAGCCAAATTGAAATGACCTTGCAGAATGCGGTGTGACTATTCACGTTTTCTCTCTTTAGCCCGGTCAAAATAGACATCGGAGGTTACAATAATTCAAAACTGCAGTAAACTTGGTTGTGTGCTCAGTGTTGGCAGTGAACTCCCCTTCTCGCTGAGGTCTGCCCTTAGGGTGCCTCAAGTTAAGAAACAGACACACTCCCCCCCCCCCCCCCCCCCCCCCGCCAGGCCGAGAGGGTTGCTTAAAGCCGAAATTCTGAAAGGCATTGGAAAACAAACAAAACAACAGTTACGCTGACCGATAGAATAAATTCCCTTGCTTCAGTGATGTACTCGTATATTCGTGGTGTACTAATGCATGTTACTGTTGTTGTTATTGGATTTTTTTTAATTACTTTTATGGACCCAGGCCTACTTATAGTGTTTAGGTGCCCATGGGTGCCTTGTCCAATGCCAACGACCCCATGGATTTCGGGCATTATTTACATTGTTTCTGTATGAATTTTGGGCCATTGGCAAACCGGTATATACGTTCTCGATGTCAATCTACACCGGCTACAAGCGATAATAGACAAGCTGAGACAAGGTTGCTATTGACACAATGTAACAGGCGACAGTATGACGTAACCAAGTACAGTCTTACTTATACATACATAATACAACTCTCAACTTTTAAAAGCTATTTAATATTATTTTTTGAATCGTTATATCTAAAAATAAACGGTGGTTCCCAGTAAAAAAAAAATACTTTTACATATTTTATAGATAATTAAGTGATCTACAATTTTGCCTGAGCTAATTTTGTAATACAACTTACCGTTTTGCTGAAAATGGCAATACAAAAAACCGTTTTTTGTGTCCTTTGACCCCGAGCAAATTTCTTTTCAGGTATCGGATCAATGAGGACTTTTTAGATTTCATTTATAATGGTGCTTTGAAGAATCCTGCCAATTTTTAGCTTACTGCAAATTATTGTAACCTCACCCCTATCTTTTTGTCTATTTTGACCGGGCTACTTAGCCAATGCTATGTAACACAACACGAAGAATCTTTCAGTATAATCAATTAGGGCGACTTCAAACAACTGCCAGAGAGATTACCCTATGACAAAACGTGGCACATCCATGGGAAAAGACTGTCGGTAGTATTTTCAGCCCATGGTTAGAGCCACTTTTAATTTAGTGATCCTCAATGTAAGATTCAGTAATCACATACCTCCACAACTTAAAATCTACCTACCGTATTCAATACATATACCGTATATATGTGTATACATATAAATACGTAAAAGTATATATGTGTATGTATGTATATGTATAGTATATATAATATTTATTCTAAAATATTTACACTATACCTCATATTACTCTTTGTCTTGCATTTTATTATTGTTTGCTATATTATTATCTTGTTTGATTCCTTTTATTTTATTTATTTTTTCTTTTCATTAAATCTAGTAGTAAAGATTATAGATTGTAAATTTATTATATTTTACTTTAACTTTTGTAAAAGTAAAAGCACGGGACTTGTCCTTTGAGCTCCCCTTCCAAATGTTAATAAATTGTAACTGTTGTACTTGAAGAAAAAAATACAAATTATTATTATTATTATTATTATTATTATTATTATTAAGAGCTCCGCCTAAATTCCAGCAGCCACCAAATTGAAGTTGATAATGGAAATGCAAAGGGCAATTTAAGTAAATACGCATTCTTTGTCGACCTGTACGCCAGCTACACACGGACGCTCGATATCGGCGTCATTGGAGCAGGGTAGTTTGAAAGAATTCTGAGGCTGGCACGAAAGTGCACGGATGGCACCCCGACACGCCAGCTAATAGAAATCTTCGGTAAAGGCCTAGCTTAGCTACCCCGCTGTATGAAAAGTCGAATCCGACGCTACTCGCATCTTTAAGATCCAGAAACGGGCCATCAGGGCGTTGAATGGGACCTGGGACCAAAGGGTGTCATGTCGTCCCTTTTTTCCATTACAGGGAATTTTGACACTACCAGCCTTACATATCCTGGGACTAGCTGTACACGCACACCAGTTGCCGCTCCGTCGAAATTGTGACATTCATGAACACGATACGAGGAACAGGGACAGACTGGTTGTCGAAAGAAAGAGGATAGTGGCCACAACATGTGGACCAGCACATCTTGGCTCCAAAATACTGAACAAGCTCCGCTTGGAGATGGTGAGCCTGCCTCATAAGGCATTAAAATCTAGGCTCAAAAATCTTTTAGTCTCAGTCTGTCCCTATTCCTTTAAAGAGTTCATGGAGACTGACCTAGGTAGTCTTACTTCTTAAACCACTCTTCAGGGCTGTTAGGCATTAAGTTGTTTGTTTGTTTTGTTACGTATTTGTATTTTATTTTTTGACAATTAGGGCACAAAAAGCGAACAGTTAATTATTAATTTATTAGGTACGTATATGTACTTGCAATTTGTTTTTATGACGACGTTGCGCTGCAACCATGGATTGCATGGTTGCAGGCAAAATGACACGAAATACACAAGACTCACGAAGGAAAATGCTTTTAATATGGAAGGAAAACATCCCGTTTGCAAGGGAATTCATATTTTAAGCAAGAATTGTGTTATTTACATGCCTCTGACAATGTTCCTTCCATAAAAAAAAAATTATGAGCAATAAAATAGACTCTGGGGTTTTGAACAAATCATTCCCTAAGCACAATTGCTCCAATGACAATGACAACGACATAATGTCAAACGTACGTATTACAGGGCCTAAATTCTATCAAAAAAATCCTAATTTTATTAGGGATAAGTAAAGTAACCAATTATCAATATTACCCCCAGCGTCCAAAGCTTGAGTTCGGGGAAAACAAGCACTTACCAGGGGCTGCAATGCCAGTGTCTGGGGGAACGTCTGACGCATTTATTATATTCTGCCGAACCAAATACAGCACGAAGTCACGAGCTGCATTGACCTGCGCATCCTTTTTAGTTGTGGAATTTCCACAACCAGTGTAGGGAAACTCATCCACCCGAACTTCGCATAGAAATCTTTGTCTGTGCTTCGGACCGGCCGTGCGCACATCGAACGATACTTCCTTATTCTGTTTCTGCAACCAAGAGTGGAAGAACGACTTTATATCCATACTTTAGCGCTAAACTGCAAGTTTTAAACTTATATGGTTATATTAATATAATTCTCCACGTTTAATCACGGTAAAACTTAATACATTCAGTACACTGAAAACGAAAATGAAATTGTGCAATGAAGTAAGCAAGATGGCGATGCTTTGGTTCGTCACGAGTCGGTCAGCGTCACACCTGTGTTTCCACTTTCGTTTGCACTGCGCAACTTCTACTTTTTAACTACGTTCCGGTTCCACTTTTGTTTGTGAATTTACTGAATGGGAGATATTTCTGATGCGCTATGACATTCACGTTTCGTGAGTTGTTGTCATAATAAAAAAGGCGGTGGAACCCTGCGAAGCAAATGGCCCGGTTAAATGCATGCGGTGCCATAGGGAATTTGAAATAATTGAGTGATTTTTTATATATTTAACGAGTTATTTGGGTGTATATTACCTTGCATTCGTGTAAAAACATTCCATAAACGACTACCCACCATTTTGTGACAATAAATCCTATTATTAATTGTTTAAATACCCATAGGCGTAACGCGTGCAAGTGTGCATTTCATCGATTTCCAAAACGAAAAAAGAGTATATATGTATATTTTTTAGAGAGAGATTAATCGCATACAAACAATTTAATGAATGTATCCGATTGACCTTTTCAGTCGCCTCTGCAGGTTATCACCCGTGATGAGTACGACACGTCTCCGATTGCACAACTCGCACAAGCGCAAGCACGTTACCACCTGGCCATCGAAGTCGTATATACATATATACAATACAAGATCTATATACGTAAAAGCCTAGAGCCACGGGGGGGGGGGGGGGGGTTATGTGTCGCACTCTCCAGCTCTTGAAATCACTGATGGTTTGGGTCTTTAGTTATTCACCAGAAAATCCAAGGATAACAAGATTAATTATTCGCATACATAACCCGCCCCATAAAATTTTACTATTACAAATAAGCAATAGCTACTTGAATAATAAAACTATTATTCCATTCTACCTTGTGTATTTTTATCCGACCTAAGTTACTTCCATTTAGCGGAAGAGTCCACTTCCCCTTCTCCTTCTCCCCCAGCGTCAAAATTACAAAATTCTGTAAAAGAGTAGGATCTGATTTAAAAAGAGTATATTTGCATCTAAAGCACAAAAAGAAAGAGCATGTCAAAATTGGAACACAAAAGAGTATAAATACACTTGAGAAGAGTATAATATCTGGCCACCCTACTCAAACGCCGACTAAAACCATGCAAAATGGTGGCTTATTTGCTTCGCAGCAGATGAATCTAGCAGATGAGATGCGCATGCGCTAGTGTGACCTCATCAGAAATATTTCCCATTGTGTGCAACGATATTAATTCTTCTGTTTTTAATTCTTTGTATTAACTTAAGTAAATTTCGTTTTCAAGTGGGTACTGTAGGTACGTACAGTTTAATGTGAAGGGTTGTAATAGGCTATTGTAATTTACTTTTGACCTCAGTACTGCTGGCTATTTTGGTGTTCTGTGCTGCTAACTATTCTGTAAAGTGCAGTTAAGTTTTCAATTGCAAACACAATATACTGTAAGTGTAATTAAAGTTCAATTGTGGAATTTTAATTTTTCCGTTAATTGATTAGTAATATCAAAACACATCTTCTTAAATCCTATTTACATATTTTGAAAATTAGTTGTGTCACTGCTTCATTTAGCTGCCCTCCCCCCACCAAAAAAGTAGTATATTGTAAGCTAATTTGTTGCGCTCTTATTTAATAGATACTACATACTATGTTTCTTCTATTTTGACCCCCAACTACCCCCCTAAAAAATGGACTGGATCCGTCCCTGCAGTAGGCTATCTATATTAGGTCATTCTGGCTACGTCTACCTCTAACCTTGGCATGTCTTGGGCAGCCACTGCAACATTATCAGGTGCAGTAGTAAAAAAAACTAAATGCACTAATGATAATTTTCAAATCATGTAAATAGGATTAAAGAAGCTTGATGTGTTTTGATTTTACTAAATAATTAACGGAAAAATTAAAATTCCAAAAAAATAAAAATTAATTACACTTACAGTATATTGTGTTTGCAATTGAAAACTGCACTTTACAGAATAGTCAGCAGCACAGAACACCAAAATAGCCTGCAGTACCGTAGGTCAAAAGTAAATTACAGTATTAAAACCCTTCACATTAAACTGTACGTACCTACAGTACCCACTTGAAAACAAAATTTACCTAAGTTAATACAAAGAATTGAAAACAGAAGAATTAATAACGTTGCACACAATTCAGTAAATTCACAAACAAAAGTGGGACGAAGTTAAAACGTCCACGAGCATGCGCACTTTGCGCAGTGCAAACGAATGTGGAAACACAGGTGTGACGCTGACCGACTCGTTAGTTCGTCAATACAATCAGATCGGAACGACAACATAACAGCGTTTGGGCAACAAAGACCTCTCCCTAACTCTCACTCTATAAACCGAAGATGGCTGCCACACGTTTGCACTGCGCATGCTCTTGGGCTTCGGCGCCCATTCCATTGACCGGCTAGGGCTATTTCCAAAACGGTGACGTGGTAGCAGACACTCAAGACTTAGGTAGCGTCTCCACCGACCTCGCATTGCAGATTGCAAGTGACATTGACGGAAATGTTTGTTTTTCTTTTTATAGAAATCTATTAAAATGTTTGTAATTAACATATCCCATGAAGCCATTTTTTAATTTTAGTTTGTTTGTTCTGCAATGCGAGGTCGGTGGAAATGCCACCTAAATCTTGAATGTCTGCTACCACGTCACCGTGGCCCTAGCCGGTCAATGGAATGGGCACCTTCGTTCGTTCGCAGGTAGATAGTACCACAGACATTGATATACATGGATTGCTACCACGGCACCTAGCCCACGCTGAACAAATGTCTTCACTTTTGGTCACGTGACAAAAAGGGGTATTATGGCAAGAAGTGGTTGACTCCATTGCCTTCAATGCGATTTAGACGTATTTCATTGCCTGCTATTTAATCTATTTACCCATTTATTGAGTTTTTCTTTGGTTTGACATAATGGTCATATCTTGCTCTGCTTATAAATGCCCTAATAGGTTCAAGATATGTCGAGAAACGGGGGAAAATATTACTTTTCGCAAGTAAGTGTTCGCATGGTTTGGTCATTAGTTGAGGCAACATTTATGGGTTTATTTCAGTTTTCTTAATCATTATGTTAACAAATTGCACACCTTCAATTGTCCTCAAGGCCGTAGCTAAGGGGGGATCCTTGGGGGGCGGAGGGGCGGTCGCCCCCCCCCCCCCGAGTGAAATAGCATTATTCTAGTTAGAATGAACTTTTGAAGGAAATTAAGAGAAATTATTACTCAAGTAAGGGAAACGCGAAATTTTTTTCTGAAACCGTCCCTGCCCCGAAATGAAATGGCTTGACACTAGATAGAATCGGATTTTGAGAGGAAACAGAAAAACCACTATGTAATACCAAATGAAATTTTAACCCCCCCCCCCCTAAAAAAAATCCTGGCTACGGCCTTGATTGTCCTGTATAACTTTAATACTAATTATTATGATTATTATTATTGTTTCAACCTCAAGGCATTTTTTAGTTAGTCAAGTTTAAAATTATTTTAGGAAGCTGATAATTCCAGCAGCCTAAGTAGGCCTAGTCCTGCAGAACCTAAGTTTTGATAGTTAATAAAAATAGCGAAACACTATAAGGCAAATTTACAGAGGAAAAAGGTTTTTTTATTTCCCATTTGGGTGAATTTCGTGGCTTTCTTGCAAATCACACGTACTGCAAAATGTCTAGAAATTATTAGGCTTATTGATATTGGCATCCCTAAATCAACAGCATTGGCCTACTACACTGCAATATTTTTTCATCGATGATAGCACACAGAATATTCACATCGTGTAAGCATAATAAGTAGGCTATGAGATTTAAAAATTCGAATGCCGGTGTTGGTGGATCAGGGACGGATCCAGCTCACCATGGGGGGGGGGGGGTAGCTGTGGGTCAAAATAGGAAAAACCTATGTAGTATCGATTAAATCAGAGCGTTATAAAAATTAACTTATAAAATAGATTTACTGAATTTTTTTTTTGGGGGGGGGGGATATCCGCCCCCTGTCTCCGTCCATGGGGTGGATCCAGGGGGGGAACCTGCCTCCCTGTATCCGTCCATGGGGTCTAGCCAGAGTGACTACTTATTATTTTTATATTCTGCTTATTCTAGTTGAAGTGTAGTCAAGGACAGATGAAGGGGGGAGCTGCCCCCAAAATCTTATAAGCTAGCCTGTTGTAAGTTGCCTAACTTATTACGTTATAATGTAAAGGATACTACATATGTTTATTATATTTTGAGCCAAATTCCCCCTCCCCCCCCCTGCCCCCAATGGGCTGGATCTACTCCTGGTATAGGTAGGAGCCTAAATTTAGGAAGTTGAACACTTCAAATTTAGTCCCAATGCAATTGAATAGATGAACATGGTTAGATTGGACTAAATAGTTTGGCTATATTTTGTTAAATTGCTGCTTGACACAATTTTTCTTAGTAACATATTCCTAGCTAAATATTAGTAAATCTTCATAAATGCCGGTGTGTGACCATAGAATATTGTTCTATAATAAATAAATAAATATTACAAAAGCAGAAATTGTCAATAAATCGTATTAAAAAAATTATTGAAATACATCAAATTTACACGTAAGTGTATATGGCATGGAACGCTTCTGCCATAATATCCAAGATATCAGGTTTTGTCCGTTGCCGACATCCCTAGCGCTCCTGGTGTGTTTCCAGTGTATATATATATAGTTCAATGACCACAGAACTTAATAATATACAAGATAGCCTACTATATGGATCGTAGCCTAGTACCACTAATGTGCATTTAGTTTTTTTTTAAATCGTATTGTGCTGGCTATTATGGTGTTCTGTGCTGTTGACTAATCTTAAAAGTGTAAATTTTCAATGGCACACAAAATATAGGCCTAAGTGTAGGCTAATTAAATTTTATTGTTATATTATAATTTTTCCCTTATAATTTAGTAATATCAAAACACATCAAACTTCTTTAATCCTATTAAGGGCCAACCGGAGTCGCCTATATTCCATTTTCTGTTCAAACTTCAATTTCTCATTAAATATGGAACGCAGAACAATGAAAAAATGCTGAGTCGCAAGAATAATTTTTTCTCCTAATCCTTATATATAAAAGAAAGTCGGGTTTGTTCTTTGTTCGTGTTCTTATAACTCGAGAAAGGCTGGACCGATTTTCATGTTTTTTGGTTTTTTGGATTTGTGTCCATCCCGAATAGCAGAATAACTGTTAAAATCATTCAATTTACATTAATTAGATTAATTAATTTCGATGAAAAAATCGATGAAAATAAACAGAGTTGAAGGGTCATGGCAGCCGCCGGCCATGTTTGATTAAAGCAGACGACGTTTTTTGTTACGTTGGCATTGTCCACCAGGCTGTCAAATATAATTAAGAGCGAAATTTTTTTTATTGTTGTTGTCATTTTGTCTGGTGATTTTATGCGAGTGCACATTCAGTATTACTATTAATAACAATGCCGCGTCCTAGAAGATCTAATCTTTCCCAGTGGAGCCGTAATGCAATTCGGCAACGGAATATCGCGAGTCAATTATCTGATAGAGAGGCAGCCCGTGAGCGCAAGCCCCGAAGGGGCGAGCTGCGTAATTCTCAATGGAACGACGTTAATGCGAGGCCCCGAAGGGGCGAGCTGCCGCCCGCGGCAGGCGCAAGAGGGGCGGGGCCGCGAAGCGGGCCCCGGCTCCGCTTGTTTTGATATATAGTATGTGGCATTGACTAACCCCAGTTCGCCATTGTTGATGAACTCCTTCAACTTGAACTCCTGAGTGACCGTTGTTTTTTGCGTATCAAGTTCACAAACTATAGCCGATCGGTATTGATGATTGCAACACACTATTTATCAAAATTAGGAGAAAAAATTCTTCTTGTGACTCAGCATTTTTTTCATTGTTCTACGTTCGATATTTCATGAGAAATTGAAGTTTGCACAGAAATGGAATATCCGTGACTCCGGTTTTCCCTTAACATAATTTTAAAATTAGGTGCGTCACTGCTTCATTTAGCCCCCCCCCCCCAAATTAGAAATCTATTGTATGTTAATTTATTAGGTACGCTCTTATTTAATAGAGACTACATACTAAGTTCCTTCTATTAATTAAAAAAAAAACTAAATGCACTTTAGGGATACTAGGCTACGATCCGTATAATAGGCTATATATTAAGTTCTGTGGTACTATCTACGTCCGAACGAACTAGTCTACGAGCATGCGCAGTGCAAACATGTGGCAGCCATCTTCGGTCTGTAGAGTGAGAGTTAGGGAGAGATGCAACATAGGCAAACTTATAGCCAACTGAACTTTAAAATAAGTTTTGGCGCAAAATACTTTTTATGTCAATGAATTACAACTAACTGAATTATGCCAAAAATTTAATTAAGTTAGAGAATTAAATGTAGAATTGTAAACATTAAATATAACAATATATACATAAATACATAAAAGTCCAGCAGCATTTCCACAACGAATAATGAAATAAACTACTATATTTTTACTCTGAAAATAAATTTTATTTCATTCATTCTATTCTATCCTATAACGGATGTAGGGCAGCCATGAGTAAATGCAAAACCCTTTTGCAGAACAGAGGAGGGCATTTTGGCTCATAGTTTGGAATACCGCCATATTTGATTTCTAGGCTATGTACGAAAGCTGTTCATTATTTTTAAAACTGATCATTTCCGTCAAAATTTTGATATTTTCTTTCCTATTCGTACGTAGTATGTCTTACGTGTGTAAAGATACGCAGGCGCGGATCTAGAATGAGACCAAGGAGGGGGCTAGGATTAAAGACGATTTAAAAAAAAAAAAAAAAATAGGGCTGAAACAGTGGGGGTTTACGCATTTTCAGAGCAATAAGGGTTCTATATTATAAGTAATTAATACAATCGAGCGTGAGGGGGGCCCGGGGGTCTCCCCCGGGAGAAAATGTGTGAAGAATAAGACTGAAATAGTGGTGTTTTACGAATTTTGATCCGCGCCTGAAGATGCGTATATATTTTACTGCCTAGTCTAGCGTATGGTACAATAATATATATTGTGCAGATCTGGTAAGGCATTAATTGATGACTTTTAAAACGCATTAAATTAATTGTAGTGCATTATTTAAGCGGTTTATTTTCCTCCAATTCTGCCATCGTGGTTCCCGCGCAGTTATTTTTTTTTTTTAATTTTTTTGCAATTTTTATAGAAATGTATGACAGTCTGAAAAAACGACAAACTTGCTATGCATGAATGCATATTAAACATTAGGCTACATTTCTCAGCGCTGCTTGCTGCTTTGCTTTCCAAATGAGCTGATAGGACGAAAGCTAAACTTACCCCACAATTTTAAGTGTTGTCGATTTAGGACTGTTTTTCTATATGGTGAGTTATTGATTTCATTTTGTGACATGATGAAAATACTGTGGGGCCCACTGATTTCGACAGGGGAATAATACTAAGAAAATAAAATAACCAATAACTTGGCTTACTTGACTTAGGTACCCGCATCCAGCCCGGGGGGCCTTTTGCCCGCTGTTACTATACACCACGCCATCTTGGACGATCTTCCGCCGCTAGTTTCCAGTCTCGGGTGCCGGTGGCGTGCACATCTTCTAGCACTTGGTCCATTCATCTGAGCCTTGGCCTACTGGGCCGCCTAGGGTGGTTGAAGGTGTCTTCGAAAACCAGCTTCGGTGTCCTCGCCGCCTGCATGCGTTTCACATAACCCAGCCATTGGATTCGACGCCCTTTCAGTTCTAATATTAAGTTCGGGGAGGCAAATAGGGCATTTATTTCGGCGTTGTGTGTGATTCTCCAGACGCCGTTTTTTTCCCACCAACAAGTGGTATATTGCTTTAGGCTATTTTTAAATGTTTCATTCATTTATTGTTATTGTGTCTTAGGTTTTAGAACGCCGATTGTTTCATGTTATGACTCAATACAGAAATTTTCTATTCTATTCTATTCCCATCTACCGCCGAACATAATGTGAAGCATTTTGCTCTCGAATTGAGACTCTCAATCTTACCAACAACTTACCGATAATAATTAATTTCCTGGTAACTTATATGGAGCCTTTTTTAAGCTTACACAGCACTATGGCCATTGCCTCGAATCCTTCGTATAGGCGGATCAAGAATTTTATTTTGGAGGGATTCTATTACATTTTATGGTCCGATCGCTGCTAAAGAGCATCTGTACAACTATACGCTATACGATGACACCATTAAAAATATATTGAGCATTCTTCTAAACAAAAGGCGTTATTGGAGGTTATGGGCTCGAATTCCAGCCGTCATCACCTTTCCTGAATTCATATAAGGAAGTGATACAGACATTTTTTTCTTTTTTCCTTTGAAAAGGTATGATGTAAGGGTCCTCAAGTAAAAACTCCATTCTGTGGTTGTGCGGTACAGCTTTTAAGAGAAATGTATCCATAGCAGTAGGTTATCTGCTACGGAATTTATTAAGCGGCGTCCACACTATGCCACCAGGATTGCCAACGCGGCAAAGCAAATACAATGTGGACGTGGCCGTTGACACGTGCCGCTGAGCCAACGGTTTGCCGCTAAAGGGCCTCATTAGATGTTGCATCCGGAGGTACCTGCGCCGATATCCTCTTTGTAACGTACTTTTTTCAATATATTTCCCTCACTTGGTGGAGTAACCAGTGAGGACAAAATAAAAATAAAATAAAAAAATAAAAAGTGTCGGTCTCCATCAAAGGAAGCCGGCGAGTGCGAGTAGTGTGGACGTGACAACCGTTGGCTCAGTTTCAGTGTAAATCCTCCTCGTCTGACATTTTGCCGCTGAATGCCAACGCTCAGTGTAGACAATGGCGGATCCACGGGGGGGGGGGTGTCACGGGGGGGGGGGGGGGGTGTCACGGGGGTCATGACCCCTCCCCCTAAATGAGTAAATTCCTAGTAAATTCATAAGATACCTAGTAAAAAAAAAATGAATAAAACTCAATTTTTCAACCAAAAAATTGCCTTTTAAACTTACAAAAACTGGTGACCCCCCCCCCCCCCCCCTAAATTTTTGGCTGGATCCGCCCTTGAGTGTAGACGGGAGGCCAACCGATCAGATTTGCCGCGTTGGCATTGTCGGCGGCCAACTTGGCTTTAGAGGACGATGTTATACAATGGACTAGCTTTTGGTACCTACTTAAGAGTGTACAAATTGGCAGCCCGAAATTTATTCCTTTTTATTTTTTATTTAATTAACTAAGCATGTTATTAAAGATTTGGCCCATCAAAGTTGTAGAACACTATAATTCATGCATCATATTATAAGATATTTTTAATTTTCGAAATTGTAGTTTTTTCATAAACATGCAGATATTTTATAAACAATAACTTTTCACGTAAAAGCGATTTTATAAAAAAAACTACAATTTCGAAAACTAAAAATACCTTATTATATGATGCATGAAGTAGTCTTCTACAACTTTGATGAGCCAAATCTTTAATAACATGCTTAGTTAATTAAATAAAAATTAATAAATTTCGGGTTGCCAATTTCCTACGGGCTGTACACCCTTAAGTACAATAGCATTTCATATAAGAACACTAAAATTTGTAATACGGCATAAAAGCAAAATATTATATCTTATAAAAGTTTTCGTGTCGAAAATATCCGATTAACTCCGAACGAGCATTTCATCCTGCGTTCCTTACATCGGGCATCAGTGATTAGCGCAAAAAATTATAATCCAATGATAAAATGTTCAGTGAATGTAGGGAAACATTACTTTTTGATACGACAAAGAGCGTTCTGAAGAAGAAGAATGTGTCACAGTGGCGTAGCCAGAATTTTTTTTTGGGGGGTCCAGTTTTCGTAAAGTTTGCCCGCTGACGATAGGTTTCCGAATGGGGTGGTGTTTCATTTGGCGCTCCCCCCCCCCAGGGATTGTTTTTTAAAAGATAGGCCTGAAATAGTTTGTCGGCAAAAAAAATTGAAAATTTGATTTTGCAGACGATAACTTTATTAACAAAACTGGAAAAAGGGGGACCGGGGTCTCCCCATCGATTTTTTTTTTAGATAAGTATCTCAAAAATTTGCTATTTTGCTAAATTTGGGGGGGTCTGGACCCCGCTGACCCCCCCCCCCCCTCCCCTGGGCTACACCACTGGTGTCAAACCTTCAACGACAAACTGGAGGGATTCGGCAGGCATTTCCCAAGTTATCATCCCGAGTTAATCTGATTGGTAGGTATGTTTACTATACTATCATATTTATGTTAGTGTTTGCATATTCCATGGTATAGCCCAGTGATTCCCAAACTTTTAATGAAAGCTGTGGCCCACTTTTAAAGAAGCCAATTTTATATAAAAATACGATAAATTGCTAGTTTTTTTTTAATGGGATAAATGTAGCTGCATTTCACTGACAAGTTTTTTATGTTGGGACCTATGGCCCCCTTGACAGGACACTGTGGCCAACAGTTTGGGAAACACTGGTATAACCTATTGGTATTTCATTGAGATAAGGATAAATAAAACAATCCTTGCTTAAACTAGAAATTGTCATGCCAAAAGAAACCTTCCAATTAAGTACAACATGCACGAGTAAGAATATAATATGTTAACAACTTCTATCTATAAAAGAGAAGGAAACATAATTTTTTTGAATTATATAACCTCAATAAGTTTACAATACATAAAACACATAGCTAACAAGGGTAAATTCCTCGACAATCTTGAAATAATTGAAATAAAGGAAAGTATTAATAGGAATAAACTCCTATTACACGATTTAACTTTTGTCAACAATTCACCCTTGTTAGATTTGACGCGGTTAGGGAATATTGTTTCTTTGATTTCTTTATAGCTTGTAATTACTTGTTTTAATTTTATTTTCGGCTTACTTGACGATGACAAAAGGTTTGGTTTTTTAATTTAATATTTACGAAGGTATAATCTTTTTAAAAATATTTGCTCCCGCTCACTCTGGAACACCGGCTTGGAAATGACAAGAGGGTCACCACTCTCGCCATAGCATTCCTCATGTCAACCCCCCTCTTCGGAACACCCTGAGTAGGGTTGGAGTCAGACAACAACATGAGCGCGGAAGCCCAAAATGGGCAGAGCGCCTAATATTTATTGCAACAAAAAAATATTACAAAGTTAAAAAGGAGATTTTATTTATTGATAATGCATATGTCGCCGACTTACTCCTAATTTTTTAAAGATTGAAATTAAAACAAAAATTGCAAGCTTATGCTTAAGCTTATGGTTTAACATAATGCAAGAAACAACAGTGTTGGTGCATACAGAAAAATTAAATATGCTGAAACGAAATGGCTACAATTGGAAATTGGGACAGTTGTCTGTTTACCTGACTGTTGTATGACGTAACTTATGAGTAAACTACACTACATCATCATCAAATTACAAGTGTTTCAGATCAGTCCTATTGTGTTAAAAAAGCATGAAACAAACTAAGAAACAGGATATACTAGTGAATAGTGATAAATAATTACAAACGCAATGTTCACAATAGCACAAAAGAAAAATGTAAATGACAACAATATTATCATAACTAAAACAGATAAAAGCCAAAGTCTGGTATTATTAAATAATAAGGAGTGGCTTTGTGAATGATGAAAACTTTGAGAAATCCATTGGTGTGAATAGGGGGTCCTAAAATGATAAAAACTTGATATAATTTGCTAGGCAGACTTCAGCAGTGAATGTGTAATGAATAAGAAAATCAAAGTCTTGAAGCCCCCCCCCCCCAAAAAAAAAAAAATTCAATTTACGCCAATGGTCGAGAAATTGAGGAAGGATCCTACGGAAAAGTTCCAAAATGTATACAACACTTAAATACTTTTATGAATCCATGACAACCAAGAAACTATGGTCTTTCCAAATTACATAAAGTACATCTTCCTAGCACCTAACTGTAAAGTACTAAGTAGCACTATACAATATATTTAAACAATTTTATTAGAAACGAATGGATAACCAACCTCAATACTTCTCAGCAGCCTGGCTTACATAGCATAATATGCAATTTTGTTTAATTTTTGTAATGTTATGAATAGGTCTGATACTTCCTCTTCTAAGAATGTTCCATTAGCATTATAAATACATATTTCTTGTAAATCAAGAAATTTATTTCTAACAAGTTCGAAGTGTTCCCTCAAGTATGGGAGCTCAACATCCAATTTCGATAGCTGGGGATTCAAATTCTGTAAAATCGTTGTAAAATTGGTAAGCCCATCATAGTGAAGGGTATGATATGTTATTTCTTTTAAGTGATGACCGTGCCTCACTACAAAGTCAGCGACTGATGGAAAAGAAACAATATGTCGGTGTTCAATTATTGTGATTGACGTCAAAAATTGTGCACTGTTGTTTTCGTTTATGCACTGAATTATTTTCAAAAGGCTAGAACCCAGACAATCGGATTCCAAACGAAGGGTTGTTAATGTTTGAGGAAAGTCACCCAAGCTATTCCTGTCTTCTATACCATGATCTTGACAATTTTTTTGAGACAATTGTATTGCCACTATATTTAGATACTGTAAGCGTGTACAATATTTGAAAACGTAACGTAATACAACTGGACACCCAACATGAAGTTCGATGGTTAAGTGTGTAAAGTTTACACCGCACGTGGAAAAGAATTCGGTAACGTCATTGTTACAGCCTCTATTCATAAGTATTTTGGCTGTTGGAACGTATAGTGGTGTAAACAATGAGTTACTTATCTCATTGTACTTTAGCTGAATACGGTCGCCTTGAACAAGAGTGAAATCGGTACTCACTCGACGCCACTGCCTGCATACCAGTCCTACATTCTTGCGGTCTGATAGGTTGAGGTGTTTGAATATGAAAAGAAGTAATTCGTCAGGCAAGGCCATGTTAAATTTCTCCAGCTGCAAATATGCCGTGGGTGATATCACTGAAAGAACGAGAACTTTCTATTATTCTGCGCCATTACTATTACCATTGGATATATAACACTAATAACAATGTTTGCAAGCAGTACAATTGAGATATCATAACGACGAACAAACCTACCATTGAAGGGGGCCCGGAGAAAAAATTTGGAAAAAAAAACTCTGAAGTATTGGGGTTTTAAGCATTTTGAGTAATATATTTTTTGTGAAGTATACTTGGTCAATATGTTGATATTTTTCATGTAAAATAAGCATACTAAGAATTAATTTCCCTTTCATTATTGTGGATACTATGCCTTTAGCCTCCATAACGTCTTTGTCACCAAGGGTGACAAAGACTCCTGGGGTGGGGGCTACGGGTGGACCTGGGGGAGGCTAAGCCCCCCCCCCCCCCAGGACCCCCCTATTTACGCCAATGTCGTCAACGTTGTTAAGTAGGCATACCAGTACCTACAGGTATATACCCATAAATAGGGGTAATAATCTAATGTAGGTACGCATACGTTACGCCTTTACTTTATAGCCTAATATCCTTTAAGCAGTGCCGAATTAACCTTCCAGGGGGCCGGTAGACGAACTCTCTTTAGGGACCTATTCCACTCCCTGTTTATAATTTTACAGTTCAACTGACTGTATTTATAGGTCCATTAGCAACCTGTTCGGTTTTGTTACTCTATTTAGTCCCTAAAACACCCAGGAGCGTAAAGATGAGAGGGGGGGGGGGACGGTCCCACTTGCCCCCCCCCCAGCCTCGAGCATTAGTTCATACTTCATGATTCCCTTTGCAGCAATATGAATAGAACCGGTCCGAGTTTACTCGAACATGCTTTCCAATTTATCAAAATTAGTAGATAGAGAAAATGAGTAATTTCATGGTAAATAATTTTCCTATGGTTAAATTTCCGATATCTCGGGTGGGGGGGGGGGGTTGTCCACCTGACGTCAATGGTGGTGAGGTAAATTCTAGATAGGTCAGACCAACACATTACCATACAGCAATACTGGCAGGGCACGCAATGCATTTGAGCGTGACTAGTACAGGTAATATAAGAGCATGCACGTAGCCAGGGAGGAGGCTTTGGGGGCTGAAGCCCCCCCCCCCCCCCCCCCCCCCGAAATGTAAAAAAAAAAATATAAAAAAAAGGAGAGTTCTGGTGACAAAGACGTTGTGGTGACGAAAGGCATTGTATCAACAATAACGACAGGGAAATTAATTCTTGGTATGCTTATTTTACAGGCATCATAAAAGAAAAATCAACAAATTCACCAAGTACTTTCACAAAAACATATGACCTAAAATGCTTAAAATCCCAATATTTCAGACCTATTTTCTCAAACTTTTACTTCGAGCGAGGCCTACAGGCCCCCTGGTAGGTTTATTCGTCGGTAAAATTTCAACTGTACTGCTTGCAAAATGCGTAAAACCTCACTAATTTGGACCTATTTATCAATTTTTTTTTCTCCGGGGGAGACCCCCGCGCCGCCTTTCTCCAGGTTATAATATCTCCTTCTTCAGCCAGCGCCCGTCCTTGTCTGGTAGGCCATTTGACGCCGTGCCGCGTAATATAGCTGGGCCAAATCCAGGGGATAATATGCACAAAACCTCACTAATTTGGACCTATTTACCTTTTTTCTTCTCCTGGGGACACCCCCGCCCCCACCCCTTTCTCCATGTTCAAATATACGTAAAACCTCACTAATTTGGACCTATTTATCAATATTTTTCTCCGGGAGAGACCCCCGGGCCCCCTCTTTTCCAGGGGACAATATGCGCAAAACCTCACTAATTTGGACCTAATTATCTTTTTTCCTTCTGCTGGGGAGACCCCCAGCCCCCCCCCCCCTTTCTCCAGATTCAAATATCCGTAAAACCTCGCTAATTTGGACCTATTTTTCAATTTTTTTCTGCGGGGGAGACCCCCAGGCCCCCTTTCTCCAAGGTATAATGTGCTAAAGCCCCCCTAGAAACTTTGGGAATTTACGCCAATGTTTTTTGTATACATTTTTATGGAGCTTATTTATTAATAAAAGTAATTTTTACATTCAATATTCTGTGTTTGGAAGAGATCACACTTTTTTATCCTTGCATTGTTCATTTTGATGTTTTACCTGTAATTTTTTTATCCCTCTAAAAACACTAAAACTGTGTGTTTTTGAATGAAATTGCATAAAAATTTCCGGGGGGGGGGGCGGACCCGCCGTTTTACTCAGGGTATTTCATACACCCCCCCCCCCCGAAATAAAATCCTGGCTACGTGCTTGTATAAGAGGCAGAGAAGCAGAGGCGGACGCAGCGACCGGCAATTGCTCCCCCCCTCTTTGCCTTTTAAATGTAAGTGTTACTGCACTCAAAATGTGTAAACTTCCACTATTTCAGCCCTTTGTTATATCCAAAAAAAAATTCACCCGGAGGAGGCCCCAGGCTCCCGTTGTTCACAACTTTATTAGTTGCCTGTAAAATCTCAATGTTACTGCTATCAAAATGCGTAAAATTAAAACTATTTCAGGTCTTTTTGCGCTCAACTTCGACCTCTGGGCCCCCCTTTATATGCTCTGGCTCAAGCATAAAGAACCCTAATGTCATTAATTTAATAGCTGCGTACGTCCACGAGAACGGCTTTCCCCATTTTATGTACCGCCCCCTCCGAAAACCTATCGTTACGCCACTGACAAATCTGGGACAGCCTCTGCTGCATAGTGCATAATGCATAGCAATATTACATATATTTTTCTTCAGTGTCAGGTTTGCATTTATAACGATGTACATCTAGTTAGGCGGCTATTCCACTGGCCGATTTTCCTTCAAATTTGATTTGAGATTTTTGTTTTACTCTATGACATTCTCCACTTTAATTTCCTCATGTTAAAATTGATCAATGATCCTAGAGTAAAATCACGCGTTGCAACTAATAACAAACTAAAATTAAACAATGGCGTCGTCTAGAGATGATAAATCATTTAAATTAATTTCTTGAGAACGAACGAATTATTTCGTAGTTTAAATCATAAAATTTCTTGTAGATTATATAATTAAAAGGTAGACGGAGGCAAACTTACAAATTTGGAAAAAAATTGAAAACAAAAATGATCAATTGTTGATAACCAAGGGAGTGGGATGTAAAATTAAATAATGCAACATTGATGATTTTCCGTCAATGACAAAATCAAATTTGATGTAAAATCGACCAGTGGAATAGCGCCTTAACATTATTCCAATTTGAATTGCAAGGACTTGTCATATACGGCTTCAAAATATTAATAGATAGTGCTGGTACATTACAGAAGGAGCAGGAAGGCTGGTTTGGCCGTTTGGCGTTTGGGGACGAGTCGGTCAGCGTAACATCTGTGTTTGCACCATTCGTTGCACTGCGCATGCTCATGGACTTAGAAGAAGGACAAGGTTTTTCTGTGGACTTTTGGGGAAATACCTATGCATACCAATATTTGTATGCCAATTTATGGAATCATGTCAATTTGTGATGGTTGAATCTGAAGCTGATGGGTATTTTTTATCGGCTGCAATTTAAAGTTACAATTAAAATTTAAAATAACCAGATACGGTTAGGAACCAGGGCCATGGACAGATGAGAGTTAAAAAAATCATATCATATAAAGGGGACCAACATTTTAAAAAATTCCGGAGTATTCCGTATTCCGTGAATTATTTAAAAACAGTTAGGAATACGGCTGGAGTCGTTTGGCTGCCCAGCCAGGTACTCATCGTAGCCTACCATCATTAGTATTTAGTGCATTTAGTTTTTTTTTCTACTACTGCACCTGGTCCTTCGGGGCATCCCTTGTATAATCATCATGAGCGAAAAGTTTTGTTTTCGCTCAAATGATCGCCAATCTTCAACGTTGAAGGGGCACGAGAAGAAGAAGAAGACTGCACCTAATAAGCTAAATGATGAAGCAGTGACACACCTAAATTTCAAATTATGTAAATAGGATTAAAGAAGCTTGTGTTTTGATATTACTAAATAATTAACGGAAAAATTAAAATTCCACAATTAAAAATTAATTAGACTTATATAGTGTTTGCAATTGAAAACTTCACTGCACTTTACAGAATAGTCAGCAGCACAGAACACCAAAATAGCATGCAGTACCGTAGGCCGAAAGTAAATTACAGTATTACAACCCTTCACATTGAACTGTAGCCTACGTACCTACGTACCTACGTACCCACTGTTCTTAGGTACTCAAAAATTGTTGATCCCGGAATAGAATTATTTCCCATGGAATTCTGAGGTAAACCACGGAATATGGCAGCCCTAATATATAATTATACGATGTTCTGTGGTTGGAGTCCATGAGCATGCGTAGTGCAAACGAATGGTGCAAGCACAGGTGTTACGCTGACCGACTCGTGTTTGGGGTTCCAACAATGTCAGAGTATTGCATGATGTTGAGGGTATTTAGACCGACCCTGGTAATGATGTGACGAGTTGGACCCCGACGAATTGCACAATGGGCTGACACCAGCGGGACGCCCGACCTTTTTTTAGTTTGTAGGTATTTCACCAGAAAAACCACTTTGCAATATTTGAGAATTTGACCGTCATGACCATTCTATAGTGTTATATATTCAATGCTATTACCTAAGGTTGAGAGAGGGCTCGAACGAACGCAGCCCTGGTCACTGGTCATTGTTTGTAAAAAAATATGAATTTTTTTCCCCTAGTACCAAGCTATCAGGGAAGAAGTGCCCTGTTGATTTTTGTTAGTGTGCCCGTGCCGTATGCACACAATGCACGCGCCAACCAAGGCCACACAACCCCCATTCATAAGGGGCAACTCAGGTACCTAACAGCACGACTCGACCACTCGCGACCCCTCTAGAACAGTGCCCTGTGCTTAGCTTATGGATATCGAAGTCTCCAGCCTGTTCTAGTAAAGAAATGAATGAAATGATATTTCCAGCAGGCAGCAATTTCCAGTTGCTTCTAAATCTTTCCACGGGTCTTTATAAAGGCAAGGAGATGGTCTGCTGTTAGTCAGTGCAATTCGGTCCTTAACGTTAGTTTCTCGTAGTAATCTATTTTGTATATTTAATCGGTTTTGTTGTGTTGTGTTGGATAAATACATTCTCGTCTCGATATCATTATTTCGGGTGTTGTTTATCGTCCCGTGCTTCAGAACATTACTATTGTAGTGCAACCCATCCGCTACATTAGCATAACAAACGACTACGATATAGTATGTGAATTCAAAAAAAATCATTGGAGTCGTTTTGTAAAAATTTTAGCATTTTTTTCGAGTTTTTGGTTGGGAAAACCCCCCAAAAACAGCCCCTCGAGATGTGATTTATATTAACCCACATGTCAAATTCAAATTTTTTTACGTTCCACATCCTATATAGCAGTATTAATATTAATTTTTTTTTCTTCTTCGGCCGGTACTCCCCTGCGCCGAAGGAATATATTTATAAATTAACAATTATACCCTTATAATACAAATAACCGGTGGGCCCCCAAGTTAATCAACTTGTCGGGGGCTCGCACAGTAAACGCTGTAGATGATGCAACATGTTTTCTATTTCACGTCTGTGTTAGCAAAAAAAAAACTTAGTTTTAATTTCAAATCAGTTTAATTCATACCATTTAAAATTGTGAGTTAACGTAAAGAGTAATTATAGTAAAGTAAAATAATTAAAGTAAGAAGTAAAGTAAGTTTTAAAGTGAAGTATTTTAATTCAAAAGCCATTTTTTAATTTTCGTTTTTATCTCTCCTATTTTAGTTAATTTTTTAAGTTGTATGGGCAATTCATTAAAAATTTTCGTTATACTATTTAATCTATTCCCGTATTTGTTGTAGGCTGGTTACAAATTGACGTTTCTTGGATTTCGAGTATTGTGATGTGAATTGTTTTCTGTTTCTATGTTAAAATTCTTGTCAAAGAAGTTATATTTAATTACTTTAAATGTATAGAGTTGTTTCAGGTTTAATATTTCGAGGTACTTATATTTATCATCAATGTGGTTACATTTTTTTGTTTAGTTTGTTTGACAATATATTCTTAATTATTCTATTTTGGGCATTTTGCACTTTATTTACATAAGTGTTTTCGTCCCTGCACCAAGATGTTATTCCGTAAGTTATTACAGGGCGTGATAAACATTTTTTATTACTTTCCTTGGCATCCCGTATTTTAATTTATGGAGAGCTGCACTCCCAGATCGCAGTCTTTTACACAATGACTCTATATGCGATTGCCAGTTTAGATGGCTGTCAATGGTTAATCCCAAATATTTGTGCTCTTCTACCATGTCTATATATTGTGTGCAATTGTAGGTATTGCTGGAGTGCAGACATCCATGTTTGTGGAATATGTATTTGCTTTCAATTTGTTTGGGTCCTCTATTCCTCATGTGCATGATTTTTGTCTTTTTGAAGTTAATTGCCAGACCGAGGTCATGGGTCAGTTGTTGAATTTCTCTGATTGCAGAGTTCACTTTCTTGCTAGCTGCTTTCACATCTTTGTTTGCAATTACGAGTGCCATATCATCTGCGTACATAAATACCTGCAAACCTTTTAAGTAGTCTATTAATTTATTAATCGTTAATATATATAAATACGGTCCCAGAAAACTGCCTTGTGGGACACCGCTGTCCCATGCGCCTAATTTACAATTTTGCTCATTTAGTCTGACTGTTGCTTTTCTGTTTTTTAGGTAATTTTTGAACCATTCAAGCTTGATGCCGCTAATACCTATTTCCTGCAGTTGTTTTGTTATTACCAAGTGGGGCATTACGTCAAACACTTTGGAAAAATCTAAAAAGAGGATTAAAATGTTGTTGTTTAGGTGAAGTTGGTGATTGCAATAATCACTAAAATCTCCAAGGCATTGTTCAGCACTTTTCGCTTTCTGAAAACCATATTGTCTGCTACGTATAATTTTATTTTTTATTAAGTATGTTGTTAGTTGTTTATGAACTATTTTCTCTAATATTTTCTCAGACGAGTTCAGAATACTTATTGGCCTATAGTTTTTTGGGTCATCGTGCTTGCCATTTTTATATATAGGTCTTATTATCGCTTCTTTCATTTGCTTCGGGATAGTTCCATCGCTTAGAGAACCGTTTATTATTTTCGATAATATTGGTATAAACTGTTTGTTTGATGCTATGTCCCTCATCCTGATTTCGTCCGTTCCTGGTGACTTTTTAGTATTCATTTATTTAATAGTTGCTCCCACCTCTTCGGAGGATACACTTTTCCATTTAAATATTGGCTTGTGAACAGTATCTGTTTTGTTATTTATATCTGTCAACTGCACCTTACACGATGTTTTTACAAGGTTTATTTCTGTTATAAATGATTTAAGGAAGTCTGTTGCTATATTAATTGATCTCATTTTTTCTCGGTTTATTAGGAAAAATCGGTTTATAGTTTCATCCACAGAGTTCAAAATATTTCTTCCTGTGATTCTGTTTATGATTTCCCAGGTTTTCTTTTGATCATTCTTTGCTTTTTTTATTTTATTTTATTTTATTTTATTTTATTTTTAGAAAATAAATTTAATTTTTGCTGAGTTTATAAGTTTTGTTGTTAAGTTTGTTTGTCTGTTGTACTTTTCTCTTAATTTAGCATTGGCTTTGTTCTTCTTTAGTTTTTGGAATAGTTCATCCCTTTTACGCATTTCGTGTTTTAGTTTCTGGTAAAAAAAAAGTAAATTCGTGTCGGGGTGGTACTACCCGTGCTACAGGAGTTTTCAGGTTGCATCAACAGCCTCCTGTTTAACCTATCGACAGTCAGGGAAGACTGCCGAGACCGCCAGCTTTACATGCCCTCCGAAGCATGGTAGTCAGAAGATAAATAATTGTACCACTAGAAAATTTTGGCATTCGGGTGGGACTCGAACCAGTCACCTTCTGGATGATAGTCCGAGTCGTTACCTCTACGCCATTCTGATTTACTTTAGTTTCTGGTTTACCCATATACATTCAGTGTTTTTTTGACACTTATTGGCTGAATGCTTAAAACGAGATTTTTCATAAATGGTTTTCATTATTTTTGTTATTGTATCGTATAAGCAGGATGCATTTTTTGTGTCGTCTGCTAAAATTGCCCAGTTTTCTTCATTTATTAATTTGTATATTAATTTTTCATCATATCTAATTATTTTTTTCTTGGGTTCCTTGAAGATAAATTTTTCTTTTAACTTTAGATCGACTATCATCGGGTAATGATCGGAAAATTTTCTTTGTAGAACCACTGAGTCAATCACCATAAAGTTTTTGACAAAGCAATGGTCAATACAGGATATTTGCAATTCATTATCTTTAAAATGCTCTCGAGTTGGTGTCGTTATACATTTTTGATATCCGCTGTTAACCATCAAGTCTAAATAATCTTCTTTTTGCTGTGATTTTTTTTTTAAAGGTTAATATTTATATCCCCTATGACTATATATTTTTTTGCCATACTATTGATTGTTCCTTCCAGCTCATTGACGAAACAATTTGCGTTTTTATGTAGCCTATATACTGCAAGTACGTCAAAGCATAGGTTAGGGCTTACAGTAACGTTAATTAGAATATTTTCCATTGACATAAAATTAATTTTCAATTTTTTTTCATGGCATATCATTTTTTTCTTAACATATACAAGTATTCCCCCTCCCTGTTCATTATTTGGTCGGCAAAAGGAGAATTGCTTATAATTTTTAATACTGTACAGGTTTACTTCATTTATTTTTAAAAACGTTTCACATAAAACAATTAAATCTGGCTCTAATTCAGTTATTAAGATTAAAAGTTCATTGAAATATTTATTCATGCTTCTTATGTTTAAATGAATAATTCGTAAGTCCTTAATGAATGTGAATAATTTTTCATCAGCTGTAATAGAAATAACATTTCTGCTATACGGTTTGTTGTAAAATGTAAAGTTATCTATTTTAGTACGGGGGGGTGTTGCAACACCTTTACAATCCTATATTAGGTTTAAAATATCTTGCTTACTCTTAATCTGAATTATTCTTCCTCCTTCTTCCTTTTTGACTAGAATTCTTCCTTCTTTTGTCCACACGTACTTGAAATCCGCGTCCTGCCAGAATCATGTTCCTTTTTCTTCGTGAGCTAAGTTGCGCTATAATTGGCTTCGGCTTATTTTTATTCCTTGTGGGGATTCTGTGTATTGATTCTATGTCATCTTCTTGTATTTTTACTCCCGTTATTTCAGCAACGTTGATTAACATTTTTTGCAGGTCCGCCTGGGTTTCGCCATTTATTTCCGGTAAATTGTGAATTTCCATACAGGTGCTCCTGTACTGTTGTTGGAAATTGTTAAGTTCTTCTTGTATTTGCTTTATGGTTTCATCTTTTTCCTTAATTTCATCGGTCAATTTCGCCACAGTGTTTTGAAAGCTCAATATAAGTTCATTTGTTTTTCTTTGTCCGTTTATGAGCATATCTATTTTCGCTTCAAGTGTTAACTCTTCATCATCCTCACTGTTTTCGCCATCACCACCTGCTGTTTTTTTCTTTTGTTTTAATAATAATAATAATAATAATAATAATAACCTTTTCTTTCTTTTCCTTGTCCAGTATTCCCTGGACAAGGAGCATACGTGTATATTACAAAAAATACAATACATAAGAACCGGTCCGAGTTTACTAGAACATGCTTTCCAATTTATCAATTAGTAGATAGAGAAAATGAGTAATTTCATGGTAAATAATTTTCCTATGGTTAAATTTCGGATATCTCGGGGGGGGGGGGGGGGGGGCTGTCCACCTGACGTAAATGGAGGTGAAGTAAATTCTAGATAGGTCAGACCAACGCATTAACACACAGTAATAATGGCAGGGCACGCAATGCACTTGAGCGTGAATTTTCAATCATTTAAAAAAAAAAATCAATAGCCTAATTAAAAAAAAAATTTTTTTGCACAAAACCAAACTGTTTTTTGGGAAAGCAACCTTTTCCGGTTTCGTTACTCAATTTAACACCTAAAACATGCCTAAGTTAGAAATCATCGATAGAAAGGTTTCGAAGAAAAATTATTTTTTAGTCATTTTTCATTAAAATTTAGTTATTTTTATTTTTTTCCCCCAGAAGCAAACTATCAAGGGGCAAGGGACCCCCCGCATTTTATCAACATTAATAACAAATACAATATATGTGAATTTAAAAGAAATCATTGGAGCCGTTTCCGGGAAATAATTTTTTTAGACGTTTTTTTGGAGGTTTTTGAAAATAAACCCCCCCCCCAAATTGAGTTAGCAAAAAAAAAAAATTGTTCCAAAGTATGATTTTCGTGAACCTACATGTCAAATTTAATCATAATCCACCGTGTAGTTAGTAGTAGTAGTAGTGTTCGTCGGGTTAATAACGACTTAGGCCTCATATTTGGGCCCATAGAGCGACTCCAACTTGACTGTCCTATGCCAGCCCATTTATTTATTTATTTGTAGCTCGCTGACGTAGGCCTTAGCCCATTGAACAGCGCAAACAAGTACCCTGGGGTACATATTCTATGGTGCTTTCGCACATACGGTTTTATACATATATTAATTGGAACTTTCTTCCCATGTCCAAGGAAGTGATCTCGCGAAGCGAGCTACTCCTAATAGAGGCACTTCCTTAAAAGAGTCAGGACTATGGAATACGAAGCATTCAAGATGCTTATATCTCAGTCCTGCGAAAGAGGGGCATTCACAAAGTATGTGCTCTGCCGTCTCGTCATGCTGGCTGCACCACCTGCACTTAGTGTCACTCAGCCTATTGAGTCTGTTCATGTGAACTCTGAATGGTCCATGGCCAGTCAGTAGAGCAGCGACCATTCTTGTAGTCCTGCGAACTGTATCTATTTTATGCAGTCCGTAGTCTTCTGCTGGGTTCCTCATGAATAGTTTAGAGTGCCGAGGTGTCGAAAATGCCCAGTGTTGTAAGAACTCTTTCTGCAGTCTTTTCCGAAGTAGGTTTTTAACATATGCTGGGCCTACAGGCAGGACTGGTTCGTTTCCTACAAAGGGTGTCTCTGCGCCTTGCCGGGCTAGTCGGTCCGCTTCTTCGTTGCCTGGGATTCCCTTGTGACCCGGGACCCAAACCAATTCGATTTCAAATTGCTGACTAGTGAGTATTTTCATCTCTTGTCTGCATTCTGCAATCAACCCAGAGTTAACCACGGGGCTTGACAACGCTAAGATGGCAGCTTGACTATCAGAGCAAATGTATACTCTATGCGTACCGTGTTGATAGCTGAGTTCGAGCGCACATCTTATTGCGAAGACTTCGGCTTGAAAGACGGACGTATAGGTGCCTAATGGAATGGCCAGCTCTGTTTTAGGGGCTTCACAAAAGACTCCTGCTCCTGCTCTCCCATCAATTAGTGAGCCATCGGTAAAGTAGACTACACTGTCTAACCTTATGAAATCGGGCTTATCAAGGGCCCATTCATCTCGTTGGGGTAATCTAATCTTAAAACAGTCATCCAGACTGATCTTTCTGCCAATGTGATCTTGTGGCATTTCTGTTATGACTTCATTTGGTAGTATAGACGAGTCTCCTTTCCACGATCCATTTAGTTTGAGTCGCCAAAAAGCGACTTCTGCTTGGTTTTTAATGAAGAGATAAAGTGGTGGAATGTTGAATAGTACCTCTAAGGCTGAAGTGGGCGTGGTTCGAATGGCTCCAGTGGCACCAATGCAGACCAACCTCTGTAGTTTTTGCAACTGTTTTTGTGCAACCCCCAGGGAAGTTCTCGTCCACCAGACAATGCAGCCATATGTAATTATTGGTCAGCCCATAGAACAGTGGACCTCCTGATTATAGTGGATTCCGAACCACTTGGGAAACACAGCGAAGTCACACGATTAGTTCGGAGGTGACCAGGACAAGTCCTACCATGCTTCCCTACCGGCACTGTGCACACGGCCAAGTTATCTGCAGCTTTGAACCTGCTCTGGTCCGCTGAATTCAACTTGGTATGGCGGCCGGCACCGTGTAGTTAGCCCGGAAATTTATTAACAGACAGACAGAGCGACAGACAGGCATTTCGTAAAAACCACTTTTTTGAGTTCCTGGTACCTCAAAACGTGTAAATCCGTTGAAATCTCGGAACCGAAAATTTTGACCATCACACTACGTATAAATTGGAAAGCAATAATACCATCCCGCATCCCCTAGCTAGCGCTTATTTGGGACAAAAGACTCATACAGTGCTGCTAAACATGGCTTCATCATTTTTTAATAATAATAATAATAATAATAATAATTGTGTATTGACCAGAAATTTGACAACTACATTTAAGATAAAATATATAAATTTCCGACAATACATTATTGACGCCGATGAGCGTAAGCCCATTATAATATAGCCCAACATTATATGGTGTATATAACACTGACATTAAATTAACTTTGGTTGAACAGGTAACCTAAACCGCCTCGGCGAACCTAGCCAGGATGCTAAGGGCAGGTCAATACGACGTAGCCCTTATTCAAGAACCCTGGGTGGTACAGGGGAAGGTGTCCGGACTGGCTGAATCCAATGGTAAGTTGTTATATGACACTACAAATAAAAGGCCCAGAGCGGGCATTATTGTAAGCAAGAAACTAAACTTTCTCTTGTTGCAGGAATTTTGCTCGAGGGACCTTATTTGTGTCAGACTCGTAGTAAAGATACAGGGTGGTCCAAAAGAAATACTCTTGGCATCTGCGTATCTTCCATATGATTCGCCCACTCTACCTCCAACGGAAGAAGTGGAAAAACTCATTGGTGAAGTTAACAAGAATGGTGAACACCTGATCTTGGGTACAGACGCCAATGCACATCACACAATATGGGGGAGCACAAACTGCAATGACAGAGGTGAGTCCCTATTTGACCATATACTGCAGGCTGATCTCAATATTTTAAATAAGGGGTGTAGCTAGTGGAAGGACGATGCAATTGAATAGGCAGTGTAGACTTGAATTGGTTTGTATTGCAGTGCTTCGACTCAAGTTAGAGTAATTTAACACACAGTGGTTACAATATGAGCTGTGAGACGAGAACGATACATGCTTACAATTAATATTGAATTTGATCCAGCCTGCTTCCATATAGAAAAACCAACTCTGTGTCCACAGCTAAAGGAGCTGATGAGACACAGAGGGTAGATTAAAGATACTATTGAATAAGAGAAATAAATACGTAAAAGGAAGATTGAGGAATATTGAATTATCTGAATGTGAACAGCGCCATCTACCGGGAAAAAGGTGAAGCTGGAAGCAGACTGGTTATTACACATGTGGGACTAAGTGGTCCCCACATTACCCCCCTCCTAAGACTGGAAGTCGGAGAAATGTCGTGGAACGTGGACGTGACGACCTGAGCGAGTGGTGCGAGTCGGTGGTGTCGGCACGACGTCAGTGGCAGGAAGTGGTGAGGAGACCTTCTCCTGAGGTTTATCTTGAGCAGGATGCTGATGCGGGGGGTTGATCGTAGACTGGTGAGACGGTTCGTCTGTACTGGCATTAATGTAGGCCGGCTTGACCCTGTCCATTGACACAGTAACCGCACGACCGCGGCTTGAAATCGTAACTGTTTTGTCGGTGCGACTTAACACAGGGAATGGTCCCGCATAAGGACGTTCGAGGGAAGCACGGACGTGGTCTTGTCTCACGAAAACGTGCGTGGCCTTGGCAAGGTCTTGTGGGATGAATGTTTGATGAGCCCCGTGTCTCTTGACGCGAGTGGGGCGTAGTGAGTCGAATTTCCGTCGAAGTGAGATGAGAGTGTCCGCCGGACTCTGATTTGAAGGAGGAGTTGTCAGCATCTGTCCTGGTAGTTTTAATGGTTCACCATAGACCAGATCTGCTGGAGAAGCTTGAAGATCTTTCTTAAGAGTGGCGCGCATGCCCAGTAAAACTAGCGGAAGGGCTTCCGTCCATTTGTCATTGGCATGACACATAATGGAGGCTTTGAGTGAGCGGTGCATACGCTCTACCATGCCGTTGGATGCAGGGTGGTAACTGGTAGTCCGTGCATGGTGAAATCCGCATAATCGGGCCAGGTCAGCAAACAAATGGCTCTCAAACTGTCGGCCGCGATCTGTAGTAATTGTCTCCGGGCACCCAAACCGGCTGATCCAGCAGGAAATGAGGGTTCTGGCGACGTTTTCGGCGGTGATGTTCACCATAGGAGCGGCTTCCGGCCATCGCGTGAAACGGTCAACGAGTGTTAGCAAATACGTGTAGCCTTCCGACGGTGGTAATGGGCCTACAATGTCGAGGTGTATGTGCTGAAACCGTCGGTCAGGCTGAGTAAAGGTTCCAATCGCAGTGAGGGTGTGTCGATGTATCTTGGACAATTGACAGTTGACACACAGACGAGCCCAGGCGCGGCAATCTTTACGGATAGAAGGCCATATGTAGCGTTGGGCAACCAGGTTAGCAGACGCTGCTATTCCTGGGTGATGTAGGCTGTGTAGGTGCTCGAAAAGTTGTCGACGTAATGGTTTGGGCACAAATGGGCGTTGTATGTCTTGACTAGAATCGCACGTAAGGACTGAATCAGAGCCCGGAATGGGAACATCAACGAGGATGAGGGACGTCTTTCTACTGGACCGAAGCTCTTTGAGTTCTCTGTCGTCTTTCTGAGCAGAAGAAAGTTGCTCAGGAGATACGGGAGTAGAGATTGCTTCGATTCTTGAGAATGCATCAGCGGCCAAGTTGTCCTGCCCAGCGATGTATTGGATGTCCGTGGTGAATTGAGAGACGAATTCCACACTGAGAAAAATCGCCTTAAAACACGCGTTAGATTTTATGATGTTTTCGTTGAGTATTCCAGTGAGTCATCGTGATATTCGGTGGTACGTCGTGATACAATAAGACTCAATTAGTATCAAGGTGATAATCGGGGCGTAACGGGGTGAAAACGACATGTGATAAAGTGACTGTTTAGTCACCTAGGAACTGAACGTATGTCTATAAATATGCATGACTGTTCACGGTGACTACAGGCTCTTCCTAGGTGACAAGCATGGCTCGGCAAGGTGTAATTTCCCCTTGATCCATGACGATAGTATATTCACTTGAAACAGCATGAATACAAGTACAAGATGATGTTTACATCGTGCGTTATAGCGGCTAATTATTCGCCATGTAACTTCTTGTCTTGAACGTTTAGGAACACACTGCTAAACATCTTGTGTTGCTTCGAGTTAGCGTTTTATTACTAAACGTTGAATTATTTTCCCACAATCACAGCAATACAAAACGACTACATCATGTTTGCGTAGTTTACGTCCAGTTGCTCACTGACATTGTGGACAAATTTAGCGTTCTGCATCACGGTGTGGGCATCAGGCTGTTACTGAGTGAATAATTTGGGAAAGTTACGTCACAGTCACATGACTAGCTATTCATTCGACATGTTCCAAGATGTAAGAGAAGAAAAGTGACGTCACATGGGTATTAGTTAGGCTTCCGCCAACAGCATCACTGCTGGTCAATGCTGAATGTACCATTTTACCATGAATGCTGGCGTGGCATATTATATATTATATATTGTATCATATATTGATACCTACTTTTCAAGATTCGACAAGAACGCCTTCAGTCAATATCCTAGTATGTCCTCCAATGACCTCAAGTACCCAATTACAACAACTTTGTTGGGCTACCCGCAATTTAGTGAGACGACTTAAGAGGTTATTCGTATACATGCATTCAAAATGGTTGTATCCGTAAAAAAATAATCATAATAATAATAAGAACCGGTCCGAGTTTACTCGAACATGCTTTCCTATTTATCAATTAGTAGGGAGAGAAAATGAATAATTTCATGGTAAATAATTTTCCTACGGTTAAATTTCGGATATCTCGGGGGGGGGGGGGTCCACCTGACGTCACTGGAGGTGAGGTAACCTCAATATATTTAAAACACATTACAACACAGTAATAATGACAGGGCAGGCAATGCATTTCAGCGTGAAGTTTCTATCATTTTTTTAAAAAAAAATTTTGCGCAAAAGCAAATAGGTTTTTGGGAAAGCCAACTGTCCGGTTTCGTTACTCAACTTAACACCTAAAACATGCCTGAAGGTAGAAATCATCGATAGAAAAGTTTCGCAGAAATATTATTTTTTAGTCATTTTTCATTAAAATTAAGTTATTTTTATTTTTTTACCCCCAGAAGCAAACTATCAAGGGGTAAGCGACCCCCCGCATTTTATCAACATTAAGAACGACTAGAATATATGTGAATTTAAAAGAAATCGTTGGAGCCGTTTTTGAGAAATAATTTTTTTTGACGTTTTTTTGGAGTTTTTTGAGAATGAAACCCCCCCAAATTGAGTTAGCCCCAAATAAAAAAATGGTCTCGAGGTATGATTTTTGTGAACCTACATGCCGAATTTCATCAAAATCGACTGAGTAGTTTGCCCGGAAATCGATGCACAGGCAGACAGACAGACAGACAGATAGACATTTCGTAAAAATCACTTTTTTTGGTTCCTGGGACCTGAAAACGTGTAAATCCGTTGAAATCTCGGAATCGAAAATTTCGACCATCACAAAGCTTTCCTTATACTACGTATAAATTGGAAAGCAATAATAATATATAATTCCGTGATTATACATGAACAAAGACAGTTCAGCGAAATAGGGTTTGACGATTGACGGTTACTGACCATCTTCATGTACAAATTATAATCCACAAAGCAATAATAATGTAATAAATCAACAAAATCCGAAATCAGGTTATGCTATATATGTACACGTTTCTCAGATATCTTATACGCACTGAGTAACAGGGTAGTCGCCCAGAATCATGCTGGTACGTTCTGCGTCACGAGGCTTTCACCTAGTATAAGTAGATTCACAGTATGCAACTCAATGCTTTCGTTAGGGCGGCAATAAAATACCGCCAATTTTAAATTGCCAAACTTTTATTTCAATTTTTTTCTGCTTAAATATGAAATGTTAAACGATGAGCCAAGGGTCAATAAAACAGAAAACAGTAAAAGAATCAAATTTCAGCAATTTCAACTTCATATTCTGTCGCTATGTATTTTTCAGACCCTTCATATATTGGTGTATAAATACGCGTAACATAACTTTCATCTCATAAACGATGCCCGGGTTATTACCGTAGGTAACTCCGACGAATGTTACCCCACATGATTGAATCAGGTGAAATTTGGTTGAATTGTTCATTTCCATTGAATACGTATTCTGAATAATAACGAATTTAGAGTAAAAATGGGGAGGGGGATCTAGACGAGACCCACCCCTAAATTAATAAAGTAAAATAAGTCATGGATGTCTACGGTTCACGGGCTCACCGCTTATTGTAATGCAATTTATTGGTTTTCTAAGACCAATAACTGTCTGGGATACCCCTATATAGGTGGCAGGGCTGTAGTACTATACGGCAGTGGTTGGGCCGCCATAGGGCCGTTGCTTTAGCGTGTATTTTTATATATTAATGGTTTCCGTAATGGTCAAACCATATTTGATGATGGTATTTGCTAGCAGGCATCTCCCTTGTCATCGAGCAATTGACCTAGCTCCCCGTAAAGAACGGGTTCTGGTGTGTAAAAGTGTCGAAATCGTAATGAGTACTCAACGACACGGGCCAATAATGTTGTAGTCAAATGCAAGGCATTTTAAACTTCAAAACTTAAAGCGAGCTCCAAATTTGGCCTGTATCGCTGGATTGGAGTGGCTTCTAAATCACCCACAATAATCGTTGTGTCTCTTAGTCCTCAGTGATTTTCGTGGAACTCATTATGCATTACGCTACATGTCACAGTAACTCGATGCTGAATTCCCATCGCCATGAACCATAACACAAAAAATGAATGAAAACCGTTAAAAGCCAATTTAGCACCTTATTTACGATGTTTTCACTTAAAATAAGACGCTGGAACGTTCTAGAATGTTCTCGAAGTTTCAATCCACCAATAGGAGTGCCTGTTACAAACAAATCATGTATTCGCGATTCTGATTGGTCGCCGTCAATTTCTTAACATCAGCGGCATCAGCTCAGCTCATGCCGATGTCATTTGCGGTGGATGGCATTGGCGTTCGAGTCAAAATTAGTGTTTTTATTTTATTTAATAATTTCAACAAGGAAATGTGGTTGTGTTTTTGTGCGTTTGATTTACGATATCTCCTTTTGCCTCTCCAACCGACATTGCTAATTATGTAATGCAATACAGTAGTATAATATGAAAGCGTGCTTCCAAACGTTTCGTCAAAATTTGCGGCCGATATTATCAGTGGAACTGCGTAGACTTGTAAGATATCGTACCAACTTAGGCGTATCATACGCAGTGCCACTGTCCCACTGATGATGTCGACCTTAGATATTGACGAAACGCTTGAAAGTACAGCGATATTATGCACGTCTGGTCTTTTTATGTATACTGCAATAGTTGTTGTTTTGGTCTTGTTAAAATCGGATTAATGAGCCGTGGTTTTTGATATGGCTACGGTCTCGGCTCATTGCACGATGTTGCCTATAAATTTGATTTTAATAGTTCGACATAATATAAAAGTTAAAATAAATTAAACTATACCTAGCGATTGAAAAATGTCTTGAACTTAAAAAATATTTATATATAAAGAATTGTACCTCAAAATATTGCACCATTTTCATCTTTAAGCAATATAGTTGTTTGATTTATTTTACCTTTATTTACGGCATTGCCCTGAATCCTATGTGTATTGCTTGAGGTACCTAGATATAGTAGTAACATCTTTAAAATTGTCATGACCAGGGTGATTATCCGTGGTGTTAAAGAAATTTAGCCATATAGTGTGAATCGTTAAAGTTATCTACGTTGTTCAATAATTTCCGTGGTTGCGTAGTGATATGTTCAGTTTCATTTCATGAACATATTTTCTGATTATTTGTTTGTTTCTGCAGTTACTTTATTTATACTTACTCTTTTTTGTCATTATAAAGCATATCACTGCAAAGATATGTTTTTTTGTACTTTGACCAAGTGCTTAATATAATCTACCGTATCTATGTTATGTATTATCGTAAGTTAAATTACTTTTTTAGCATTACTTGAATACCTTTAATGCCTCATAATAAGCGGCAATAATTATCAAACCTAATGTCATTAATAAAGCAGCAATATATTTTAAACTATTGTATTATTATGTACTGTACATACTCACACCTTGTCAGAAAGGAAACGTGCTGTGATTGTCACTATATTTGCTGCTTGGCATTTTTATTTTCTGTTGCAGAAATCGTACGCTTCCAAACCAGAGTGTACGGTGATTTCATTGGAAGTTTCAGCGCTATTGTGGTAGGCTACCACAGAGGATGAAAGTCAGAGCGACCTAACTGCTGAACCTACTATTAGGTATTCGGTATCTCATGTCATTAAACAAACACAAGATGAAAAAAGTTGATAATTCGAGATACCTAATAGTAGATCCAGCAGCTAGGTCGAACCTGATTTCCATCCCCTGTAGTAGCCTACACCGCAGTGCTGAGATTTACGATGAAATCACCGTGGTTCGGGGTGGGGCCGTACGATTTCAGCACCAGATAATAGGATGCTAAGCAGCATAAACACGGTGGCAACCACCATGAATTTAGGGTTTAGACAGCATAAGTAGGATGAAAGCATTTAGGAACAGGCTGAATTAGCAACTAGAACTACATGAGTGCAGGGAATATAAGAAGCCAAGCAGCTAGCATTTGGTGCTAAGCATCTTGTATTAGGCGGTATTCATCCAATACTACGACGTTTTCTTACAAGTAACGACATGTAAGCACGTTAATACTCAACGAAGCCTTCATAAAACACAAGGGTTAGCAGCGTACCGCAAAGGCATTGCACGTAAAACTACATGCATGCATGTGCATCACCGTGTTTTTCGATGCAAGCAGCGTGTTTATGTGTATTAAGCACTATAAATACAATGTTAAGCCCATGGTAATATGCTGCAGCAGCTTAATACGCACGCAGCAGCATGTGCATACATGCTGAACAACGTGCCTCAGCGTGAGACTAGGTGCTTTTATCTAAAAGCAGGGCGTTCCTGAGTGTTTTGACACCAAGAACGCTATGTCAGCGCAGTGTAATACGGTGAAACACCGCGTTACATGTACTGTCACCTAGATTATAATGCTCAATCTTCATGAATTACATGTATTCATCTAGTCACAAATGGAAATGCTCGGTTTTAGGGGAAAACAGTGACGTCACTTATGCCATACGTCACTGTTTAAGCACCATGTTACATGTGCAAGGGTCAACCCCATGATCCTCGAAGATTAGGCACAGCACAACATAGCATCATAAATCATAGGGTTCTGTTTTCTCAGTGCATTTGCCGCATTTGGCGAGGTGAGCAACTTGTTTTTGGATTCTGAAAAGCGTGCGTCAACGGTTTGTGATCGGTATATACGACAAAAGCGCGCGCTTCTAGCAAGTATCGGAAATGACGAATGGCGTCGTGTACCGCAAGCAATTCGCGATCGTAGGCGGACCATGTTCGTTGGTTTTCTTTAAGTTTCTGCGAGAAGAATGCCAATGGCTGCCAATGATCGTTGATCCGTTGTTGGACTGTAGCTCCGATACTGGTGTCTGATGCATCTGTGACTAGTGCAATCGGAGCCGTATGATCTGGATGCGCGAGTAGGGTGATGCGTGCCAGACTGTGTTTGCATGAGCTGAAAGCTTCGGTAAGCTTTGTTGTCCATGGTATCGTAGCGTTCCCTTTTACCTTGTCTCCAGATAACAACGTGTTGAGTGGTGCTTGTTCGTTGGCTGCATTTGGTAGGAACCGGCGGTAGTAGTTAATCATGCCAAGGAAACGGCGTAGATCTTTGAATGTCTTTGGAAGAGGGTATTCAGTGAGTGCCTTTACCCTGTCTGGTAGGGCTTGTGTGCCTTCTGCTGACACGAGGTAACCAAGAAAGCTGATTGACCCAACGCCGAGGGTACACTTGCTAGGATTAATGACCAGGCCATATTCTCGGAATCGTTGGAAGAGTTGACGTAGGTGTGATTCGTGCTCCTGCTTATCACTCGATGCAACCAGTACGTCGTCGATGTATGAATATGCCCACGGGAGGTCGCGTAGGATGTTATCCATGAAGCGTTGGAAGGTTTGAGCAGCATTGCGAAGACCGAATGTCATGAATGGGAATTCGAAAAGGCCGAACGGAGTATTTATTGCTGTCTTTGGAATGTCACCATTGGAAACTGGTATCTGGGTGAATGCTTTGACCAGGTCTATTTTGCTGAATACGGTTTTTCCTCGCAATTCTGCACTGAAATCTGCGATGTGGCGGACTGGGTACGCGTCAGGAATTGTTCGAGCATTGAGCCGTCTGTAGTCCCCGCATGGGCGCCATGAATGGTCGCTTTTAGGTACTAGGTGTAATGGTGAGGCCCATGGGCTGTCGGACGGACGACATACGCCGGTCTGGATCATGTCGTTGAACTCCTTTTTGGCGATAATAAACTTGTCCGGGGCCAACCGGCGTGGGCGAGCGGAGACGGGAGGTCCGTCTGTCGTTCTAATGTAGTGGACCGTGGAGTGTTTGACCTGGTCTGTGGGTTGTCTCGGCCGCGTGAGGTCGCTAAACTCCTCAATTATTACTTTTAGACTGGCCGGGGTACTGTGCGGTATTGTTGAGGTAGAAACGCTAGGTTGCTTGGAGGGGCTTTGACACAGGTTCGCCTTGCGATGCGTTGTCCCGTCGATCAGCTTTGAGTTCTGGAGATCCACCAGCAAATTAGAGGCTGCGAGAAAGTCTGCACCGATGATGGGTTGCGTGACATCGGCAATGATGAAATTCCAACGGAAACTGCGTCGTAATCCCAGGTCCAGTTGTTGAGCTGTTGTTCCGTACGTATTGATGATTGTGCCATTGGCGGCAGTCAGCTCGAGTTGAGTACGACGGAGCGGTAGGTTGAGACGGGCACGTGGAAAAACGCAGATGTCGGACCCTGTGTCAATGAGATAACGTATCTTGGTGCTAGGGTCCGTGATAAGAAGGCGATGTGAGGTTTTAAGCAGGTGTGTAGTGGCGCAGGCAGGCCCTGCCTTTACTGGCTGCGATCGTCGTTTTTTCGGAAATCTGCATGGCTGCTGGCACTTTCTGGCCTTCCTCCCATAGGTTTGGTGGTAAAAACACCAAGTTGGGTCTTGTTTAGGCGCTGGTGAACGGAACTGGCGCTGGAACCGTGGCTGTGTGGCACGTTGTCCGTATCTGTCGGCGAACTGTGCCTGTAGAGCCGCGACGTTCTCTGTTAACGTCCTCAATAGGTCCACAGGGGCCATTGTGTACTCAAGAATCCGGTCACGTGTTGCTGAATTGATGGTGGCCATCTTGTCGGCGAGGTTCGCGACGTCATCTAGTGACAGGTGATCATGACCGATGATTGCCAATTGTATAGCGTGCGGGAGGCGAGACGTCCAAATGGTGCGTAAAACCGAGTCTGATATGGCTTTCTCAGCGAGGGCCCGCAGTCTCCGGAGAAAAGAGCTGGGAGTTTTGTCCCCTATGTTTTCCGACATTAGTAGCTGAATGCGACTGCTTGCTGGAAGACTCATTCGTTGGATTAATTGCGTTTTTAGCTCAGTGTATGAGTTTACTGGTACTGGGGCAGCTAACAAATCTGAGATCTCGCTGAGGGTACTTTGGTCGAGCGCTGAAAGGACGTGGTAATATTTCGTCGTTTCCATTGTGACCCCAGCAAGTGCGAACTGAGCCTCCGCTTGAGTGAACCACAGTGCCGGTGACAGGTTGGCCGACTGTGTCCAGAAGGGTGGAAGCTTGACCGAGACTGCCATCGTACTAGCAGGGCCTGTCATCTTGGTTGTAGCCGTGGGTGTCGGTGGGTGTCGGTGGCTGTAGCAGTTGTAGCTGTAGCGGTTGTAGCTGCAATGGTTGTGGCTGTGCTGCTGCGGTGAATGTAGCTGCTCCGGGGTGGTTTCCACCGCCTATGGCCGGATGAGACGTTCTGGAGGCTGGAACTGGAACGGGCTGGAACTGGAACTGGCTGGAAGCTGGAACTGGCTGGAAGCAGGACTGGAACTGGCTGGAACTGGAACTGGCTGGAAGTTGGAACTGGCTGGAAGCTGGAACTGGCTGGAAGCTGGAACTGGCTGGAACTGGGACTGGAATCTGGAAGGCTGCTTGTTCCGTTGTCGAGGGTCACCAATGTAGCTAGTGGAAGGACGATGCAATTGAATAGGCAGTGTAGACTTGAATTGGTTTGTATTGCAGTGCTTCGACTCAAGTTAGAGTAATTTAACACACAGTGGTTACAATATGAGCTGTGAGACGAGAACGATACATGCTTACAATTAATATTGAATTTGATCCAGCCTGCTTCCATATAGAAAAACCAACTCTGTGTCCACAGCTAAAGGAGCTGATGAGACACAGAGGGTAGATTAAAGATACTATTGAATAAGAGAAATAAATACGTAAAAGGAAGATTGAGGAATATTGAATTATCTGAATGTGAACAGCGCCATCTACCGGGAAAAAGGTGAAGCTGGAAGCAGACTGGTTATTACACATGTGGGACTAAGTGGTCCCCACAGGGGAATAGGCCTACATTTATAACAAAGACTAGAAGGGAAGTGTTGGATATCACTGTGTGTACACAATACACTTCTAGGTACATCTCAGGGTGGCAAGTGCTGCTGGAGCCATCACTGGCAGACCATCAGCACATAGCCTTTACCCTTGAGGAACCTGACATTGAAAGGCAAGTATTCAGAAATCCCAGGAAAACCGACTGGTCAGGATACCGGGAAGATCTGAGAAATGCAGTGAGAGATATTAACTGTCAAACGAGGGGTACAGTGGAATTGGACGAGGCGGTGGAGCTCATCGAGCAGACCATCTTATCCTCGTACAATAGAAACTGCCCCGTAATCGAAAAAAACATCAAAAAAAGTACGAAGTGGTGGAATAACGAATTAGCAAAAATGAAGACTGAGGTACGTAAGTTATTCAAGACCTCAGCAAAAGTTGGTAAGTGGGAAGCTTATCATAGCAGACTCACAGAGTACAACAAAGCTATTCGGAAAGCAAAACGGAAAACATGGAGAAGCTTCTGCGAAAAAGTTGAAAATACAGCAGAAACAGCTAGACTCCATAAAATACTGAAATCCACCCACACTAACCCCGTGGGAACTCTGGAAAATTCTGATGGCAAGTTTACTCGGACAGGGGAGGAGACACTGGAAAAACTTTTAGGGTGTCACTTCCCCGGTTCGGTGAAATGCGACAACAGCAGCACATCAGAAGACAATAAAGCCCGAAGGGCTGATTGGAACTGTGCCAAAAGGCTGATAAAACCGGGACAGGTGGGCTGGTCCATCAGCACTTTTGAGCCATGCAAGGCTCCAGGTCCGGATGGGATTTTTCCCCTCCTTCTTCAGGAGGGGAAAGAGATCCTCACCCCGGCATTGACAACCATCTATCAGGCCAGTGTAGCGCTTGGACATGTTCCTAAGTCGTGGGCAATGGCTAAGGTAGTATTTATACCTAAACCTGGAAAGGCGAACTACGCCCAGGCCAGGTCATACAGGCCGATATGTCTCAGTTCTTTTCTATTAAAAGCTCTAGAGAAAATCCTGGATAAACATATCCGGGAAAAAATACGCACTAACGCTGGTTTGCATAGTTCTCAGTATGCGTACCGCCCTGGCAGATCCTCTGAGACTGCATTGCATCAACTGGTGAGCAGACTGGAGGAAAGCCTGGACAATGGGGAGATTGCACTGGCAGCGTTTTTGGACATTGAGGCGGCTTTCTCCAACGCGGGACATGACTCCATGGTAAGGGCGTTGGAGGGAGTTGGCGTAAATGCAACTGTGTGTAGATGGATCAGATCCATGCTTAGCAATAGGAAGATTCTAGCATCCCTATCTGATGAGAAGGTGATGGTAAGGGCCACCAGGGGTACGGCACAGGGGGGGGTTATCTCGCCCCTGTTGTGGAACCTTGTGGTGGACAAAATCATCACCAGACTCAATGAGGTGGGAGTGTACGCACAAGGATATGCGGATGATTTGGCCATTGTGATTAGGGGTAAGTCCATGACGGTCATAACCGAGCTAATGCAAATGGCTTTTTCTGAAGTAGAAAAATGGTGCAAGGCTGAAAATCTGAGCATCAACCCATCCAAAATCTCGATGGTACCATTTACTCGAAAGAAGAATCTTGATGGGGGAAAGCTGCCTAAGCTTTTCAATCAAGTTGTAAAACTGGGGACGGAGGTTAAGTATCTAGGGGTTAACCTAGACAAAGGACTTACCTGGAATCCCCATATTACAAAAACTATTAACCGAGCTAAACAATTAATTTATGTTTGCAGACGGGCAATAGGCACAACGTGGGGAATCAGGCCCAAAATGGCAATGTGGATTTACACAATGGTCATTAGGCCGGTGATTACCTATGGAAGTGTAGTTTGGTGGACCAAGACTACACAGGTCACAGTGACAACCAAGTTGAATGGGCTCCAGAGGCTGGCCTGCCTCTGTATCACAGGAGCAATGTCAACTTCACCAGGGGATGTCCTGAATACTTTATTGAACCTGCCAACCCTGGGAGTCTTCATTGAAGCACAGGCCAGGATGGGCGCCTATAGATTGGAGCTGGAAGGCTGCTGGAGAAGCAAAAGGTCAGGCCACTCCAATATTACCAAAAGCATATCGGAAGACACGCTTTTAATGCCGTCAGACCGAATGACACCCCTGCTCTCATTCAGCAAACCATTTAACACTAGAATTCCAGCTAGAAAAGAATGGAATGCTGAAGAACATCAAACAGGGGACAATGACCTAGTCTGGTATACAGATGGGTCGAAAATGGAAAAGGGGGCTGGAGGAGGAGTCTATGGGGAAACTGTAGACAAATCCATAGTCCTAAGCCTCGGCAAATATGCTACAGTCTTTCAGGCTGAGGTAGGGGCCATTATAAAATGCCTAGAGGAGTGTATGGAAATGGAAAGCAAGGGCAAAACCATTATTATCTATACAGACTCGCAGGCAGCGATTAAGGCTGTGGAGGCTATAAAGATCACATCAAAAATGGTGTGGCACTGCATCAACCTCCTAATAAAGGTGTGTCGGGAAAACTCAGTCTCGCTGATTTGGGTCCCGGCTCACTCGAACTTTGATGGGAATGAAAGAGCCGACGAGCTGGCTCGAAAAGGTGCAGAAACGCCATTCATTGGTGCAGAACCTAAGTATGGGATGGCTTATTGCCAGGCCCGTACTTCTGTACAAAAATGGGTGCAGAGAAAAACTGCAGAGGAATGGAAGAAAGTCCCGGAAAGCAGATTTGCTAAGAAGGTTATTCCGGGTCCTAGTAAAAAGCTCACCGATCAGCTTCTCTCTTTAAGTAGAGAGCAAGCTAGAAGGGTGGTTGGCACGCTTACGGGCCACGGCCACTTCAACAAACACATGCATAGGGTTGGCGTGAAAAACGACAGTAGATGCAGACTGTGTGAAGTTGAAGAAGAAACAGCTGAACACATTCTCTTTGAATGTGAAGCGCTGGGAAAAACTCGATACCAAACTCTTGGCCACCCTAGGTCTGAAGAGGAAACCATCCGATCTAATCCCATCACAAAAACACTAGAATTTATCAAAAAGACTGGTGTTATAAGATGGGCGTAGACGGCAAACGTGGAAGCAAAAGACCTTCTAGGTCGACGCTTATAGGAACTCAAACGAGTAGGCCCCACGAAGGTAAAAAAAAAAAAAAAAAAAAACAGGTAACCTCCATGTAATAACCGAAATTTGAGGATATAGGAAAACTGGGCTTACGAATCATGTCAATTCGAGCATATAGCCTAAGTAGAGGATATACATCAACTGTTCTTGTCGGGGCTTGTGGTCCAGCGGTTAAGACGACGCCCGGTTAGGCGTAGATCGTGGGTTCGAATCCCGCCAAGCCCAGTTTTTCTATATATCTAATTTCGGTTGTTCCACATCCTCTTATATAAAATCTGTAATTTGTTATATAATTAAATATGTGCACAGTAAATGCTATTTTTTGCTTTCCAATTTATACGTAGTATAAGGAAAGCTTTGTTATGGTCGAAATTTTCGATTCCGAGATTTCAACGGATTTACACGTTTTGAGGTCCCAGGAACCAAAAAAAGTGGTTTTTACGAAATGTCTGTCTGTCGCTCTGTCTGTTCATCGATTGCCGGGAAAACTACTCGGCCGATTCTAATGAAATCTTGCATGTTGGTTCACAAAAATCATACCTCGGGACCATTTTTTTTTTTTTTTTTGGGGCTAACTCAATTTTATTCTCAAAAAACTCCAGAAAAACGTCTAAAAAAATTATTTCTCGCTTGCCCCTTGATAGTTTGCTTCTTAGGGTACAAAAATAAAAATTACTCTATTTTCATAAAAAATGACAAAAAAATAATTTTTCAGCGGAACCTTTCTTTCGATGATTTCTACCTTCAGGTATGTTTTAGGTGTTCAATAGGGTAACAAAAACGGACAGGTTGCATTCCCAAAAAAATATTTGCTTCTGTGCAAAAAATGATTTTTTGAGAAATTACGGAAAATTCACGCTCCAATATACATTACGTGCCATGTGTCATTGTTACTACTGTTATAATGTATTGGTCTGTTCGTTCCAGAATATGCAATTAAGTTTTAATGGGTTTTTAATATATTGAGGTTGACCCCCAATCGAGGGATCTGAAATTTAAACATAGGGAAATTATTTCCTATGAAATTACACATGCCTATATCTACTAATTTATTAATTGGAAACTGGTAAGTAAACTCGGACCGGTTCTGTATACTTTGGCTGCTGGAAAAGAAATGCAAACTTTTCAAGGAATTTTTAACTTATCTTTTGGTAATTATTTACATAAATTGACTTCAGTTTTTTTAATAGGAATTTTCCCTTTCTTTTCCTCGTAGTCTCGAGTCAATAGGAAATTAAATTATTGGATTGTATGCATAGCAGGCGGTTTAGTGCCCAGGAACGAAAATATTCACCGAGGTATTTTCCATGTTTTGCCATGTTTGATCAGTGGGAACACCGGACCACTATCAGAAAATTGTCAGCGACTCTTTAGGCCAACATGTTCAAATGTGCCCTGCAGTTGGTAACGATCAAAGGATGTTGGCTATATTTGTTGGCGGCAATGCTGAGAGCGCTAAAGACGTGTTATTTAATATCCATCACAAAGCAATATGTGCCCTTCAAAATACGATTAAACTTTTTAAAAAACAGCGAAAGGGGCCATTTTTGACGCGATACGAAGGTCTTCTTCTATAATTTCAATCTAGTGATTGGTTTGCAGCAAATCTATCCACCTCCTTCTCCACTCCTCCCTGTCCTGGGCCGTTCACTTGAGTTCCAAGTAGGTTCCGCACCTGATATCTTTCTTGAGGTCTTCTGCGTACGCCTTCCTTGGTCGCCCTCTTGCATTGCATTGGTGCCTTCGATTGTGCCTTCTATTATGGTGCCTAGAAGTCCTTCTTGTCTGATCAGGTGGCCCATCCATTTTGCTCTTCTAACCGAAATGGAGGTATCCAGGATATTAAATCAACTCCCGAAAAGGATGTCTCCCGGAAGGCCATCACGAGAGGATGTCGAATAGAGTATGTTCCATGCCTCACAGACGATGCTGCCACCCTCATGGAAAGATACAATGTAAACTTTTTATGCTGCGGGTCCGTGCTCGGAACAAACGATATGTACAGGGACTCAGACACTAGAAATCATAAGCACCGGAAGACAAAAGAAATGGGCCGATATGATTGATAGTCTCGACATGAAGCTCAGCTGCAGAAGAGCCTAGAAAGTACTTAAAAACTTAACTGGCGACCCAGCGCCGAAAATTGCAGTCACGTCACTGCCAACCATGTGACAACTGAACTGCTATTAAAATGGCAAGTCCCGCGGTGGAAAACCCATATTAGGCGAAGACTAGACCACCTTGACGTAAGTAATTGCCTAAGCAGCCCTTTGAATGTGGATGAATCGTTACCGCCGACCTCAGCATACCGGTCTGGAACGCGTCTGCACACACTAAAGAGTTCCTGTAAATGAAGCTGCACGAATCATCTCAGGCTGTCTCAAACCCACCCCCGTTCACAAGCTCTACCCCATCATCGGCATAGTACTATCCGACGCTCCGTTCTGGAAGACGATGGAAGAACAAAAGTAGAGGACGACCCCCGGCATCCACTTCACGGACAGTCAGCTGGGCGCAATCGCCTTAAGTCCAGAAAGAGTTTTCTCAGCCGAGCCAGAAGGGTGGAGGCAACAGCCAGCTCAATTCGCATCGACACGTGGAAGAACCTAACTCCAAACAGTCAGGAAGAAATAGCACCCGGAGCTAAACTACCGAACACTAGCTGGTGGAGGCGGAACCTCAATGGGAACGAGGTTTACAAGATACGACGCAATAACATGATAACCATTCAGATTTCATGAAACTCCAATAAGCAGTTACGGTTAATGAAAAACGGATGAATAAATAATGAAAATTTCACTTGTAGCGCATGTCTATAAGAACCATAACCCATTTTTGCTTTCCAATTTATACGTAGCAGAAGGAAAGCTTTGTGATGGCCAAAATTTGCGATTCCGAGATTTCAACGGATTTACACGTTTTAAGTCCCAGGAACCCAAAAAAGTGGTTTTTACGAAATGTCTGTCTGTTCTTCCGGGCGAATTACTCAGTGGATTTTGATGAAATATGGCATGTAGGCCTAGGTTCATGAAAATTATTTTATTTTCGGCTAACTCAATTTTGGGGGGCTTTATTCTAAAAAAACTGGAAAAAAAACGCCTAAAAAATTGTTTCTCAAAAGCGGCACCACGATTTCTTTTAAATTCACAGATATTGTAGTTGTTATTAAATTTAAAAAAACTCTGTGGGTTGCTTGCCTCTTCATAGTATGCTTCCGGGGATACAAAAAATAAAAATAACTCAATTTTCATGAAAAATGACTAAAAAATATTATTTTGCGGAACCTTTCAAACGTTGCTTTCTACCTTCAGGTATGTTTTAGGTGTTAAATAGAGTAACAAAATCGAACAGGTTGCATTCCCAAAGAAAGATTTGGTTTTGTGCAAAAAGTATTTTTTAACGAAATTATCGAAAATTCACGCTCCAATTCATTGCGTACCCTGCCATTATTACTATGTTATAATGGATTGTTCTGCTCCTTTTAGAATATTGAATCCCATCGATCAATTCATTGCTTTGGGATAGGGGATATCCAAGGCCGTAGCCAGAGGGGGGGGGGCTCCAGGGGGCCCAGAAATGCTTGCAGCATTCGCTAGATAGAATGGAGTTTTAAGAATTTTTAAATATATTGAGGTTACCTCACAGATGGACCCCCCCCCTCGGAAAAAATCTCTGGATACGGCCATGGGGATTTTGAAGGATCCGATATTTAACCATAGGAAAATTATCTACTATGAAATTACTCATATTCTTTATCCTCAAATGATAAATCGGAAAGCATGTTCGAGTAAACTTGGACCGGTTCTTTTAATTCTTAAGGCTGTAGGGAGTGACAACGACATGAGCGTGAAAGCCCATGCAGAGGAGGTATTTTATTTGAAGCAATAAAATATAAAATTACTAACCGAGCGTTGTCTTCAGGGGATGTGTAAAATAGTTGACCCAAAAAGTGCAGGGATGAAGCTTTGGAATGGCCTCCTCTAGTTGAGCACCTGTCCGCTTTGCGCAGAGAGCACAGAATCGTCTGCAAAAAAAAAGAATGAGTGTTATTATTGTATTGTATTATGATTTGTGGGTAACTACGCAGGAGGCTTGGGGAATGGGGAGCCCTCCCCCCCACTTGTCTCAATGGGCTAAGAACGGGGGATTCAAGATGCTAACTATTCACATTTCAAGTACGTTCAATAAGCAGTTACTGTTAAAGAAGAAGTGATGAATAAATAATGAAAATGTTTCACTTTTCACTCATTTTTTTTAATTCTAAAGGCTATATTGAGTGGCAACAACATGAACTTGAAAGCCCATGCAGAGGAGGTATTTTATTTCAAGTAATAAAATATAAAATTACTAACCGAGCGCAGTCTTCGAGTGATGGTTCAAAATAGTTGACCCAAAAGTGCAGGGGTGAAAGCTTTGGAATGGCCTCGTCTAGTTGAGCACTTGTCCGCTTTGCGCACAGAGCACAGAATCGTCTGCAAAAAAAAGTTGACTGTTATTATTGTATTATGTATTATGATTTAGGGGTAACTACGAGGCATTAGGAACCCCTCCCCCCCCCCCCCTTTAGCTCCATAAACTCGGTAATGTAAAACTTATAGCAATACCGGCCTGCTTGCTTGTTCTCCCCTCTCACCCAAGTTAGTGCCGGAGCCTACTCAATGTGTAATGCCAGAAGTTGGCCCTCCTACCTGTCGTATAAGTTGTGTAGAGGACAATCAAGAAATCATAAAAATTGTGTGATACAGTTTATAAAACAATATTTAAGATAAAATAATGTAATTTCTAGTAAATGGTCAATATTAACTTGAGTTTTTATTAGCAGCCGTTACCTACAGGGACACTCATGGAGTTGGTTGAAGCAGATTCAGGTGATCCCAACGCGCCTTTATTGGCATTGTGGCACCGGTTATTAGAAGAATGTGGAATGTTTTTTTTGGTTAAATACACGTATTATTATTATTATTATTATAGGTATAACTAAATAGCCGGTGAAAATAATGTAAGTCTGTGGCGTAGCCAGGGGGGGGGGGGGGGTCCGCTGGGTCTGGACCCCCCCCCCATTTATAAAAATAGCCAATTTTTCAGATATTTATTTACAAAATTCCCCCGGGGAGACTCCGGTCCCCCTGTTTCCAGTTTTGTTAATAAAGTTCTCGTCTGCAAAATCAAAAATAGTTTGCCTACAAACTATTTCAGGCGCATTATTTTAAAAGACATTCCTCGGGGAGACCCCCGGGCCCCCCTTGTTAGCTGTAATGTTCTACCCATGTCAAATATAAACAAAACTTCTTTCAAAGTGCGTAAATTCCACTATTTTGGGCCTATTCTTTTTCAAGATAATTCCCCCAAGATAAGACCCCACTTTGACCTCCCAAACAAGAAAATTAAGGAAATTAAGATCATGCCCCCTAATTAAAACCTTCGTACGTCCATGAGAACGGCTTTCCTCTTTTTCTACTATTTTACGAAAGTGGGGGTGGGGTGCCAAATGAAATTCGAAAACTTTTCGTATGTGGGCAAACTTTATGTATTGATGATGCATGAAAACTGGAACCCCCCCCCCCCTAATTTTATCTGGTGAACGCTGATATTTCTCAGGGAGGGAGGGGGGGCTATGTATGGTAGTGGTGGTACCACAGAAATTCGAAATGTAGTAATTTGTCATGTTAGACAACAACTGGAAGCTCTATTTGACAATTTGAAAATTCCTAGAAGCCATCCATGCTCCTAAAACGTCGAAACAATTTATAATTGTACCAGAATATGGACGCTGACTTTGTTACCTATCCAATTTTTCACCTCATTTCAAAACTCCTAATAACCGAGAGAAATGAGGATGTGTATCATATGTTTAGTTTATATTCATGTTATAATTTTTAACGGTTAATACGTAAATATACTTAATCGGACGGACGTTATAATTTGGCTAATTTCACCGTTAACACAATTCAGTGCTTATCCTATTTTCTTATGCCTACTGTTTGAATAGCTGCAGTGTCAAGAATTTTTTAAAAAGGTACGACGAAGTCACCTTGATGGGTATACGTTGAAGAAGATGTCAGTGTTTCAACAGGATTATGTTTTGCGGCAGATTTATAAGGAAAGTTGCTGTAATGCAGGACTACACTAAATTCTGGTCAGTTGTCGCCTGTCTTTTGGAGATACATCATCTTCCTCGCCCACTTTAAGTAAGTAACTTAATATTTTGGGCAGTTCGGATCATCGCTTGAAAATTCTGTATAAGGACTACTGCACTACACCACCATCAAGGCCATAGCCAGAGGGGGTCCAGGGGGTCCGGACCCCTCCCGAAATATTTGCAGTGTACACTACATCGAATGGGGTTTTAATTATATGGAGGTTACCTCACCTCCGGTGACTTCAGATGGACCCCCCCCCCCCGAAAAAAAAATTCTGGCTACGGCCTTGACCACCATCTAGCAATGTAAAACAATAAAAAGAACCGGTCCGAGTTTACATGCTTTCCAATTTATCAAATAGTAGATAGATAATATGAGTAATTTCATAGTAAATAATTTTCCTATGGTTAAATTTGAAGTCGTCAGGGGGAAAATCGGGAAGGTCAAAAATTGAGATAATGGTGGCATTCTGAAAGAAAGAAAATTGTCTTTATTTTCCATATGAACGAACTTTGGGCCTTTCGGCCCACTCATACAATTAACCCATATCCTGTTCAGTTTTTAACGCAGTTTTAAATGACCTAACAAAACCGGAGAAATAAGGTTCTGCACAAATGACGCGGGAAAAAACTGTAAAGGCTACAATGGACTTGTAGGAGATTGGCTTAGTAATAGAACAAAAAGTCAATATTTATTTATTGAGAAGCACATGAAAATGCAGAAAAAATTTCTTCTGCTTTATGACATTATGCCTACATTATGACTCTGCAATAGGTATTTCATGAAAAGTTTGAATTAGTGCCAAAAAAATGTCCGATTGCCTTTTGACCAAATCCGGGTAAGAGTAGACCTTGATGATACTTTTCTGGCATCATTATTGTGAATGAATGAATAATAATTATAATGAGCACAATATAATGCAATACAATACAATTATAACTAAACTAAAAACACTTAACAATTGTGCTGGTCCTTGTTTGTTTCAGACTACCAACACCACGATGGAATCAATGGTGCGCTCCCTGCCTTCGTCAAAAGACAATTCTGCTGAGGTAAGACTCCTACGTTTTTTAGAAATATCGTGGTGAAGGGATTGTGCGAATTTTCAATATTTTCGTTATCCACCCCTTCAATAACTTTGTAATCAAGTAAAATAGGGGAAAACCTCGGACCTCACTGTTTTTATTCACAGAAATGTTCCTCGTGGAATTTTCTAGCTAAAACTGAGAGATCTTGACTTATTTCTAGGTCGATTTTTATTTAATTTTTTATGGTCCTCTTCATGATCCAGCCACAAAAAAAATTGGTACCCAGACACGGGTTTTTTTTCTCCCCATCAGCTCTTCGACTATTTGGTTATATTTGCTCAATTGCCGTCAAACTCGATCAAACTCAGCAAATTCACGAGGCCAATAGCAGTTTCTTACAAATTAGGAACCGTGGAAGCGCATGTCAAGGTTTGCGTTATAAAATGACTTTAATCTTAGTTCTGTTCCTAGGATAGTCAGGACACTTGCCATGTCGATTCTTATACCAATGGCACTTGACCGAAAATTAGGTAGAGCTGTAGCGCGCGAGCCAAATTCTTAACCGGTAGCTTGTCTCAGCTAGTACTACAGCGCTATCTAATTTTCTATAAACGTCTATTGGCATATTGAATAGACATGTGACATGCCAAGTTTGAAGAAATTCGAACAAATAGCTTGTTCCTGTGGACACACTTGCATATATATGTATATGCATAGTTGCCGAAAGCACAGGAAGCGCTTAGCGCCTAACACAAGGGAATACGCTCTTCTTGGCCTAGGCTCAGGGCTGAGGACAGACGGCAAACCTCTGTTGTGTAAATGTTATATCGGTCGTCACGTATGTCCTTAGCCATAATGTATAAATCACGAACCTTGGGTTCGAAGAAGCAGAGAGTTTGGAGACTATAGTTAGAGACTATAGATAGAGTCGAAAGAACTAAGGAGACAGAACTGATTCACCATGTGAGTTGATACATAGTGCAAGTAGGAGTAAGCTCCTATGGATTTATGAGTAAGTACGTTATCATGTAGCCCTTATGTAACTAAGTTGCCCCCCCCCCCCCTAATTCATTATGTTGTCCCTTGTCCCTTAAGTTGTCCCTAAGTTATAATGTGGTATTAATGTTAAGTGTATTAATATAATATAAGGTATTTGGTACCATCCTATAAGCTTATATATAATTCCCCTCTCATAAGTCCACTCTGAATACTCTAATCTATAGAAGGTCCCAATTAGTGGTATTCGGAGTGTGACACGGAGAATATCGGGCATAATTTTGGCAATCTATTTGTTTCAGCTTGCTGAGCCATCACAGCTGCCACATACTATCATGCTAATCTCATGCATGGAAAATGCCATTGGGGCCAGAGCCCAAAACGAAATAATTTGGATGGCACAACGGTTTGCGACAAGAAATAATGTGAAGGATGAACAGAGTCCGTACAATACCAGCTTTAAAGACTTTTCAGAAGGAGTCGATAATTTACTGTATCTTTGGCTGACTGTTTTTAAACGTTTAAAAATTTGTGCTTGCGGTCCAACCCGTCGTTCAATGGCAAGAGAAGAGTTAGGGCTGAGGGGAGCAGTGCCAGAGGAAAAGGTCAGAACTTCGTCTCTTTCAGTAAGTATATTTTAGTAAAACGTAAGCATTAAAAGCTTCTGGAGACACAGTTATATGGCAGAGTTGCTGGTGAAAGCCGCAGTGTACTGGATAGTGATCTGGAATCTTGTAAAGGCCCCATTCCACCACCTATTCACCTCTGGCTAATTAGATATGATTGTTAATGTGAGAGGCTGAACCCAAGTGAAATCCACCATAATCAGGAGGTCCCCTCATTCCTAACATATATAATTCATATTCTAACACCCTGATGCTGCTTCCAAGGGGAAGGGAATGCCCATCACCTATTCAGTTGCACTGGCATTTAGGTAGAAAATTAAGACACAGGAGGGATTGGCCCAGCTCTACTATGCAGCACGGCGTCAAATGGCGTTCCGACCAAGGACGGGCGATGGCTGACGAAGAAGAAGATATTCAAACACGAAGTATTGGCGCTATCCAAGTTCCATTGATGAACCCATGTGTGCCAACAATCGTACGAACAACTGTACTGACACCCTGAATGGCACCCTCCTATTGGCTGTGATAGAGGGGCAACCCCTTAAGGGTTGACGAAGGGCCGATAACCCGGCAATGTGAAAAACAAAATGAAATAAATAAATAAATGTATTGGGTTTTTTCAAATTTATATATAAAGTGAGAATACAATACAGTAGGGGTGGTCCAAGGGATTTCTCTTCTGCTGAGCTCCCCCCCCCCCTTAAAACTACTAATACTAAATTATTTATTTTATTTTATTTTGACTCCATAAAAAACATGGTGTATATGTTTCGAAGGTTGTACCTCGGTGGCTCCGTAGCGAGTCGATCACTCTGTTGAAACCGGGGCTGTTATTTAGTACACTGCAACCACAGATAGAAACCAAACGTATCTTGGATTAACGACCAGGAAAGGCAAAAGGACTAAAGAGTTTAGACTAGCAATTTAGAAATAAAGGTGTATTGAACTATTATAGAGCCGGTAGTCTCCTATGGGTCAGAAAAAGGGGCCCTTACAAAGAGACCCGGTCCGAGTTTACTCGAACATGCCTTCCAATTTATCCAAATTAGTAGATAGAGAAAATGAGTAATTTCATGGTAAATAATTTTCCTATGGTAAAATTTCCGATATCTTGGGGGGGGGGGGGGTGGTGTTGTCCACCTGATGTCACTAGAGGTGAGGTAAATTCTAGATGGGTCAGACCAACACATTACTACTCAGCAATACTGGCAGGGCGCGCAATGCATTTCAACGTGAATTTTCTATCATTTTTTCTACAAAACCAAATACTTTTCTGGGAAAGCAAACTGTCCGGTTTCGTTACTCAATTTAACACCTAATACATGCCTGAAGGTAGAAATCATCGATGGAAAGGTTTCACAGAAAAATTATTTTTTAGTCATTTTTCATTAAAATTTAATTATTTTTATTTTTTTACCCCCAGAAGCAAACTATCAAGGGGCAAGTGACCCCACGCATTTTGTCAGCATTAATAACGACTGCAATGTATGTGAATTTAAAAGAAATCGTTGGAGCCGTTTTGTATAAATAATTGTTTGGAGTTTTTTTGAATATTTTGAATATAACCCCCCCCCCCCCCAATTGAGATAGCCAAAAAAAAAATGATTCCGAGGTATGATTTTTGTGAACCTACATGCACAATTTCATCAAAATCGACTGAGTAGTTTGCCCGGAAATCGACGGACAGACAGACAGAGCGACAGACAGACATTTAGTAAAAACCACTTTTATGGGTGCCTCTGACCTCAAAACGTGTAAATCCGTTGAAATCTCGAAATCGAAAATTTCGACCGTCACAAAGCTTTCCTTATACTACGTATAAATTGGAAAGCAAAAAATGAAAACGCAGTAGTGGCTTGGGAGCGAAAGGTCATGCGAAAAATAATTGGAGAGGTCAGAGATATCGATGGTTGGAGAAAAGGACTAACGCCAAGCTGGAACAGTATACCAGAAGCCGTCTATTATTAACGATATAAAAGCAGGGAGATTCATATGGCTGGACTATGTCGAAGGAATAGTTGGAACTAGAGTGCTTAGGAAGGTGATGAACAATGATCCATTGGGAAGGCCAAGGAAAGGATGGAAGGACGACGAAAGTGACACGCTCCGGTTACTTGAGGCTCGACTGGAGGAGATAGGCTGTATAGAGAGACGAATGGTGAAATGGCGTGGTTGTAGTGACCAATGTTCTTAATGGGCTGTAGAGTCAGCGAAAGTTAAGTAAAGCTCACTTTTTTCACTTTTTTCCTTGTCCACTAACCCCGGACAAGGTGCAATATATTGAGAAAAAGATTTATACATATAATTATCACGCTCAAGCTTCCGCTTATTTAGCGATCTTAGAGTAGTGGCCCTGCAAGAAAAGTTTTTAATTAATAATAAATAATAAGGACCGGTCCGAGTTTACTCGAACATGCTTTCCAATTTATCAAAATTAGTAGATAGAGAAAATGAGTAATTTCATGGTAAATAATTTTCCTATGGTTAAATTGCCGATATCTCGGGAAGGGGGGGGGGGGGAGGGGGGTTGCCCACCTGACGTCACTGGAGGTGTGGTAAATTCTACATAGGTCAGACCAACACATTACCACACAGCAATACTGGCAGGGCACTGCATTAGAGCGTGAATTTTCTATTATTTTTTCAAAAAAACAATTTTTGTACAAAACCAAATACTTTTCTGGTAAAGCAACCTATCTGGTTTCGTCACTCAATTTAACACCTAAAACATACCTGAAGGTAGAAATCATCCATAGAAAGGTTTCGCAGAAAAATTATTTTTTAGTCATTTTTCATTAAAATTTAGTTATTTTTATTTTTTTACCCCCAGAAGCAAACTATCAAGGGGCAAGCGACCCCCCGCATTTTTTCAACATTAATAACAACTACAATACATGTGAATTTAAAAGAAATCATTAGAGCCATTTCCGGGAAATAATTTTTTTAGACGTTTTTTTGGAGATTTTTGAAAATAAAACCCCCCAAATTGAGTTAGCCCCAATTAAAAAAAATGCTTCGGAGGTATGATTTTTGTGAACCTACATGCCAAATTTCATCAAAATCGACCGAGTAGTTTGCCCGGAAATCGACGCACAGACAGACAGACAGAACGACAGACAGACAGACATTTCGTAAAAAAACACTTTTTTGGGTTCCTGGGACCTTAAAACGTGTAAATCCGTTGAAATCTGGGAATCGAAAATTTCGACCGTCACAAAGCTTTCCTTATACTACGTATAAATTGGAAAGCAATAAACCACTATAAAGTACCCACTCTAGCTCTAGCCTATTGGCAAATGAATGAGATCTCTACGAAAGATAAGATAATTAAAATGGCTAATATTTAGTCTGTATTTGAAATTATGTATTTTTTTATTTCTATTTTATTTTCCCCATTTTATTCAATTCTTTTAGTTTAAAATCAATAATAGTAGTTTAAGAATGGGAAGTGCTACCAAAACCAATTTTTAACTCTATTTGCAAAGGGGCCCAAGCTAAATCTCTGGCTGTCCACCACCGTATATGCTATCCGCAATTAACTAGGTAAATTCTATTTTTTTAGGGATATATTCCTGAGGAATTTTTATGGCAAGGAAACTGGAAAAGTGGTTTAAACAGCTTCCTCAAAAATCTAGATCGTCCTGTACAGGCTTCTATCGAAGAGATGAGGAATGCGATGAGCTCAAGTGTTGACAGTCACCCAGATATAAGTAGTGATCTGAGATATCTTCAAAGAATTATAAAGTTTTTCTTGGTTGAAGTATTAACAAACACTCGGGCAGATGCAGATATCGTAACCAGGTACAACAGTGCTAGAACCATGCCATATTATCCTGTCTGCGCTGACCCAGGGCCACCTCTTGAGTTCTTTCCAGTTCCAATACCATTACCTGTAGCTGACGACGGTAGCTATGCCGTAGAGGGTGAAAAGACCGAAAGTCGGAAGACGATGATGAAGATGGAAACTTATACTAGTGACATTTGAAAAAAAGAAGTTTAAAAAAAGGGACAATTAGGTATGTTCTCTTGTTTATCTATGTTTTTATGACACGACCGTTTAAGGTTCTAATTTTCTTTTTGAGCTTAAAATGTTTTTCTATTCTTTCATAAATCAATGATAAATAATTCACATTATTATTTAACATAGCCAATCAACTTCCATGATTTGTGCTTACGATACTCTATTTTTATTGTTCGTTTCTGCGGCTATCTTGATTATACGTTTTTGCAAGCACAAACAAGCAAAAATAATAATAACATAATAACAAGATAAAATAAAAAATTACCACTTCCAATTTATTTTCACATTAATTTTAGCGTGTTTTCTCTTTTCCTTCACTAATAAAGCCATCACTGTGAAATTTTAATCAAATTTTGTAGCTTAGATACATATTATTGTAGATAATTCATTATCCAGTAAGTAAGCGCTTTTTCTCATCAATCTCAGATGTAGCAATTTCATTTTTTTTTTTTTTTTTTTTAATATGATGGATAAAGTACGTTATTTACTTCTGTAATTGATTAACAGCTCATCATGTACTAATAATAACTAATTTTCTGCCAGCCACTCACTTTTTAATTTTTGAATGAAAACTTTTATATTGTTACTGGCCAAGCCAATATAAAAAGCATGTATGTTCTGTATATGTTATCTGTAATTATTAGTCATCTAATGAAACTGTATGTACGATGAATAAAAATATTCGAACAAAATTAATGTGATGTTTTATTCCTGCAACTGCCACACACCACCAACTCATACCATACACACACAATACAGATAACAACACCGGCAAACTAACTACAAACCAGAAAGCGCGTTTACTTGGTCTGGCGCTTATAATTAAAAAAAAAAAAAAAAATAGAAATAAAATGGAATTGAAGGTATGTTAGGCACTACTACTGCTACCATTACAACTACCATGGTAGCCATTTCAATATTTTTCAGGGGGAAGGGGGGCTAGATTACGTTAGTGGGTAAATTATTTAAGCAACGACATCCTCGTTACTCAGGGTCAAAGTCGATTTTTTCCCCAATTGTAGGGGGGAGGGGGCAATTCACCCTACAGTGGCTGCAAAGTTTTTAAGACACATAGAAATGTTAATAAAAAGCAATAGAGTTTACGCCTTGGTGTACGGTAGGCAATACCGTATGTGAGTGCATTCTAGTCGCTTTCTCAGCGCATTAATCCGAAAACCGTTAATTTTACAGAAAACTGCAAGAGACATTTTTTGTAGACAATTTTATGGAAAACAATTTTTATAATGACCTCTATTGACCTCCGAGCAATAGGTCGCGAAATATTTGCGAAAAACTGATTTTCGTGACCTTTTGACCTATGTAACTTTTTTAGCCGGCACGATATCGATGTCGATTTCTCACATCTTCATAATAACACCGTAATAAAGATGTATACAAAAATTCAGCTCACTTGGAATTTTTCCGCAGATGAAACCTAATATGACTGGATTATATAAATAGGCTAACCGAAATTAGAGGATATGGAAAAAACTGGGCTTGGCGGGATTCGAACCCACGATCTACACCTAACCGGGGCGTCGTCTTAACCGCTAATTTCGGTTATAAAGAGGAGGTTACCTCTTCAACCAAAGTTAATTTAATGTTAGTGTTATATATACCATATAATACTACAATGTTATAAATAGGCTACGCCAATAAATTGAAGTTTGATTTGCCTACGCAGTACGCTATCATATATACGAGTAACACCATAACCTTTAAAGAATACACTATATACAATTGAGTTCTAAAATTTTTTTTTACAATAGATAGGAACACTGTCGCCACAGCCCCCCCTCCACCCGGAAAAAATCATACAATGCATCATTCGAAGTTCAGAACTATCAAACGCTTTAATTTTTTTTGTATCTGATTTCGTGAAAGTGGAAGCCTATGCATGACAAATATCTTTGCAGAAAGCCTGCTGATGGCACACCACCAGGTTTTGATTTCGGGGGGGGGGGGGGTGGTCCAAACAATTTTTTACGTCATTTATTAGTGAATTAGTGGATAAATTCTTCAAACCATACAGGTTTACATACAAAAATTCATTTCGGGGGGGGGGGGGGGGCATGGACCACCCCCCTGGGCACGGCCAAGCACACCTCCATGACGCCAACGCCCTGCCATCACTCAAACAAATTTCGACGCCTCTGCTAGGTAGCCAGGTAGCCTATAATCCAACAATGAAGTTATTTCTACCTATACTTTAAATTTCTAAATAACTCACCCACTTCCTCCTTTCTCAATGCATTCACTTTTGAATTGAATCTTTAAATTAGAAATTAATTCTTAAACTTTTACAGAATTGACTGAAAACAATGTTTTGGCGACCATGTTGTTATCTGCATAGAAATATATTGACTGGAACGTTGAAAGATTTAATATTCCTTACGGGGCTCCCGTTAGTCATAAGCCAACTATCAGAGATAAGTAGTTATGAAAAAAATATTGAAGTCTAAAAAATAGCAGCGGACAACTGGACCCGGTCAAAATTCTATACTTAGCTTGGGCAGGACACATTAGCCTCCATATTGATGGGATGTTTATAAGTGAGAAGCGAAGTCGCTACCAACAAACAGCATTCAAAGGCATTGAACATTGGATGAATTAGTGATCTCTCACACCAGGAGCGCCACGGTTGTCGCCAACAGACAAATCCTGATATCTTGGTTTATATGACGCTAGTAATCTGTAACTAGGCCTATTCAAAATTGTCGCATCGGCAAAATATTAACAAGATAGACAATCTATTTAGTTTGTCAATTCAACTGAATTAGGACTACATTTGAAATGATTCCATTAGGAGCATTAAGTTGTGAACTTGCAAAAATTAGTTTTATGCCTAGCTAAACTTAAATTACTTCAACTAGAATAAGCATCCATCCTATAGGCCTAACCTTCAATTACCTAGCCTATGACCACCCATATTCAATTTTGTTTTAAATCTATAGGTACCTACATAATATTATGCCCACAGGATGGTTATTCCCTGAGCTCTCGATGAAAATGTTACAGTGTAGGCCAATGCTGATGATTTATGGGTGTGAATACCAATAATAATAAGGACTTTTTGTTCTATTACTAAGCCAACCTGGCGGAGTTAGGGTTATAAAGCCCTCTCTTACACTCAACTAGGAACGCCCGGGACCGCCTACTTTACATGCCCTCCGAAGCATAGCCAGAAAATGTAGGAAATGTAAGACTCGAACCAACAACCTTTCGGGCGAAAGTCAGAGTCCGTACCACTACTCTACATGTCCTGGCCAATAAGCCTAATAATTTCTAGAGATTTTGCAGTAGGCCAATGGGTTTGCAATATTGGTCCAAAATCCACCCAAACGTAATTTAAAAACAATTGTCTTTCTTTCTCTCGTAAATTTACCTGAGGAATGAGGATGTTGCGCTATTTTCACTTAACATCACAAATTAGGTTCTGCAGACTGTAGAATTTTGAACTTATCAAAAAAATGCCTTGGGGTGAAATAATGGGGTTCAAAGCAAGCATTTATTTATAATAATTTTTTAAAAATATTGTGCTTACATTCTGTAGCCTATGTAGTCTCAAGGGGGCAGGAATTTTTTAGCGTTTAAGTAGGCCTACTTTAGAATAAAAAATTGGAGAATGGAAGACACTCAATAATGCACGGAAACGGGATTTGAGCCCAATATTTCACCCTGCTGGGGTGGTATGCTGAGTCAGCATTGCTGACCATGCTGACCTTTGTATTATAATTATTCAAGACCATTGAAATTTTGAAATTTTTTAACATGAAAGACTAAGAAACTAACCAAACCATGCGAACACCCCGTTTCTTGAAATTTTTTGAAACCCATTTTTGAAATTATATGTAGAACATGATATATTGACCATTATATCAGGCCAAATACCAAAGTCAGGACATGTAGCGTAGTGGTACGGACTCTCACCCGAAAGGTTGTTGGTGTTCGAGTCCCATACTGGCTACATTTTCTGGCCATGCTTCGAAGGGCATGTAAAGCAGGCGGTCCCGGGCCTTCCTATTTGCGTGTAAGAGAGGGCTTACAGCCCTAACTCCGCTAAGTTGGCTTAGTAATAGAATAAAAATGGTCCCTATTTATTTATTTAAAATAAAGTCTCAATAAATGATTAGATAATTTAAATAACAAACAGTGAAATATGCCTTTAACTCATTCTAAGCAATGCAGCTCTCTTGCCATAGCAAGCAAAAATGTAGTTTTACGTGGGGAAAATTATTTTTAAGTCTGGAAACATGAGTTTTATCAAATTCAATTCGATGAATTAAAAAAGTAGGCTTACATTAATTAAATAATACTTACTTAATACTTACTCCTTGGCGCTATGGCCCGTGAAGTGCTCAGCCACATCGCGTCAGTCGGCGCTCTCCTTCGTCAGTCGTCGACTGACATCGACGCCAAGGGTCGGCAGCTCTACCTCGAAGTCGTCCAGCCATCGCATCCGTGGTCGTCCCACTCATTTTCTCCCTTGGCGTACCTTGTGTAAGACTGCTCTTGTAGCCCCATTGTCTGGCATTCGTTCCACGTGCCCTAGCCACCTGATGCGGCCACTCTTGATTTCGGCTACTATCGGAGGTTCTCAGTACATAGCGTAGAGCTCGTCATGTCTAAGCATACACCACTCTCACTGTCCCTCCCTCTTCCACCCCCTAGTGTCCATCTGAGACCGAGACCGAGACGTGACTACTTGGTATCGGTCTCCGTCTCGAAAGTCTCAGTTGATTCGTATAGGCATGGTAGCATGGCATTATTGTAATATTGGCCTATAGTAACCACTCTAAGCTCAGGTTGGCATCCCTATCGATGCTCTACATTAAGGGGGGTTGAATGTAAACTCTAATACACTTACACTATACTTACAGACATTTCAATACCATCATTCAATATTTTTTATGAATGTCAATTCATTGTTTGTAGTTGCAATGAACAAACTATACCACTTTATGAGAGTTTTTTTTCGTTATGAACATTTTCAATGAAAATGAGAGAACCAGTCAACTTAATACAACATGTTTCAAGAGTGAAAACGTTTATTGTGATTAGTAGAATTTTACTTAAATAATATCAGACCAGAATAAAGAACCTATATTAAAAAACTAGACTACGGGTAACAAATAATAAGAACAATGTACAGAAACGTATTTACGAAATATGATACGCAGTATTACAATATTTTTCAAACTCTGTCCGGTAATAATAATTGATAATGGTGAATTTATTGCAATTAAGCAGAGTAAAATTACAAATTACAATATAATGTAAACTCTAATACACTTACAGACATTCCAATACCATCATTCAATATTTTTTTTTGAATGTCAATTCATTGTTTGTAATTGCAATGAACAAACTATACCACTTTATGAGTTTTTTTTTCGAAAGAAACATTTTCAATGAAAATGAAAGAACCAGTCAACTTAATACTTCATGTTTCAAGAGGGAAAACGTTTATTGCGATTAGTAGAATTTTACTTAAATAATATCAGATATATAATTTATCATATAAAGAACCTATATTAAAAAAGCTAGCCTACGGGTAACTAATAATAAGAACAATGTAGGCTACAGAAACGTATTTACAAAATATGATGGGCAGTATTACAATATTTTTCAAATAATAATAATAAATTGATAATTAGTACTTAGAATTGGTCTAATTATACATACAATACAAAATACTACAAAACATGCGATGAATTTGAAAATTAAATGATAATTCATGTTTTATGGACAATATTGGCCTCGAATATAGGACCAATTGTGGACAAGGAACCGCCAAATGGCCAGTACGAGTTAATTGCTTTTTTGTCGAAATTATGCTAAAGATATTTTCCATTATACAAACTATTTAGACAGCAGAAGGTGATCAGTAACCAAATACACGTTCATAAAAGTAATTAGATGTCTTGCCAGAACACATGCGCTATATCAAAATATTCTATTATATTCTATATTTATTAAACAATGTTGACGGTTGCCATTCAACATGAAAAAATTCGTATGTTTATTTCTTGCTTTTCTGATTGCTGCGGCTGACACAATGTGTTTTGGCAAGTTAACTGGATCGGAATATGTCTTTCACAGGGTCGTGGGAATCAAAAACCAACGTTACGGTACCCTTCATAGGCCAGATTTTTTTTTAAAGAAAAATCCAAGGCAAGCCATTGATTTAACAAAGAAATATGGATGAACAGACAGAAAAATAGTTATCTTATTGGTTTAAAAACTCCGAAAACTTAGAAAGTTAAGTAACTTGGAGGAAAACTTCAAAATATATTTTATTTTTGTTTATTATAAACCCAGTAATAAGGGCACCTTCGGTACTCTGTCCGCTCCCCCAAACGGTGCCCTGGTTTTTCATCAAGTAATAATTTCGCTCCTTCGCAACTGTTTTAACTGCAAAAATTCAATTTTTTTATTACATCTAAAAGAATTCATTTCCCCCCCTCTTTTCTTACGTCCAATCGTCGAATGCCTGTCAAAAAATTGAAAATTTTGTGGCTGAAGGGTAGGAGATACATAGGTTAAAACCACCGGAAAAAACTTTGGAACCCGCTCCCGATAAGTTAGCATTTTGCAGTTAGAGCAGTTGACAAATCATAGAGCGATTTATATAAGTAATGTATATCTCTACTTTCTTCTATTGCCGTTCATTTTTTATTCTCAGTTTAATTGTAGTAGCCACCCTATAGATAAGAAATAACATAGCCCACTTGTACGTTTAAAAATGATAAAATAAATGTGAGAAGCAAACTAATATGCGTTGTCAATTAGTATTTAAAAAAAATATTCAATAAGTTTAGCTGGACTGCTTATCAACGTCCCGTAGGGCAGGTCCCCAAGTGTTTATAAAATATTTCACGTTGACTAAAGCGCTTACCACATTTACACAAGTACACACTTGTGTGTGTCATGAAATGCCAATTTAATTGAACACGTGTAGTGAATTTTGTTTGACACATGGCACATTGAATTGGGTTTTCGTTCGTATGCACACTCGAATGTCTCACTAAGCTACCCAATGTACCGAATTTTAGTTGACAAATGTCACACTGAAATGGCAGTTTATGAGTCTCAAGATGTCTAACTAAAATACTATTACAGCTCAATATTTTACTGCAGATGTAACATTGAAATGACATTTTTTCATGGTGAGCTTGTAAGTGACATTTAAGTTTAGAAGTATTTGTGAAAAAAATTAGGCAGTGCCCACATTGAAGAATAGCATCCTCATGATTTTCCATGTGAATGTATAATTCAAATCTGCTAGGACAAAGCTTTGAACATATCTGGCACATGAAAATGTTCGGTGTTGCTAGTGGACTATTCATATTTCCCCATATATCGCCACCTAAGTAGAACTTAGGCCATTGAATGTTGCGACTCTCCACTGGAACCGATTGCTGTTGCATCGTAGCCAGGTTTTGGCTTTCATAAGCATTTGAAGCTGTGTCTTGGCCGGGTATTCTTTGTGCAAAACGTCGTAAAATCTTGTCAAAATTCGGTAATTGGCAATCAGCACTTTTTTGTGCATTGACTTTATCATGAATAGAGGATAAATTTCCTTCGGTCATTTCCCTTACAGCTGATAAATGCCGACTTGTGGATGAATTTGGTGTTTGTTGTTTTTGATTATCCACATTTTTCTTCCGGCTATGTCTATCCATAGCTAGCTAAACAAATTGATGCTGATGTGGCAACGAATTGTGCGCGTGCTCTGTAGATTGCACAATGACCGGTTGGCTTTCATAAGCGGTTTAATCTGACTCTTGGTTAGATTATTTTTTCGCTAGACCTCATAATATTGCGTCCAAGTGTGGAAATCAGTGAAGCCGGAAATCAGCACTTTCTTTTTTGCATTCACTTTAGAGAATAGAGAGAGAAAAGAAATGCCATTTTCTTCGCCGTGAGTCATCTCATTTGCAGCTGTTTGGTATCGACTTGAGCGTGAATTTGGTTGGTCTGCTATTGTCTATCAACGGTAACTGACTGATGATACGCGCTTCAAGCTATTTCCCCTAAGTCAATCTCAATGGTGGTGAACGCGAACGTTGAACATGATGCTCGTTGTGCTGACGTATAGGTCTGGTCAATTCGGTACTTCACTTTGATCACAAAAATTTAGTTTTTTTTATCATACCGCACATTTTATATTCCTCAATCAAGTTTCATCATCTTCGCTTTGAAATGAGTCCACTTTTAACATTTTCCTCGATTCTGTTGTGATTCAGGCTACTTCCTTACTTCATTTAATCTAGTCGAGTTTGGGTTCATTGTTCTTCCTCTCCTCATACAATTCTGTTGTTAGTGCTGAAACAAACAAAATTTAAATATTAGGAGCGTCCTTGATTTGAATTTCTTGGAAAAGCGCCGAATGAAGGGCAAAAATTTATTAAAACATAAAAAATAAAAAATAATATAAAAAATAAAAAACATAAAACATAAAAAATAAACTCAAAATGAAAGAACCGGTCCGAGTTTACTCGAACATGCTTTCCAATTTATCAAAATTAGTAGATAGAGAAAATAAGTAATTACATGGTAAATAATTTTCCTATGGTTAAATTTCCGATATCTCGGGTGGGGGGGGGGGGGGTTGTCCACCTGACGTCACTGGAGGTGAGGTAAATTCTAGATAGGTTAGACCAACATTTGAGCGTGAATTTTTTATCATTTTTTTCAAAAAAAAACATTTTTTTTTACAAAACCAAATATTTTTCTAGGAAAGCAACCTGTCCGGTTTCGTTACTCAATTTAACACCTATAACATACCTGAAGGTAGAAATAATCGATAGAAAGATTTCGCTGAAAAATTATTTTTTAGTCATTTTTCATTAAAATTTAGTAATTTTTATTTTTTTACCCCCAGAAGCAACCTATCAAGGGGCAAGCGACCCACCGCATTTAGTTAACATTGATAACGACTACAATATATGTGAATTTTAAAGAAATCGTTGGAGCCGTTTTTGAGAAATAATTTTTTTAGGCGTTTTTTTGAATTTTTTTGAGAATAAAACCACCCCCCAAATTAAGTTAGCCCCAAATAAAAAAAAATTGTTCCGAGGTATGATTTTTGTGAACCTACATGCCGAATTTAATCAAAATCGACCGAGTAGTTTGCCCGGAAATCGACGCACAGACAGACAGGCAGAGCGACAGACTGACAGACATTTCGTAAAAACCAGTTTTTTGGGTTCCTGGGACCTTAAAACGTGTAAATCCGTTGAAATCTCAGAATCGAAAATTTCGACCGTCACAAAGCTTTCCATATACTACGTATAAATTGGAAAGCAAAAATAGTATTACTAGACTTGTTTGATGTTGACTGTTAAATCTTCTACGAAAATTGATTTTTTATCTATTATCATAACGCGACGCCCTTAGGGGCTTACGCATTGTATCTATTCCAATACTGTGTTTTTGAGTGAGTGAGGTTTGTTTGGAGTGCACGATAGTGGTTGGGCACGTTTCGAAGGGGTGAGACAATTTGGGGGGGGGGGCAAAATTGTCAGATTCACTAGTCTCCAAGTCCTGAAGACGTGCTGAACGCTGGACCGAATACCCAACAAGAGTAGCAGGAAAATTGTTTTGTAAACGGTATGATCGCCCATTTATTTATAGTCATTAATAATTGTTATCGTAAATTTTTTACATCTTTTATTCACGGTAGGAAACGTTAAAAAAAATTTGATCTTTTGTAAAAACATCGTTGGGCGATTTTAATCTGACAACGGACAAAGTCAATACCGTACAAAGAACAATTCTAAAAATTATACATAAAAAGAGGACATTATATCCAACAAAAGACCTATACATTTTAGCGGATGTCCTAGACGTTAAACAATTACATATAAAAACTCAATAATATTAGTACGCAATCAAAAACAAAACATAAAATCTGTACAACACTCACACAACACAAGATGGCTCCACACACATCCTTTCACACAACAAACTGTTCGAACCACAAGATCTCAACACCAATCTGAATATATAGGCATATCATATTACAATAAACTACCAATCCAAATAAAGTCATTAAAAAACTTCAATTGTTTCAAAGGAGCAGTTACACAATGGATAAAGACCGAACTACCACCAACATAAAAGTATACCACCCCGTACACACTCCACTCCCCCCCCCCCCCCCCCTCCATAGCCAGATAGTTGAAGTCGCACAGGGGCCCTTGCCTTGCGAAATGGACTTAAAACGCTATAACATGGCATTATTGCATTGTATTATTATGGGGCTTACATGCAGTATTCCGGTAAAAACTATTATTTTCTTTAATGTTGTATTGTTTTATTTCTATTAAATGCTCCCAGTGCTGGGGGTACCGGCTGGGGAAAAAAAAAATTATTATTATTATTATAGTCCCATATCCTGGGACTTTAACTTATTTAACATTAACTAACTATATAACTGTATTATTATTATTATTATTATTATTATTTTTTTTTTTTTTTTTTTTTTTTTTAAATCATAACGCAACGCCCTTTGGGGCTTACGCGTTGTATGTTTAAGTGTTGCAATACTGTAGTTTTTAATGGGGTTGGTGTAGTGTGCACTATTGTTTTTTTTTTTTTTTTTTTTTTTTTTTTTTTCTTTTTTCGCAAACTGCTATAAGCGCGCTGGGCAACGAGTTGCCCAGGTACCGTCTACAACAGTTTGCCCTTGTCTATTTGTTCGATTTTTTTTTTTTTTTTTTTTTTTTTTTAATGGATTAAGGGTTTTTACAGGTCTTTATAGATAGTGGACTGGAACAGAAACGGGAGTGTGTGTTGGCGTAAAGTAGCTGCATCAGTAAGAATATCGCTCATAGAGGAGTTACTAGGGAAGGTGCGGTAGCAAGCATACGTAGGACAGACAAGGAGCAGGTGTTGTACATCAAGTAGTACCTGACAGGTTGGACATATGGGGGGTGGGGAACCCGTCATCAAGTGCCCATGGGTCAGCCTCGTGTGCCCAATAAGCAGTCGTGTTATCAATACTTCCTCCATGCGGCTAAGGCTTATGTCAGCCGACACTTTCCCTACATGAGGTTTGATGGCCCTAAGTTTATTATGTGAAAATTCCGGATTCTCCCAGTGATTTTGCCATCTTTGTATCATAATTCGGGTAGAGTTAGTCTTAAAATCACTTGGAGAAAAATACGGATAAGGGGGAGAGGGGATCGCAGCTGCTGCTTGGGCAGCTCGGTCAGCTCTGTTGTTGCCTGAGATTCCTGCATGTGATGGGACCCACAAAAATTTAATTTCGGAATATGATGCTACTCGTGTGATGGAGTTTCGAATTGTTGTTATTAAAGGATGTGTGGGGTATATCTGTTGAATGGCAGTAAGTGCTGACAGACTATCGGATATTATGAGGGACTTATTATTATTTTATTTACACTTGTAATAATGTAGTTCGTACTCCCTATAATGACTGTTTGTAGTCTTTTGGCGAATCCTGCCACAAGCCTCCCTTATGGGGCTTACATGCAGTATTCCGGTAAAAACGATTATTTTCTTTAATGTTGTATTGTATTCTTTCAATTAAATACTCCCAGTGCTGGGGGGGTACCGGCTGGGAAAAAAAAATATTATTGTTATTATATATAAAGTTGTCCAAAATATATAGGACTGTTGAAAATCAAAACCGAAGAGTGATCAGCTGTTTCTATAGCATTTATTTCTAGATTTGTCTGCTCTTCTAGATGAGCAACAGGCAAGTTACTCACTCCATTTTGTCCATTGTGCTGTTAAGGGTAGGTATCTCATATAGCCTAAGGCGCCCATTCCATTGACCGGCTAGGGCTATTTCCAAAAACAGTGACGTGGTAGCAGACATTCAAGACTTAGGTTTCCATCGATCTCGCATTGCAGAATGCAAATGACATTGACGGAAATTAGAATTTTTCTTTTTATAGAAATCTATTAAAATGTTTGTACTTAACATATCCCATGAAGCCATTTTTTAATTTTAGTTTGTTTGTTTCTGATTTTACTGTATGATCATTGATCAATTTTAACTATGGCATAGAGGAAAATAAACATTTCCGTCAATTCTGCAATGCGAGGTCGGTGGAAACGCCACCTAAGTCTTGAATGTCTGCTACCACGTCACCGTTTTTGGAAATAACCCTAGCCGGTCAATGGAATGGGCACCTAATACCACATGCACAAGGCCTATCAATTTAGTTCGACTACAAGATATTACCAATCATGGGCGCATAATATGTGTGCTACATTCATAAGTCATAACACATGAGTGTGGTGTAGGCCTACAAACCAAAAATCCCTTTCGGCTCTGGCCGATCAGTAGTAAGTGTAGGACTAGTAGTAAGTGTAGGACTAGAACCAACAACCTCTCGGGTGAAAGTTTGAGTTTGTACCACTACTCTACATGTCCTGACATAACTATCATAACTGGCAAGGTAATCGAACAAAGTGCTGAAATCAGAGACTTCTGTAGGTTAGTCCTTCTATGGGGAAACAAAAACGAAATGCTTGAAAATCTACAACTTACCATTTACATATTCGTTGTTTTTTTTCTTCATTGAGCCTTACGGACCCTCATAGTAGTAGTAGTAGTAGTATTTTTTTGATGGACATTTTATGGACCCAGGCCTACTTATAGTGGCCAGAGGTCTCTTGTCCAATGCCAACGACCCCATGGATTTCGGACATTATTGCTTTCCAATTTATACGTAGTCTAAGGAAAGCTTTGTGATGGTCCAAATTTTCGATTGCGAGATTTCAACGGATTTACACGTTTTCAGGTCCCAGGAACCCAAAAAACTGGTTTTTACGAAATGTCTGTCAGTCTGTCGCTCTGCCTGTCTGTCTGTGCGTCGATTTCCGGACAAACTACTCGGTCGATTTTGATGAAATTCGGCATGTAGGTTCACAAAAATCATACCTCGGGATCTTTTATTTTTTATTTTGGGCTATCTCAATTTGGGGGGGTTTTATTTTCAAAAAACTCCAAAAAAACGCCTAAAAAAATTATTTATCCAAAACGGCTCCAACGGTTTCTTTTAAATTCACATATATTGTAGTCGTTATTAATGTTGACAAAATGCGGGGGGTCGCTTGCTTGATAGTTTGCTTCTGGGGGTAAAAAAATAAAAATAACTAAATTTTAATGAAAAATGACTAAAAAATAATTTTTCTGTGAAACCTTTCCATCGATGATTTCTACCTTCAGGCATGTTTTAGGTGTCAAATTGAGTAACGAAACCGGACAGATTGCTTTCTCAAAAAACTATTTGGTTTTGTGCAAAAAAAATGTTTTTGAAAAAATGATGATGAAAATTCACGGTTTAATGCATTGCGTGGCCTGCCAGTATTGCTGTGGTAATTTTATGGTCTGACCTATCTAGAATCTACCCCACCTCCAGTGACGTGTGGACTCAGCCCCCCCCCCCCCTCCCCGAGATATCGGAAATTTAACTATAGGAAAATTATTTACCATGAAATTACTCATTTTCTCTAGCTACTACTTGATAAAGTGGAAAGCATGTTCGAGTAAACTCGGACCGGTTCTTTGAATTGTTTCCGTATAAATGTTTGGCCATTGGCAAACTGACATATGTTCTCGACGTCAACCTACACCGGCAACACGCGATAATGAACAAGCTGAGGCAAGCTTACCCTTGACGCAATGAAACAAGCGAAAGAATGAGCTAACCAAGTACCGATACGAGTCGCTCTCCTAGTCGCCCCATTAGTTAACTATAGTTTATATTTTATAACAGCAAGCCAATCTCTACCGGGGAAACAATACCTTACTGAGCCTGTGCAACACAAAGGTTTCAACCTAAAACCAATGACTTTTCAATTTCTGGCTGTCATTATGCCTCCCAATCGAAACAGGGGTGATACATTCCGCGGGGCTCTGTTTTGGCAAGTATTTGTGTGACATCCACGGCGTAGATATGACCCCCACCCCAAAATAGGGAAATGTAAGACAAATTTAACTACCGTGAGTTATTATAATTCTTACTTGCTATGCCAGATCTAATAGATGTTCGACTCTACTGTTAGCTGTCAGCGGGTTGGCCGTTAGAATTCAACGTCGTTGCGGGCTCCTGCCGTGCTAAGAAGTTGACCGCTAACAAAAATTTGGTCTCCTCCTGGAAAAAAAAATTATTTATGTATTAGAGCCCTTACCATGAAGAACCGGTCCGAGTTTACTCGAACATGCTTTCCCATTTATAAATTTGTAGATATTGACATGCGCAATTTCATAGGAAATAATTTCCCTCGAGGGGGGGGGGGGTCAATATACCTCAAAAACAACCTCAATATATATATTAAAAACCCCTTAAAACTCAATTCCATATTCTGGAACGAACAGACCAATACATTGTAACAGTAGTAACAATGGCACATGTCACGTAATGTATTGGAGCGTGAATTTTCCATAATTTCTCAAAAAAATAATTTTTTGCACAGAAGCAAATATTTTTTTGGGAATGCAACCTGCCCACTTTTGTTATCCTATTGAACACCTAAAACATACCTGAAGGTAGAAATCATCGATAGAAAGGTTCCGCAAAAAAATTATTTTTTAGTCATTTTTCATTAAAATTTAGTTATTTTTATTTTTTTACCCCCAGACGCAAACAATCAAGGGGCAAGCGACCCCCCGCAATTTGTTAACATTAATAACGGCTACGATATATGTGAATTTAAAAGAAATCGTTGGAGCCGTTTTTGAGAAATAACTTTTTAGACGTTTTTTTGAAAATTGCACCCCCCCCCCCCCCCAAATTGAGTTAGACCAAAATAAAAAAAATCGTCCCGAGGTATTATTTTTTTAAACCTATGTGCCAAATTACATTAAAATCGACCGAGTAGTTTGCCCGGAAATCGGTGAACAGACAGAGCGACCGACATTTCGTAAATACCACTTTTTTGGGTTCCTGGTACCTCAAAACGTGTAAATCCGTTGAAATCTCGGAATCGAAAATTTCGACCATCACAAAGCTTTCCTTATACTACGTATAAATTGGAAAGCAAAAAATGTAATAATGTAAAAATGTATTGCATTGAAGGAAATAAATAAAATATTGTAAAAAAAATATTGTATTGTATTGTATGGTATTGAATGATAACATTCAATGCTTGTAAAAGTGTTGGAAACCAACAATTCTCAAATTTTTTCTAATGACATTAATTAATTTGATGTCACACTCCGAAAACGGGACCTTCAATGGATTAGCGTATTCTGAGTGGACATCAGTGAAGGGAAAAATAAACTTGTAAACCGGTACAAATAACTTATATATTGAACATTGCTAACTAAAAGGGGCAATGTAATAACTTAAGGACAACTTAACCACTTAGCGAGCAACATAATAACTTCGGGGGCAACTTGGTAACTACGGGACGACAGCATGACAACATACTTACTCGTTCATTGTTAGGACGCTACTGGAACTTGCACAATATCTTTGAACCCAAGGACCAAGGTTCGTGGTTTATACCTTATGGCCAAGGACAGACGTAACGGACGATACAACATTTACAAAACAGAGGCTTCTTGTCTGTCAGTAGCCTATGCCAAGAGGAGCAAGGATAAGGGGGGTATTCCATATACGTCAATCGTCAACGAAAAATTGAAAAATGACGTTTTAGCAGACATTAAAGACAAACTAAAAATTCTGCTACCACGTCAATTTACGTCATTTTGACGTCATTTTTCAATTTTTCGTTGACGTTGTACGTATGTGGAATGGGCACCTAATATACTAATACTACTTCCAGGAATTGAGCCACCAGCAGCTAGAAAACTGTGTCTTCCTCTATCGCACGAGACATAATCTCGGATCTCCTTGTCGTACGTTCACAATTTCATTTTTTAAATTCAGCAACCCTCATTCTGGACAGGATTTTTGCAGGGAACCCAACATCATCGTATTCGGAAAAAAACAGCGCTTATTTCTATGTTTAATTTATCCATTAAACAATTAGGTGAAGATACCTATATTTTTAGTACCAGGCGCGGATCTACGGGGGGGGGGGGGCTATTCACGCTAAAATGTGTTGATCTACGGGGGGGCTATTCACTTTAAAATGTATTGCGTGCTCTGCCATTATTACTGTTGGTCTGAATGAGTAATTTCATGGTAAATAATTTTCCTATGGTTAAATTTCGGATATCACGGAGGGGGGGGGATGTCCCCCACCCTGAACGTCACTGGAGGTGAGGTAAATTCTAGATAGGTCAGACCAACAGTAATAATGGCAGAGCACGCAATTCATTTTAGAGTGATTTTTCATCATTAAAAAAAAATAATAATATAAACGAAACTAAATCGTTTTTTTGGGAATGCAACCTGTCCGATTTCGTTACTCTAACT